>RDPX01000493.1:70633-144429 GCA_003991215.1 Morbakka virulenta | reverse complement strand
CCTCTCTCTCGCTCTCTCTCTCTCTCTCTCTCTCTCTCTCTCTCTCTCTCTCTCTCTCTCTCTCTCTCTCTCTCTCTCTCTCTCTCTCTCTGTTCATCTTACCATTTCTTCAATGCTTCATGTTCAGCCATTGCTACATATCCTTTTTTCCATACTTTTCCAATTCCATACACCTCTTTTTTTCTTAGCTTCAGATTTTTACCACCCAATAAATCTTACTTTCTTGATTTCAAATTACACTGGGCATTCCATGTTCAACTGCCATGCCCATTATTTCCACTGACAGCCTATCTGCTGAGTGCTGCTCTTTAATTTTTTCACAAAAGAAAAAACAAAATAAATTTGTGATTTCTGTGTTCAACTGCTGATGGTGATAAGATGCTCAAAATCTTCAAAACTTGGTTATTGCAGAACCAAGTAAGGTCTTCGGTCTTCTTCCAACTCTAAGTTTGGGTAGGACACTCGGCATTTTTCCTTCCACATGCTCCTGTTGCTTGTATTGTCCTCCTCAGTGCCAACTGTTTTCAAATCAATCTGTACTCCATCTCTCAATGTCAACTTCTGGCACCCTCTACTTCTTTTTCCAACTACCTGCTGATGGAACACTCGCTTCACAATACTTTCATCCTCTCTCCTCATTAGGTGTCCAAACCAGTGGTGTCTGCCTCTTTAGCCTTTCTCCCCACAGAGATACTCCAGTCATTAATCGCACCATCCTTACCTCTGTGGTTTCCAACTTCCTTTCTTATGTTTTCTTCATGGGCCAAGTTTCAGCTACATACAGCATAACAGGCCTGATACCCAGCTAATAGAAATAGCTCTTGAGATGGAGTGGCACCTTTTTGTCACAGACAACTGCACTACTCTCAGACCATTTCCTCCAGGCACTCCCAATTCTTGCCTTGACTTCTTCCTCACAACCTCCTTTCTTTTCAATGATGGAACCTAAGTACTTGAACTTATCTACTCCCTTTATCTCCTTTCCATGGATATCCACTATCTTAGGGGCTTTGATAACTTACCCATTTGATGATATTACTTTCGTCTTCTTTGCATTCACTTTTAAGCCCCTCTTCTCCAGAGCTGCTTGCCACTCTCCCATTCTCTCCTGCAGCTTCCTTTCATCATTGGCTGTAATGGCTAACTCATTGGTAAAAAGGAGTTCCTGTGGAGTACCTCTGCATATTTCCTCAGAGATTGTGTCCATGATGATGATAAACAGCAGTGGGCTCAAGGCTGACCATTGGTGCAATCCTACCCTGACTTCAAAGGGGGATGTCTCCCCTGCACCCACTCTTACCAAGGTTTCACAGCATATGTAAAGGCTTTTGGCTACCCTTGAGAGCTTTTTACTGACCCCTTTTTTTCAGAGACACCAATAAACCAATTCCCTAGGCACTCTATCATAAGCCTTTTTGAGGTCCACAAAACCCATGAAGAGACTCCTGTTGCCCTCCAGAGCCTTCCCTTGCAGCTCCTTCAGGATAAATATTGCATCAACTGTGCCTCTCCCTTCCATGAACACAAACTCAATGTTGTCTATCTTAACTACCTTTTTTAATCTCTTGTCCAGGATCTTCTCAAAGACGTTGATTACATGTTTCAGAAGCTTTATTCCTCTGTAGTTGTCGCAGTCCAAATTGTATCCCTTTTGCTTGTAGGTGGGGATCAATAAGCTTTTGGTCCAGTCACTCGGAATCATTTCTTCATCCCATATCTCTCACAGCACCTCCATCAGCCATGTTATGCCTTCCTCCCTTAAGGCCACCAGCATTTCACTCGAAACACTTAATCTACCAGGTGCTTTGCCTCCTTTCATTCTTTTCAATGTACTTCTCACTTCCTCTTCGGTTATCTGGTATTCTGGACCTTCAACTGGGCATACCTCTTCCAACTTACCCTATCGATTCTCTGTATTCATAAGTTGCAAGAAATATTCTCTCTATCTGTCTGTTGTCTGCTTATCTTGGCTCAAAATATTTTCCTGCTTATGCTTGATAAGAACCAAATCTCCTTTGTCAGACTTGGCTCGTTCCTTTGCCTTTGCTATCCTGAAAATATTCCTTTGACCATCTTGGCTATGCAAATGTTCATACCAATGAAAGACAAATGATCTGAATAATTATTTCATGCACTGAAATAGCGGTCTGTGAAAGTTTTAAACAAATTGTTGTATTAACTGCATTGCAAGAGTGAGCAATCGTTTGACATCTTGTGAGGAGATATCTAGTTGATCATTTATTTTATTTGTTTACAGAGCTGTGATATCTAGTTGATCATTTATTTTATTTGTTTACAGAGCTGTGATATGTAGTTGACCATTTATTTCCTAATACACAAATCTTTATCTTTCTCCCTTACAGATTGTGAGAGTAACGAACGTGGCAAAAAATTTCATCAAGGCATTTCAGCAAGGTAGAAAAGTTACCGGGTCAAATGAAGTAAACCACTACCATAAGAAAATGTTCACAAAGAACTCAATATGACAGTCGAATATATTTATCAAAAAATATTTTATACATATTTCTGTATTGTCGTTTCTTCATGTCAAGATTATTTATTCTATTTCCTACTGCCAATGTAGTCAAAATTTATGTTTTTATGTTGTTCAAAATAATGGTTGCTACTAGCTAGTTATTAAAGGTAAACAAATTTTGAAAACACGCCTAAATCAGCAAGGTTCAGATCAGCAGTTTAAATCTTTTGGGTCTAACATGGAAAATCTTTGATAATATATTTTTATGCTATTCAAATGTGAGATTTTTCTAGTCACCAAAAATGCAAAAACTACAAACAACATATTATCTCCCAAACTTCCTTCATTCCACTACTCGGGTAAAGCACAATGCAATCAAAAAACTTAAAAAGCGGTACAAAACCCTTTTTCCAAAGCTGGTTTATAAACCTTTTGATTTCATTTTATTGCTTCAAAATTCAAAACAGGTCCATACCTGGAAACCCAAGGATCGCCCGTAAAAACTTTCTCGATTAACTGACTCAAAGTCTTTTAGAACATCCAAAACATCCTTTTCGTCTACAAAGTTTGGGAACAGGCACCCTGGCTTACTCGTATTCATAAGCTTTATTGAAAACTGTACCATAGTAAAAAGCCTACATAAGACTTCTGTGTATGATTGCAACTCCATGTAGGCATGGAATGACCGGAAAAATAATCGATCCCTGTTGAGGTGGACATTCTGAGATGATTCGTATAACTTACACATGCATTTCCATGTTACATATACTAAACTCCTATAACCATTTCCTCTGCAGAATGAAACATCGTATCTTGAGCACGATTTAATGATAATGTCCAATGACAGCTGTAAAGGATCCAGGACATTAAGAATGCTCTCAAAACTACTTTTAAAATCTGTGTTGGCAGATTTTCTCTTGGTGCAAAAGTAGCGAAAGTTCTCAGCCGCTACATTTCCAAGGTCTTTAAATAGATCATGTAAATCACATATTAATTTGTCCCAATTTTCTGCTTTCATTCCGAGTTTTTTGATGGACAAAAGGTTGCCAATAAGCCCTAACACAGTTCAGAAACAACTACAACCCAACGTGCCACACAATGGCACAAAAACATCATCTTAAAGATCATCATGTAACGGGCACATAAATGGGCGATATCTCCACTTGTCATCTTTTGTCTCTTGGCCTGTTCCAGCTGTCCAGATCAACTCATAACAGAATACGCCATGGTATACTTTGGGCTATCCCAGATTAGTCACCGGGGTATAAATTAACCTAGGGCTATCTGTAAGCCAGTCTGCAGTGCATTTAAAAGTTTTATTCTGATAACAAGTAAACATTCGAAAGACATTCAAAACCACATTAAAGTCTTCCAAAATAATTTGCAGGTACTAGTCATGCTCCGAGTATAATTCCAGTTCAAAGCTTGCTGGATACATTAACCACGCATTAATTAGACTGTACGAATATACTGTAGACCAGAATGCCTAATCCTAATAAATCTATTTCTGCATCTTGGAAAAAATTAGACCGTTCTGTGAAATCCGCAATATTTTTGTTTGATAATTCTGCAGCTTATCAGGCATGTCGTTTTTCATGTCCTGGACAACAATATGATAGCACGTGATGACATCATGGCTGTACTCTGCTCCTGTCAATATGTAAATGATTGAACAAAAGTAGCAGTCCCGTTCGGCGATGTATTGGTCTAGGATGTATGAGGTACGAATACACCAAAAATTTTTTCTGAGACTCAAGACTGCTAAGAATGGCAAGAGACACCTCAATGTGGTTTGATGAAATTTTTTTGGAGGAGCCAACTCCTAGAACCTTTTTGACAGAAGCAGAATTCACAATGAACAGGCGGCCAATAACGCCAGTCTCTGGTGATCCTATGGACCTCGGAGCATTGACAACAAACCACTTTCTCCTGCGACGAAAAGTACTGAACTTTCCAACAGGATTAATTTAGTCTTGACATTGTTTACCACGAAAACAATGGTACAAGTTTCAATAATTAACAGATTTATGCTCAAAAAAGTTTGGAAAACAAAATATCTGCTACTGCTGCAATAGAGTCACAAGTAGACAGAGCATTGAAACGACTTACGCGTTGGAGATCTTGTATTAATTAAGGATGATAAAATGATTCCAAATAAATGGCCATTGACACAAGTTTTCAAGGTGTTTTTTAGGAAAGAACTGTCATGCCCGACCAGCTGTTGTCAGAACAGAAACAACGGAGTTACACAGTCCAATGCCAAGTATCTCTTTTCTGGAAGGAAAATTTGACGATGATAGTACTATTAAAGACAATTAAATATATGAAAACATTAATTTGTAGTTTAAATGGAGTTCATGACGCACATGAACATTGGCCAACGTTAGCAATGTAGTCTTTTGGGGGGCCGTTGTGTCATTGATCTTACCTTCTAATGACGTGAAAGGTGTATGTGTAAGTCTAGGTCTTGTGTAGGAGGCACAACAAATTCCATGTCCCTAAATGGTAATAAGCAAAAATCTCCAGTTTTGCGTGTAAATAAATCCCCTACCTCATCTTTTCAATGATTTAGAAGCCGCTTCTTTCAGTTGAAGAAGGAGTACAGACATCATTATAACTTGGCTGTTCCATTAATGTATATTCTCCTTACGTTGCAGGTTTTGTTAACTCAGTAGGACGTTGAATGGATGGAGGTTGAATTTTACAAACTTTTCAATGAAAAAAGACCTTTTAAGGAAAACTCTCTCTGACAGACAAGAAATATATTGTCCATCCACCCGGCCTGCATGTTGACTTTCATATTGCTCTATGAAGAATAACAATCAGAGTGTTTTGGTGATGATTTTTTAGAAAGTACATTTATTTCTTAATGTAAATTTCTATCATTTTATGAACATTTTTGTCCAATGCAATTGAAAATGTCTTTGCTTGAATTTCTCCTCTGTTTACCTCAATTCGACTGTGACAGTTTATTATCAAAACATGTATGAATTTGAATCGTATTCCCATAAAGACAATGTCAGGCACAAAAGAAAATAACAGAAGAAAAGGGCTGGTTTTTATTACCAGGATCGTCTTATAACACACTCACATAGTTATTTATAAACTTTAAAAAAACCTGATGTCTAATTCAGCCTTTGAGGTACAGAGATGGTTATATTCGCTGATAATTTCGTATTTGTCCATTAACCAATAACTAATTCGATTGGTTACCGAAATTATTTAAGCGAATTAATTAAATGGCAAATTGAGGGCTTTTTATGTGTGTTGACCAATTAACGGTTCAAAACATTAATAATTCAAGTTGTTTAACAATAAGTGAGACAAAAGTATTTCAACCGACATCCGGTACAGATACTTTGATTTTACCTTACCTTACCGCATCGAGCTCATATCTCGAACTCTCTTGACTCGTGCTTTCCACAGTTCTCTGTCTTCCATGAGGCTTGGCAGATCCTCAGCCAAACAACCAGCGTCATCAGCAATTTGGTCGATGTAGGTTTTCGTGGGACGACCTCTGCGATCTACGCCTTGTGATGGCCTCCATAGAAGGACATCACTAACTAGCTCATCTTTACTTCTGAAAGAGTGTCCTGCGAATCGAAGACGTCTTTCTCGAAGAGAGACAGATACTCTCGGTAGTGACCCGTAGATATCTTTAATGGTCGGATGATCTCTCCAATCAAGGTTTAAAGCTGCTCGCAGCATTCTGGTGTAAGTACCATCTAGAGATGTCTCTAGTTTCTTTGTCAAAGTCCAGGAAACTGAACCATACAGTAGGACAGGTTCGACAACTGCTCGGAAGAATCTGCGTTTTAAATGATCTGGTAAATTGGACTTCCAAATACAGAACAGCTTATTTAAAGCAGACCAAGCTTTCGCCTTACTTACATCGATGTCATGGGCTATTGATTTTATGTAACTGCTCAGGTAAAGAAAGTCATAGACAGATTCAATGATTTTGCCGTTTGTGGATTTTACTTGCGGTTCTTGTTCTTGGTTGAGAGCTATGTATTTGTTTTTCTTGCAGTTGATGTACAGCCCAATCTCACTTGCTGCGATTTCAAGGGTGTGGAGTAGCTTTCCAGCGTCAGAGGTGGTATCAGCGAGAAGTGTAAGGTCGTCAGCATAGTCAATATCTGTAAGGTATACAGCTGGATGTCTAGAACTCCTTCTTAATCTAAGAGTGAAGCCTAGATCAAGGTCTTCATCAAGGGATACGCGTGATACATAGTCCAGGCAGATAATAAACAAGTATGGAGCGTAAGTATCTCCCTGTAGTACTCCCGCAATTGCATTGAAGAAGTCGGTATCACCATCCTTGTGAACGAACCATTGATCTGGTGTTGGAATAAAGCATCATGATTGCGCTGACTATCTCCTCAGGAAAGCCATATGACAAGAGAATTTCGGCTAATTTTTCGCGATGGACGGAGTCAAAAGCCTTTTTAAAATCGATGAAAAGTAAAGTGGCATTCAGGTCTTTCAGCCTCACTCCTTCGAGGATACGTCTTATTGTGAGTATCTGACCAGTGGTGGAACGGTTTTTACGGAAACTGTTTTGATTTTTCCTCAGTACTCCGTCAACTTCTTGTCGGATTTGATTCAGCAAAAGTAGATTGTATATTTTTGCTGCAATACAGGTAAGTGTTATGCCTCTGTAATTTCTAGTGGAACTTAGATCTCCCTTCTTGGGAAATGGTAGTATACATCCCTCTCTCCACCTTTCAATAGGCTTCTGCTGGTATACATTATTGCAGAAAAAGAGTAGCTGTTGGTTGAAGTTTCGGGTCTTCCAGACCTCTGCCGGAATTTCGTCTAGTCCGCAAGCTTTCTTGTTAGCTATTTTGTCAAGCACCTCATCAAGTTCTTTCATGGAGAAAGGACCTTTTTTGATGTTGAGCTCAGAGTCTCTAACTTTCTTCGTTTGACTTTTTCTGATCACGGGCGACTTGCCTAGAAGCTCCTCAAACTGGGTTTTCCACTTTTTGATTCTTTCATCCTGATTTGTTGCTTTAATCTTAGAACTGTTTGTCTTTCGCCGACCTGTGATGTCATTGATGGTCTGCCATGCTAGTGCCGCTTGCTTATTGTCAGCGGCATTGGAGATCGTATCAATTTGTGATTGGACATAAAGAGTCTGTTCTTTCTTGTAAGTTTCACGAAGTGCCTTTTTGTCTTTCGTAACCATTCTTTCATTCTCTTCACCAAGGTTTTGATTCCTTTCCTCAGTCGCCTCTTTAAGAGCATCTCGTTTTTGCTCCACATTGTTGTTTTGCCAAGGATAGTCGACTTTAATGGGATACACTCTTTAGCTGCTTCACCACATGCTTTTTCGAAATTCACATAAGCAGTATTTACATCCTCTCCAGTGTTTAAGGATTGTAGGGCATTGTACCTATTTGAAAGCGCGATGTGGAATGTTTCTCTAATATCCGCGTCCTTTAAAAGGGTAGGCCAGTCAAAGCGGGGCTTCTTAGAAGTTTTAATCTTATTTGCCCGTAGAATAAGTTTAAATTTAGCTGACACTATTCGGTGGTCTGATCCCACACAGTCAAAGGAGTTGAAAGATTAACAGTCAGTTGCTCCATTGCTCCATTTTCTGTTGACCAATATAAAGTTTACCTGTGCTCTGGTTTTGTTCGGATAGGAGAAGGTCCACTTTTTTCCTTTTCGCTTTTGGTATTTTGTATTTAAGCAGATTAATCGACTTTCCACAATGTATTCATGTAGCAACAAACCGTTCCTATTAGAAAATTGGTGAAATGAATGCGGGTATCCAGTTTCTTGTCCGAGCTTTGCATTGAAATCTCCACCCACAATAAGGACATTGTGTTTGAAAACCTGTCTCGTTAAAGAAGTGAGTTGGTGATAGAAGTTTGTCACCTCATCTTCTGAGCTGCAATTGGTCGGACTATAGCAGCTTATTACAGTGCATTTCGGGTTGTTATTGAAGGATGCAATAATTAGCCTTGGAGATATCATTTCCACATTATCCAATGCCTTTTGGGCCCTGGGGCTTAAGAGGATACCTACTCCTCCGATAGAGGCGTTTTTCAACTAGATGCAGTGATTAACAACCAATTTTCTTCCAGGAAGTGTTGCTTCAATGTGACATCAGGGTGATACTTTCAGTGTTCTTGAATGCAGACAATTTCCTGCTTTGTCTCAATAGCCGCATTTAACACCTCGTTTAACTGAGATTCTGATGACATGGTTCTTGAATTGAAGGTAGATATGACAGTTTTATCTTTGCTAGAAAGACGTTTTTGCATGGTATCTAACTTTTCGAATGCATACCAGGTATTTGCATTTCGCGCCCCTTGTTTACCCGCGCGACGGGCGATGCGGTTTGATTGTTTGTTTTTAAGCATAAGTCATTTGAGTTTTTCGCTGGCAATAAAACATGCATGGTTGCCAGTCCTATGCATGTCCATGGTTCTCCGCTTACTGGAGCAAATGTGCCTACATGAAAGTTGAACACAAGTTTCGACTTCAAAATAGCCAACTTTATTCATTGTACCAGGTCAATCGATTTAAAATGATAGTTGCTACAAGAATTACTGACACCCATGNTTGTTTTTAAGCATAAGTCATTTGAGTTTTTCGCTGGCAATAAAACATGCATGGTTGCCAGTCCTATGCATGTCCATGGTTCTCCGCTTACTGGAGCAAATGTGCCTACATGAAAGTTGAACACAAGTTTCGACTTCAAAATAGCCAACTTTATTCATTGTACCAGGTCAATCGATTTAAAATGATAGTTGCTACAAGAATTACTGACACCCATGTGAAACATGCCAGGATTTGAGTTTGAGGTTTACTCCTCTAGGGAGATTGTCGATCAGGACTTACGGGTTCTTCCTACCCTGTTTTAAGAAATTTTGTTGGAGGATGGGATAGCCAACATTGGTGACGATAGGAGCCGCGAACGTATCATCACCATAACCATCGGTGGGCTGTCTCCAGGTAGACCAGCCCTCTAGGGCCTGCTTATTTTTACATGGGGGCTGACACTCGCCATGCGCCGTTCCCCGTTTGCCTTCATAAAATGAAGTTACCAGTGGTCACGCGGCTCAGAGTTGAGGTTTCGTGGACGTGGGGATCCGACTGGTGTGAGAGAGGCTATGTGGTACGCATTTAGCATGTGCCCTTTTAAGACACACTTTCATCACACCTTTGACCACTTTGATTTTGGTAAATTAAATAAACTATTTTGGTAAATACCTAAAAATATTACTGTGACATAAATTTTTATTGATTTGGTTTCTTGTATTAGCAGAAATTAAATGATTAAAAATTCGAAACGGATATTTTGAAAAAGAAAAAAATTAGCCATTTTTGTCATTTAGCATGTGGTCAAGCTCGAATGTGAATACATTTATGATACGGTTAGATATGAAAAGGAAACATCTGCTTCTCCCAACCCAACAAGACAGAGGATGAAAAGCACGAAGTCTGCAGAGATGAATCAGAAATTTGACTCTTGGACCAGATTACGACAATTCATTTTCCAGACAAAATAACCTATCAAAGAACGACGAAAAAATGAGAAACACACGAGAGGATGTAGGAAGAGAGGATGTAGAAAGAGACGAAAAGGGCAGAAAAATTCAGTCGAGGTAGCTAGTTAAACAAACATGGGTTTCATTCGAAAGTATAAATTTTAATGTTAACTGTAATTCTTGTATATCAGCAATAAGTCAAGGGCTGGCAATTCCTACCGCATTCAACCAAACCGTTTTGTAGAAATGATTCTTAAAAACTGGACTCTTAATTGGAAGAAAGCCCTGCAAACTTTTTAGAGGAATGAACAATACGAGCATGTAAGACAGCTATCGACTGCAATTACGCCAATGTATCATTTCAATCAACGATCATAAGTTAATGTGAAGTGAAAAGAGAAAAAAAATTGTATTGTGCAGAATTTTGATCATGATTTTGATGTTAAAGAGTACTCTCTTTGATTTTATGTTACCCTATAATCTCACATAAAGGTGCCGCTCATATAAAGGCGCCGTGGCGCCTCTATCCGGCCAAGTTTTTAAAATATAAATGTTCTTATATTGACAGTGAGAAATTACATAAATAAGCCGATTTTCATGCAGCATATATATCTAAAATTAGCCTTTTACATAAGTCTTCAATAATAGGCACTACTTTTGAGAAAATATGCTCCGATAACTTGACAGTTACTAAACAAGGGACTTCTAGTCCCTTTCCTCTTTTGTTTTCTCGTTTTTCTGACACGCAAACTTTCATGAAGGCGCAAGACAACAAAATCAGGGTGCACGTCTTGGAAAATAGTTGTGGAATGTGTCCCACAATTTCGCCATCATTCAGAACTTTCATGGCAAATTCATCGTGTTGATTACCAGGCTCTCTTTCACAAGTCAGCTGCTCTTGAATATGTGGGGTCCATATGGCTTTATATACGTGATGTCCAGTAATAAAACAGTTAAACTCAAATATGCAGGGAGGACGCCTAGTTGCTCTCGCCATTGCAGATTCCTCCCGATTCCTCATGTAACATTCACCAAAAATTTTACACTGGGTATAATCGTTCGAATCTGACCATAACATAAATTTTGAATAATAACATTGTATTCGAAATTCGAATGCAATCATAACACGTGGAACATAAATTTCGAACCAAAACATTGGAATACAATGACAACACGACGAAACGTCAAGCAAAATTTAAATTGTTTTATTGTGGAAGGAATTGTTTAAACATGGAAGACAACGCCACGAGAAAAAGCTATTCTCTTTACGATAAAAGAAAAGCAGTAGAAAAAGCCATCGAGGTCAGAATTCGAGAAGGATCTGGACAGCTAGGTATTCTGAGGAAAAATTTGCAGCGATGGAGCAAACAAAAGGAGGCTTTCAAGTCGGCTGCTCTTACTCCGGGAATAAATATACGAACGAAAGGATTGAAGGATTAGACAATCAAAAGCTGGATATCCATTGCTTGAATCTGTTTTATTGGACTACGTCAAAGAAGAGAGAGGTAAACGGAACTCTGTCACTGGTAAGCAGGTACGTATAAAGGCGTTAGTTTTATTTCAAACCATGTATACAGGCAATAATGAGCGCTTTTCATCTTCCTTCGGATGGCTCCGTCGAATGATTAGACGGAATAACTTTTCATTTCGACATGTTACAAGTGTTGGACAGAAAATTCCTGCTAATGCCCCTGAACGTTGTGATACAATTTTAGCTGCGATGAAATACTTGGATGACTTCAACATTATAATAAATATGGATGAGACCCCGTTCTATCTCGATATGCCATCTTCCGCCACTTTTGATTTAAAAAGGGTGAAAACAGTGAAAGTTAAAACCACTGGCAATGAAAAATTGTGATTTTCCGCTGTGTTAACTGCTGGAGTACGCAAAATTGATTATCATTACGAAGGAATATTCTTGCCACCAATGGTCATCTTTAAAAACCAAGGTAAATCCCCTAAAGGAATAGTGATTGAAAGCACGAAGGGAGGTAAAATGAAGAGAAGTATTATGCGAAATACCTACGGTTCAGAACAGTGAAAAAACCGACCAGGGTGTTTTTTCCTACAGCACAAATCTCTTCTGATCATGGATTCGGCCAAATCTCATTTGGAAGATGTGCCTGAATTTTTAACGAGATACAACACAGAATGTAAAATCATCGATGGTGGTATGACTCCATTGCTCCAATTTCTTGATACGTATGTCAATAAGCCATTCAACGATATTCTAAAAGAGAGATGGGCAGATTATATCGCAAATGGTACTGAAGAGTTCACCAAGCAGGGAAAACGTCGCCGTGCATCTTACAAAACGATTTGCCAGTGGGTATTTGAAACCTGGAAGTCAGTAGCAAAACCAGCATTCATTGTCAGTGGATTTCAGCAATGCTGATACATCGAATGGAATGGTGATTACCAGAAGCTTCACTCACGATTGCCTGATGCGACTTTGAATCGAGCTGTCCCTATAAAAGCAATCTTAGAGGTAAACGAAATGTTGCTGGAGCTTGAGGAGGTGAACGATGATGTTTCAAATGAAATCTACGAAGATGAAGATTATAACACAGACAATGAGAACGAGCAGGAAGGCTCTGTGTCTGATAAGGACGAAGTATCTGTGTCTGATGAAAATGACGAGGACTTTATTATAGTCTTACAGATAGTCCCATTGCATCTTTTAATCTGTGATATTTCTGAGTTACGAATCCTAAAACAGTATTTTTTCTTACTCTATAGAATCCTTATAAACAGGGCTGAAGAATAAGGTAATTCAATGTGATATTTAGCAAAAAAGATATAGGCACCGGGCACCTATATGCGGCCCTATTTTCTAAATTTGAAAATGCAGAATTTTAAAATATCACGATATAGACGCCTGCGCCTTAATGCGAGATTATAGGGTACAACAATTAGATTTTATGTTACGAATGATTTTCTTACGAGGACGCAATTTTATATCCATGAATGCTGTGCTCAGTGCGATGACGTACGTGCCTACAAATATGTCAGACTATGTCTTTGTACTAGAATGACGGAAATGAAAAAGCGAGCTATGAAAGTACACTGTCGAGCACACAAATTGAATTTAACTGTTCACGATGTCATGTGCAACAACAGAGATATAAGAGATGTGATGGCGTTAGTGCAAGATTTAATAGCATTTAATCGTGGCTCTTCAAAACAGCTTGTCTGGTTTCAACAGTCCTAAGTTGATGACCAGGAAAATCAGGAAAAATCCCTACGACGTTCCCCCTACTGGATGGTTTATGTGATCACTTTATTTTCAAGGCATTACCAGCAACTGGAATGTCATTTTGAGCTGGTTTGAGGAATTCGATGAAAATGCGATAAATGCAATCTTAGTGAAAGCTGGTAATACCCGAGGTCGTTGAAGGGACTTGTCCCTTTTTTCTTGCTAGAAGTGATTAGAATGATTTTTAGCATAATTGAAGGAGGCAACAAAGATTTGTAAGGCACATACTTGAATTTCAGCAAAGCTAGACAAGTGATAAAAGTGCCTGCGCAGATACTAGATTTTCCATCATACAGCAATCCGTAGTAGGCAGCACTAATCTAAATGAAAGGTTGGGTAAATCTCAGATTCCAGCAAAGCAAAAACTTTTACAACGATTGGATGAAAATTTTCTGTCTGGTTTTTTTTGGTTCTCGTCAAAACCTCACAAAAATCAACTGTTGCAAGCTACCCCAGGGCTGGACATTCAATCTTGTTCCATTGTTATATTATGTTATAATTTAAGTTGTTATGTTATATAACAAATCTACATACATAAATACTTCAACATGATTTGTTTTAAGGTTCATTCCCGATGACTACAATATTCATCAAAACGTAATTCTATTTTTAAGTCCTGGAAGCACTGCCTCCTTTTAACTTAAAAAACTTATTCTTCCACTTTTCTCTCATTGGGTCCCAGTTTATTAGATTCTCGTCAATCATGGTTCTTGTCTTAACAACTTTCAAGTTCTAGACAATTTTTTTAATAAACACCTGTCATAACTGGCGAGGACAGCATGTGTGAAGCATTTGCCTTTATCACTTCACTGTCATGCTGACTAAATGCATGGCTCACACTACTCTCCCTATTTCGACTCGCCGTCAATTAGGCACCTAAGAACAGGGTCATGAATAAATTTTTCAAAGTGCAATTGACACAAAATTTAGTGCCTCATTTAAAAGAAAAGTTCGAAACTTTGGGTCAAAACAAATGTCAGGTTAAAAATTTTCAAATTTCGATAAAGTTTCTGCTATTTAAGTTAGTTCAATCACTAATTTTTGTGACCATCTCATTCCTCGCTTGTGAGGCCATAGAATACAATTTTCAGAGAGAAAATGGGCAAATTGAACCAAACACAGCATTCCGTTTTATGCAGCGAGCATTTCAAAAAAGAATCTTTCGCCTATCTTGGCCAGTTAAACTTTGGCTTGGCGAAAAGGTAAGGAAGAACTATATACCCAGTTCCTTTAGTTTTTGTTGTTATAATCTAGTCGCAGAGGCCCTGGATCCTCTACGAATAGATATTTTTATAGATAATTTTCAAGTACCTTATAAGAACAATAGTTCTACCTACCGATATGTGTCAAATTATCAAGTTCTACAAAATATACACCCAGGCTTCCCGGGGCTAAATATTGATCTATGGATGAATTCTTGATTAATCATTGAAGGACAAGGTCAAGGATTGATTAGTTCCTAGTGGAAGACCTAGGGTGGAATATATATATATATATGTTTTTGTATTATGTTTTGTTTTGTTTTGTTTATTTCTTTATCCCTTAAAAAGAGGAAGTCTAACTTCTTTAGATTTTTTCAATTGTAAATTTACATTGTATTTATTTATTTCTGTGATCTCCTTTATTTTTATTCACCTAATCCATTTTGTTGATTTCAAATGAAATTTACGAAGGGTTTTCACAATATTGCTCTAAATTCTCAGAAATACCGATATCCTCTTTCATATTTTTGAGAGCTCAAAGTGCACCAAAATATGTAAAGAAATGTTTTAATGAATGTGAATGTGCTGCATCTCTTCCTAATGTGTGTAACCATGTAGATAATGTAGCATTTTTTTCTTGACCTGTCCAAAATCAACTCTCATAAAGACGTCCAGACAAAAAATCGACAAGCCACATCATAAAACATTTGGTTTGCAGACATTTATTGATGCTATGTCAACATCGCTCTAAGAAAACATAAACAGATTATCCAAATATGAATCAACAGAAAACCTCAACTGATGCAGACTGATGATCCTGAGAGTGATTATGATGATGAGTGTGACTGTTATAGGAATATTTCTACTTCAAATGTATGCAACTATCACCACAACAGAACTACAAAGTCATGTATTACTTGATAATTGTTTATGTCGTGCTACCAGAAATAAGAATACTGGAGTAATCGATTTGTTTTTTAGGAAATAAACCTACTAAGGTTTATTCCCCAACAAACAAATTTACTCTATCTAGGCATATTTCTCACAATTACTTAGCGCGTGTGGCGTAGTTATGAATCATCGTGTCATGCTTGGATCGTACACAGAATGAAGGGGAAAAAACAGCCGAAAAAGATTTTTGAAGCGTTAGAGCAGAGGAGCATAGGAAACGTCTAAAAAAGACATTTGCGACATATACTGTCGCTGTGAAAGCAGAACCAGATGCATCGAAATTAATAGGACTTAAGCTGGATTGTGCATCACAAAAAGCTTTGAATAAGGAATTCTGTGGAGCGTAGTTGGTTAAAGAAGACAGAAATTGGTCCCTAAAGGACCATCATTTTTTCCTTGTTGCTGTGACAGTTTCATTTGCTTTCGTTCAATGGCGGGAGAAAGTCGAGTGTTTGTCAACATTGAAGCAAAAAAAGTCCCCCCTCCCTTTGTATACAGTAGTGAACCTGACACTATCAGCAACTGGAAAAGGCATTGGTAAATTATCTAGTGCATACTGTCTCAAAAAGATACAAAAAGGTTCACAAATTAAGGAGAAAGCAAAGTTATTTAGATGTAACGGTAAAGCTTGACAACCAGAGTTTAGAACAGAAAAACAAAACGTTTAAAAGGGTTGATATCGCACCTTTGGTTTTTCAAATTTTTTCAGACCACGCGCTATAAAAGGAAAAGACGACGCAAATTGCAATATTTTCCAGCTAAAGTGAGGCAAATCACGGACCGATAAAAATCTTTTACAATTTTTGAGATTTGAGTCGTAATTTGAGCCTGCTCTCTCGCAGAACAAGAAAAAATACAAGAATACAATCGAGGTATTGATCCGGGACCATTTTTTGAGATAATAAAGGACACGTTAATTTTCTGTCGGTTCACAGCATGCTTACCGAATGCACATTTAACGAAGCTTTAGGAAATCAAATCGGTTCATAGTAAACGAGCATACAGGTGGTTAATTCTTTACATTCACTGTTTAGTTCACTACGATGATCGAATTATCAAAGGCATCATGCTTCAGGCAACTATTTGGTCTTACTGTTTTTATGAACTCCTTTGTGGTTTTGAAGGTCCCTACGGAAAATTACAAGGTGATTTAACTGCAGTTGTCCTTTTTTGCATCATTAATGTGAAAATCACATTGAAAGAGCTACAAGATGATCCAAAGCTGAGAAGGCTTAGTAAAAAAATTATAAATACGAGGTTGGATCTCAGACCAAAGGAATCTGCAGTGAGGGTAAACAGAACAATTCCAAAACATCTGGACAATCAAGGTATGGTTATTGACACTGCACCAAAACTAGGACGGGGCGCATCTGAAGGTATAAGTCCGAGATAAGACGACGTTGTCTTGAAGTCGTAGAGTCCATTGTAGAATTAACCAGAAATAATTGGGAATTACGGAACAGATCAAGCACCTTGCTCCTGGATCTATTAATGAACAAATTGATTAAGATGTATAGGTAATGAAGTAACTACTCACTTTGGCCGTGGCATTCCAACAGTGAATAATCTGATTTGCCTTTAAATGATGGTTCCACTCTCATCATTATCAACAAAATGGACATTTAGTATGAGGTCTGAAATGTTGGATAAAAAAACCTTGTGATGTAAATCACTTAAACAGTATTATGTTTGAGAATATTTACAACGGGAGACGGATTGCATCATGTAATTTTTTGTTTTAACACATAAAATTTACTGAGGATAAGACCTCTAATTTCTTATTGTTCTATCATCTCTTTATCGTTTGCCTCTAATTTATATAGGTTTTTATAATAATAGTTTTAAGACCTCATTTCAATGGTATAACAATTAACCTATTTGGAACTCTCCTTCTCCTAATAAAATTGGCACAAGAGGGCGTCCTTGGGTAGAACTGATATAAAGTTCATTAAGATATGAACCAGTACCTCATGGAAAGTAAGACAAGTTATCACCGCCATCATCGAGGCTAGAATTAGCTGAAAAAAACTATGCATAGAATATGGTGTACCCTTACTCAGGGTCTACAAATTGTTCTTATCCACTAAAGCGGGTTTCCGATAAAATAACAATACTTCGAGTCACTTCGTATCTTGCCAGTTCATTAGCCGAGATAGCAGTTTTACTCTCAGACCTTTTCCCATTATCTATTAGAGTTCTCACACTCCAACAGAAGGCCTGAAATGGCTTCATCTAAAGAAAATGCAAGGAATGAGATTAACTACAAACGAACAAATAGGATATGCTCTTTTGGAGTACTAAATTGAAAATCGTTTAAAAGTTTTATTTCTATTTGCCTCTATCGAGAAATCGAGATGACAGTTGACACAGAATTTCAATTGTTTTTTCCATAATAGCGCGTGTGCAGGTATGTCTAATATTTTTATATTTTTAATACGCGTGTCTTATATTTTGGCTTTTTCAACTGAAATTATTTAAAGTTGGCAGGTAAATGTGTTTAAATTATCTTCTTTCTTTAACTTCGTGAGCAATGCAAATTATTTCCTAAGCATGTGCTCATGGGTATGTGGACCATGGAAACTTTAAGGACCTAAACGGCACTGCCCTGCAGTGCATAATTATTGGTTGTCCTTGGGCCAGGCGTAGTACCCGTTTGCCCCCATTCAAGGTAATGCTTCTGCCGCATTTCAGAAGAGGATGTGTGTATTCAAAGGCTACCGGTGATAACCCTGAATATCAAACAGGTGTCCCGTAGCAACATCAGAGAGCAGAGATAGACAACTATATCCCAGGTTAGCTTCTGCAGCCAACAACTATGTCAGCATGTCTTGACCGGTCCTTGCCTGATGAACATTATTGTTGGTCGAGAGTGTCACCCTTGTAATGCAAAAGCTAGTCTGACTGCATCGCTTTACACACAGTTACATTGAATGGCTCAAAGTAAGTCGAAATACGCATAGCTCCTCAAATGTCACCCGGCCTAAAAAGGTTTGCGTTGGCCACCTCCCACTCCGGATGCCAGTGAAAAGTCAGTCAGGATGCAGATGTCTGACGAAGACCTTAAATGTTGCCGAATGGAATGTAAGGACCACGCTGGATAGAGATGGCAGCACAAGAAAGTGCCAAACGGCAATGGTCGCAATTGAATTCGAGAAGTACAACCTAGACATAGTAGCCCTGAGCGATACCCGTCTACCCGGTTGTGACAGCCTCGTGGACCACACCTGTACGTTCTATTGAAGTGGCAGATGCATCAAAGACAAGAAAGTCACGAGTTGCTTTTGCTGTTTCAACACCAACAAGATCCAATACCAATCAGTGACCGTATAACGACTATGCACCAGTGACTGGTGAAAAATATGCCACCTTCAGAAATGACTAATCGAGAAGAAGCAAGGAAGAAATTTATAGTGAACTGAGATACTCGAAAGAAAATTCTCAGTAAAGACAAAGTAATACTAGCCAGAGGTCTCAATACTAGAGTTGAAAGAGAGTAAAGCGTATGGTCATCATGATTTTGGAAAATATAACTCGAATGTAAATCACTGTACTCTAAAAGTAAACTAGTTACCTTGTTCAAACTTAAGGGGCATCATGAGACAATATCAATGCACCAACACTCCAAACACTAGTACATGTTTGACCATGTTATTACAAAAGGGAGAGACGAAAACGACGCTTTTAATACCAGAATAATGAGGGGTTCTGACTGTTCAACAGACCCAAAAATTATTAGATCGAAAATTGTCTTCCCAATATGCAGACGGTACAAGCAAGTTGGTGCAGAACAAAATACGCTAAGCACAAACATGCTGCCAGATAGTCCTACAGAGATTGAACTGGAAGAGGAGATGGACAAAGCTCTTCGAGAGGAAAGTGAGCTTGATGATTGCGATAAAGAAGACCACTGGAACTCCATCAAAAACGAAGAGGTACCACAAAACTGCAGATGTAGACTTACCACCCATCTTTACAATGAGTGGCTGCAGAGAAAGTACCATGGAAAACCTTTACTGTAGGTTGTAGGGATGATACTCTCCCGTATTCACGCCAGCATATTCAGTGTAGCCCAGTTCAAAGCAAAGACGACAACAACACACATGGCCGTCCAGCTCATGTTGTTTCGAGAAATTTGCGCCCTCGTTTCCAACAGTGCCCTTGATAAGCAGATCCTTCAAGACAAGTATGCTCAGGTTACCACTGACTTCAGTCTCAAGATTAATATCCAAATGATCGTGTGTTTGTACCAGTCCGCTCAGAACACAAGTGGTGACATACAACTTTCATACATACTGACAGGGTAAGCCTTGCAAGATGTCGGGAGTTTTTGTATCTCGGAAGCACCATCACAGGAAATGCACGCTTGGACAGTGAGGCGAGATAGCCTACAGAATGGATAAAGCAAGCATCCCCTATTGGAAGCTCTGATAATCAGACTGTCGAAAATAAATTAGATATCATTACGTGTCAAGGGCAAGGTATATCGTGCACAAGTAACTTAAGTCCACGTGTACATTATGAGACATTACGTGATATCATGTCCTGGAATGACAAGATAACCAACGTCGAAATTCTTGAAAGTGCATAACTCCAAACAATGGAAAAATGCAAGAAATACTTGTTGAGGAAAACTCGAGGTGGTTGGGACTAAATGAAGCCAGCTACTATACCCTCAACAAAGGTATGAAAGACTGAGATTTACAGATTCGGTTAAGCGGAAGAGAGACTTGGGTGTTGCTTCGTGGCAAATCACCGCCCGGGACTGAGTTAAGTAGAGGGTGAAGATTCGTTAACGAACCAAACCATAAACGGTCATCCTCGACACGACGGACAGCAGAGAAAAGTATTCTTCATACATTCGTAAATAACGGTGAATCACTAAACTACATCACTCATATTATATTTCATCTAATAGTTACTTGGTGCTGGTATCATATCAGTTAGAGAGTAGTTATTCTGCTGGCTTACCCCCAGTCCCCGCACCATCCACACTATGCATCAATCTGCAAAGATATATCTATTACAGCTTCACTCGCATTAGGGATGTGGGGCTGCAATTGTTTATCTTACCCTTGGTTGCAGAGCAACTACTTCAGTAATAATTCATGGCTACAAAACTTGATTTGCAACTTATCTTATCTAAGCCTCCCCTCACATTTCCACCTCGTACTTTATACATCCTTTTCAAACTTAATGTTCAAAATGTGATATCCAGACATGTTTGTATTAGATTACTTTACAGCAACAGCAACTGCTCATCCAACCGTTTCCATTTAAAAAAACCTTACAGTCGATTTTCTAGACATTGGAAATTAAAGAATAATATTGAGACAGGACCCCAAACTTTTGCTGCAAACGAGAAAGGAACTTCAAAACATTGTATTGTACCAGCCTAAAAAAGAAATCAATTTCCAGAGATCAGATGTTTCAGTCACAGAATATGGCAATATTCTCAAGACAGATACTCAATTAGAAGCTGTGAGGAAGCCAGCGACTCAAAAAAACAAGAACGCCTACAGTTAGCAGACCAGCAGCGATACTTCAACTCACAGCCAAGGGAAAACTCGATGAATTCACGGGGAGACGAAGACTGCTGCATTCGTCAGGGCTACCGAAATTGCTATCCGAGCTATTGACGAAGGGGATATGATAATATAATCAATTTTTTTTGTGCTTTTCGAAACATGGCATTCTTAAACATGCAAAGCCGAAGAGAATATTATAATTCAAAAAATACATGTTTTTTCACAAAAGAGAATGACAAAAAAAAGAACGGCTTAACACAAAACTCGGTCCTACGACCAGTGGAAAAACTATTATTCTCTTACCGTTGACTTACGAGCTGACTGAAAAGGAAACACTTTTGATCGTTGTCAAACTTAAATATCAATTTTGCTACACAAGCAATATTTTATTACTCAACTACTCATTGACAAGTTTAGCTATATAGCTATTGTTAAATGTGGCAATGTGCGCATTGGTCTATTTAAACTGATCTCAATGTCGATTTTTACGACGATAGCTTTGAAAGACCAAACCCTATTCTCATTCAACCTTGAATAAACACCCAAAACATGGTGTTGTAAAATTGAGATTTGAACGAAACAACTACACACTGTGTTACGCCTGCCTGCGGCAATGGAGAATTCACTACAGAACTAATGGAGTTTCTGCAGCAGACTAGGAAAAACTTTAGTTACTTCATATCTTCACTTTTGGCATCTATCAGGCATCTGCTCTCGTTGCATGGGCAACAAAAAAATTTGTGTCACAAACAGACAAGTAATATTTCAACCACATCACTCGATGACGAGAACCACAAATTGAAATATTAATGGGGTCATGGGTTTACATGCTCAAGTAACATAAATGGTTTTCTGGTCCCCTTTCTTTTGCTTGTGCACGAATTTGAAAAGCTGTTAACTCAAAATTATTAAACTAGATTATATTAGTTGGAGAGCATCTGACTATATAGTAAAATTCTAAATAATTACCAAAAACAGTGTTGGGTTCAGGGTTTGTGCACAATTTAATCTTTAATTCAAGATCTTTAATTTCATTAGTTTCCGTCACATTATCCCATACCGCGGTTTAAATCATTTACAATAACAAGTTGGGTGTGGTGCTCACGCAATAGTATATCGTCAACGCAAAGCAGTCATGTTTCGCTTAAACGTCTATTTTGACCTTTGACCTAATCTACAACCAAATTAAGATGTCGAGACAATAACAACATATCTTTATTGGTTAACTTTTTATTTTCGCTTACAATAGTCGGATTGTAAATAAAATATTTTCTTGAAAACTAGACGATCAAAACAAAATATACAGTCATTAAAGTACAGAACATTCAGCAACAGCTGCTGTCAAAGTACGACTTAATTAGGAGATGCCAAATTTCCACAACAAAAACAAAATTTCAGGCAAATATAGCAAAAGAAGTAATGAACACATCTCAATTATAATACATGTTTGAACCCATTCCGAGATTTTGCTCTCTACACAGGCGTCAACGCAACATTTCAGCACAAAAAACCTTGCACATTATTTTCGTTCACAACTATCAGCGTTTCCGGAGTAAATCACGGAGAGTAGAACAAAAGCTGTCAACAGACGTGGTTTAACGAATCCGTCCAACTTTTACCTCTTAACGTTTTTATTCTTGGGGCATTTTTATCAAGAGTAAAGGCACAAATTTAGAAAAAATTTGTAAATCTACAAATAAATATTTCAATTTGAAAAAAAATCCTCATATACACAATTCCTTTTCACATTATTTCTGACTAAATCAAATGAGATCCATTTAATTCAAATAAGCAGAATACATAATTGAATACATACTATGCAGAATTAGAAGTAAATTCAATAGGTATACAAACACCATTATCATATAAACTGTTTATCCATTCACCTGCATGGTATTATAATCATGAAAAAATATGTCATATGCAGCGCGTTTTGAAAACCCAGACGTTGTTATCTTGTGTTTATAAGCAGGTACAAAATATCGTGATAAACAAATTTTTGTGTTTCTATTTTTTCCTTGGGAAGGTTTATAAAAATTTCTATTGGCCTTTACACTGGAGTGAATTAAACTGTAAACACGAGTTCAGTGTTCCAACCTCGGGCAGTAATAACTTATTCCCTCCAATCTTTGCCCGGTAGTTAAAAAATTACTTCTTTCATATACCCCCCACCCCCACCCACACACACACACTTCCCCATACTATGAAAAAATGAAATCAAACTAAAATCACTTTCAAGCTATTCATTATACCGCCATACTTTTTCTAAAAGCTGAGGTGGGTGATTTATTTGGGTGTTCTTGCCGCTTCTGGCATGGAATATGATAAAATTTTATACCTTGTCAGAACATTACATTGTTTGTCCGGTTAAAATAAATCCGTTTATTTGCTGACGTTGATGACACATTTAGAAAAAAGGTTTGATGAGTTTTGAACTTGTGACGTAAAACAGGCTACAATGGTGACTTGAATTACATAGCAAAACCAGACGATAACAAGTAGAACGTGGGTATTCAAGTATCTGGTAGCGGGGATGCGAAACGAGGCACAAACCGGAAACACAAAGGCAGCCCTAAAGTGCTCTAGCAAAACCAAATGCGATATAAAACGTAATCCCCTATACATGTCTTGGTGAGAACAATAATAATTTTCCTGTTCCTGACGCATACATTCATTCCTACATTGGACTTATTCTGGTTAATGCTTTAATGGCAAGTGAATGAGAAATTTCTATTTGGCCATCCAATTTTGACACACATTATAAGTACAAACTGTTTTCAATAAATTAAGCAATATTTTCATCTTGTTCACAACTATACCGTACGAGAGAGCAAATCTATCATGAGTCATCCAACGGATGGAGACCCCGAAAATTCTTACCAACCTGGTTGTTTTAATAAGCTGCTGTCAGTGGTCAAAATTGGGTGATCATCGTGGTGCAGCAATAGCAATCTCAGATAAAACTTTTTTTTGTGCGTTATAAGGGAACATAAAACCATTCCCATTTGGTGTCTCAGTTGTTAAAAACACCAAGAACGTTGTCAATGGCAAAGAAATGCGTAATGATGTACAAATATTTTAATTTTTTTTTCATCCGTTACTCATACTAGTCGTCTTAATAGGTGACAAGTTCGTGGATTGTGGCTATAGCAACTGTAAACTGTTTATAATGCTCTAGTGTTGTTTGTACTTCGTAATGCTATTTTGCATGCGTACATTATGCGTGCTATTTTGCAGCGTACATTATAACCCTTTAGTCAAATGAAGTGCTAGAATAAAAATTATGTTTTATTTTGACTCCAGCATAGCTCAGATGATTAAATTATGTACAACTATTACTACACATAGATTCCATTGTATTATGTTATGCAAAACAAAAATAGTATGCCAAGACACAACTGGAACCAAAAGTAACTATCAATAACTCATATTTCTGATACATAATGTCATGCTTGGAGACAAGAAAAAATACGATTATATCGTCATAGCTACGTTTTCAAGCATGCACATGAAAGTTTTCCCCTCAAACACTTCCTTTCAAAACTGTTCACTGTGCATTTCTGACACCATCTGTTCACAAATATACAGTAAAAAAAGTAGGAAGGAAAATTCTGTCAAGGAAAACCCCTTAAATTCTATACTGTTCATAAAAAAGAATAGCATAATACAGCAAAGGCCATAGGGTAAACATAAAATTTAAATAATTTTAAAAGACCAATGCAAAACCAAAACATACAATTTCTCTGTTTATAGTCGCAAGGTAACAAGTAAGCTGGGATCTGTTCAAAATTATAGTCAATTGCATTACTTCGCCACCATACATATTATGACCTGTAACTACAGCTGAAAGTTTTTTGTGCCCAATTAGAGAACTGTGGTAGTTGGAAGTGGATGTCACAATTCTTCTCCAAGCCACATCCTTAAGAGTATATTCAGCAAGTCTGGAATACGAATAAAAACTCATTCCGCAACTTGAATACGAATTATGCCTCTTGGGAATAGGGTTCTAAATCACCAAAGAAAAATGAACGGTTCCTACTAAATTTAAACAACGTAAAATAGGACATTTAACAAAATTTCAGGCATCTCGATTATAGGAACTCACTGGTAATAATTTATCCACCCAGTTTTACAGTAAAGAGAATATTATAATGGGGCAGATGCTCTTACCAAGGTACGAAGGCCGTGTTTGCATCCATCTCTTGAATCAATGTAGATGCAACAGTAACAATTAACCATCTGATCCGTAAATTTGATATAATAGACTTAAGTTACTCTTGAAAGCTTTCTAACATACGAATACTATAACTTTTAAACACATTAGGTACCCCTAGATGACTATCGTATCGTAAAAATAAGTTACAACATTAATTGCGAAGCGAACCGCTTAAAGTGAATTCCACTGTTTTCGGTATTATGCAACACTCATTCTACCGTTCAAGCTCGACACGGCCCCCGTTTTCAAGAAGGCTTTCAAATGACTTATTGTCAAGATAAATATCTACAGCAAAATCGTTATATAGCTTTGTCTCCACTTGCTCATCAGGCTGGCAACACAAAGATTCTTCAATAACGGGTTTCCAAACTTTCTTGCAAACATAATACCTCTTGCACCAGGAAAAAAATCTTAACTTAGTCTTTTCAAATTCAGTTGCTTTTAGTGTAGTCATTTGTAGAAGAATTTCGCCGAACTAAGCCTATTCCAACACCAGGGTGTACTGAAACATTTGTGGCAGGTAAATATATGTGCCTTTAAACCGGTTAATACGGGATAGGAATGTTTTTACATTTAAATAACAACTGACATGGCGTTTCCTGTCACAACTAAAATAAGGGCTCACGTCAGGCTTAGATGGCGACTACTGAGAGTACTGATTACGAAGTGTCTACATCCATTACGAACTTACTCTTAAAAACATAACTGAGGGTATGCTAAATACTATGGCTGAAATCAAAGACGGCAAACATCGCATAGGTGAGAAAAATTAAAAGTTACACAAATGATCTTGGACTGAAAGCAGTTAATTATGCAGAGGAAAATGGGGGTAAAGCAGATCTAGAAAGTACAGCGTATTCATGAATGTTAAGCTAAGAAAGGAAAGCTGAACGTTCTTTGAGAAGCAGCATAGGCTGAATGAAACCGATTGTGTTTAGATGGACTTGGCAGAGAAATAACAGACTTAAAAATTGAGGAGAATTACCTGGAGTAAATATAATATCGATGGGGAAATGGATTGCGTGTTTCTCGCACAGTGATTCAAGTAACGGCGAAAAAATAACATGAAGTAAAAACCTTGTAGTTACAAAAGGCAAGGAACTTTTCTGTGAATGGTACAAAAAATCCCTGCATCGAAATGGTCCATCCATAAGGCGCAAAACTCCTGAGGCAGCTAATGTTATGAAACGTGGTGTCAAAATAAACTGGTCGACAAG
Source organism: Morbakka virulenta (assembly GCA_003991215.1). Classification (NCBI taxonomy): domain Eukaryota; kingdom Metazoa; phylum Cnidaria; class Cubozoa; order Carybdeida; family Carukiidae; genus Morbakka; species Morbakka virulenta. The sequence continues at coordinate 118,078 of RDPX01000493.1, read as the reverse complement.
GTCTGTGGTTACATTTTTAAAAGTTCGATGACTAAGTAAGCGAATAAACTACGACCGGAACAACACAATAGATACGCCTGAGCCAGCTAATGTTATGAAACGTGGTGCACATTCGGTGAACATAAAAACTACCACCCATGAAAAGGCAAAAATTACAATCTGCTTAACAGCAGCTGCTAATGCCCCAAAGAAGAATCTATTTTTGTACTCAGGAGGACAACGATGAAAACTAAACTTCAAAATAAAGAAGCTCATTCCGTGTGTGTTGTTGCTAGTTCTGCTTCTCGATGGATGAATGACGAATTGACGTAAAAGTGAAAATATATTATAGGGGCATTTAGCCTTTAAAGCTAGCAGAGCCCATGGATCGGATGAATTGCATTGCCAATTAACACAAGACAATATAGCAATACTTTATGCAAGTCGCACTAACCCAGCTTTTATCTACAATGGTTGTACAAATTTACTCCAGGCTCCAGGTGTAAGCTGGACCTGGGCCATGAAATATTATTTAAAAATAGGCGCCATCAAGAAAACAAATGACCCAATGATTTATCAAGGCATGGCATTCATTACCAGATGCTCATTAAAAATAGTTTTAAAATCTTTGCACTGTGGTGAAATATCAACAGGTCTAAGATTGGTTATACCATAGCCATAAAGTATGGGCAGGAGGAGACTTATACCGACCCTAAATCAATTTAAGAAGGTACAATTAGTTTTAACGGTGTTCCTACCCAGTGGGCTGACTCTGATCAATGTGGCATCCTCATAGACTAATTTTGTTTTGCTTTTTAATCACTGAGGTTTTCATGATCTCACAAAAGAAATACAAAACGCTTTTCTAGTTTGTTCGTATTTACTTTTACAAATAAGCCTTTCTTTCCCTATTAGCCACCCTCTCTTTTTGGACCCCTTCAGAAGATTGAAACTTCATAAAGTCCAAGGCAGCTTAACTGAGCATTTAACGGCACCAAAAGTGTTCAATGTATAAATGAATATTATTTTAAAGATACTTACGCGGAATTCTTTCAAACATACTACCTCTAATAAATTTAAGAGGCTGCTGCATCTTTAGCTGCTTTGCACAGGATTCCAAGTTCTTCCACTAGAGTTTCGTGCCTGAAACAAATTCTTAGATCAGGCACGTTAGTTTTGTTGATGTCGTTTCCTTGGTGGCCTTCTCTTTCGTAATTCTCACCCAACCAATAGCGTTTGATCTGAGCAGGAAAGAAATTCACAAAATGACACCTTGAAAAACTGCTATTATCACTACAAATGTTTCATAGCAGTATGTAGACGATAAAACCTGGCATCTAGAAAAAGTCAATTTGTTTTAATCAAATAAAAGAAGTGTTCATGGATGTGTCAGGAAAAGTTAGATCCAGCTGGGACTCGTCCATAAAATCAATTGGGGCTTGACCTTCTGCCAAATACAAAATTTGGGAAACCTTACGTTATATATAGTGGAAAGAAAATCCGAACAAGAATTCAAAGCAAGTTTCTATTTTTGCTTTCATCAAGTCTGAACACGGCAGGGCCCGTCCAAAAGTAATTCTTAACTCATTCCAGTGAAAAATGTTGCACGCAGTGGGTTGAGTGGGTTGTATTTTGTTACTTTGTAGATTCCTTTACGAATTTCAGTTGATGGTTTAAATCTGAGTCATCAAGTCATTACTATCAGTCTGCATTGTATAATTACTACCCAAACTCCCCATGATAAAGGACAGAAATCTTTACCCAACCGTACATGTCAGGATGGCAAAAATGAATCAAGCCCTGGCCCCAGTGTTCGGCAGGAGTGGGGACACTATGCACGAAGGACTACAGTAACCCATCACCTTTAGGGAAGTTTGTCGTCGTTACGTTTAACATTAAAACATTATACGAAGACGCACAGTTCGCAACTTTGTAAGAAAACGTCGAGAAAAAAAATTGGCATCTTATCGGTCCAGGTGAGTTTAAAAGAAACAGAACTACTTTTTGACCTCAGATCTGGTTACCTGCTGTTCCACAAACGCAGAGAGAATAATAAGCAGTGTGGCATTCGTTTCGTTGTCAAAAACGGTAAAGATGTAAATTAATTCCATGTAAAATCTAGTGGTGATCTTGATTTTGAAACTTAGTAACCAGTACGATTTGATGATAATCCAAGTTTACGTCCCTACTTCGTTTAGCTCATAAGAGCTCGACGACGCCTACGAATTCCAAGACGATCTTCAATCTCATCACAACGCATTTTAACATGGTTACAGGCTCCCTCAATGCAAAGAATGACGAAGAAAATTAATTATGTATGGGGAACTATTCATATTGCTTACGAAAGAAATGAGGCAATGACCTGATAAATTTTGCACTAATAAACAGTCCTTAAATAACAATGCATTTTTAAAAGAGTCAGTGACTGATGGGCACAGGAAAAGGAAGCTCTAACTCATGAACCCTAAATGAAATAGATTACAAATTGTAAAAAAAACTAAAATCATAGGCAACATTAAAATCATAAATGTCAACAGGGATAATGACCACTCGATGCTCGGATATTAAATTTGTACAAGAAACGAAAGATAGAGCCAGTTAGAGAAGCAGTTCATCGCAGAATACTGCATAACCTCAGTGGGAATAACAAAAACACAAACCAGTCACTGTAATTACAAAAATTCAAAGTACCTTGTCTTCAAATCCACTCATCAAAACACTATTCCTTGCGAGTTCACACATATCAGTGGGTGACAGTTTCCAAACCTGTGCCGCTATACTGTATTCTTCCATCAGAGGTTCCTATAAGCAAACAATTACAAAGTTACTTCCATAAACGTCCTTTGGGGGTCACAACATGCTTCTTTCGGATTATGTTTGGTAAATTTGTATGGCCTTATTTGATTTGATATAGTTACATTACATTCTTGGTTGTATAAATAGACTGATTAAAATTTACTTGGAAATTGTCTGAAAACGCCAAAAAAATTAAGTTTAATCGGGGATGGGATGTTCATTTTCTACTATGCATGATGATTAATAAATTAAAGTGAGTGGGTGAAAAACCACAAGGTTGCAATAATTTGCTTTTTTTCTGACAAAAAAGGTATATGGTCAGGAAAACTATTTGCGGCCAGAAATGATTAATTAATGATGTCAAATGATTAAAAGAGTAATCACATTTTATAGCATCTAACCTCTGAAACTTTAGCTATTCATCTATAAATTATTATTATTATTATTATTATTATTATTATTATTATTATTATTATTATTACAAATTGCGATCTGATCAAGTTGTATCTTTTAATACGTCTACTGATATAAAAAATATTGTCATGAACTATGGTGTAAGGGGGACGGAAGTTAGCCCAAAATTCAAAATGGCAGATTTGGTTAAGTGAAACATGTTTGAAATATTAATTAATTCTACCATGGTCTTCGCTTTATCTCATTAGATAAGACATTTGGTGCAGATGTTTGATTACTTAGTAAAATGTATGTTAATCAGACTAATTTGTCTTTCCTGGCAAAGGTCACACTATTGACATACTTCCGCCTGCTATGTAATTGTCTCAGTACATTGTGCATAATCCAATCTCATATCATTCTCAACATTTTTTCATGCCAACTTAATTGAGTAAAGGAAATATCAAAAATCTTACAGTAAGGAGAATAGTATCTTCTATTTATCACATTTAAGCTTCCCTGTGAGAAAATCATGTGATTTATCTGGGTACACAGTCATCAGAATTTATTTCTGCCAAAAACCTCACCTGGCTATATATATACAACAAACGCTGGTATTTACACTAGAGTGCTCAATATTTGTAAAAAAAATCAGAGCAAAAACATTACACTAAGGATAACTACCACATCTTGTAGTGCAACTAAAAGTTGCACTTGTTTAATAATCATCGGGAACAAATAATGAAAAACATAGAAATGTTCTGCATGTAACCACGTTTAGTTGCACATGAAATGTAGGTATTTATTTAAGTTTAATATATATGTATATTACTGCATTTAAGTGATTTAAAATCCCTATGGACTACGGACTACAAAAAATAAACTACAGAGAGTTGTTCTCGTTGTTAAAACTCCTGATCTAAAGTCTGTAAATCGGACTGAAAGTAATAACTTTCGTTCCCAATTTACTAAGAAAGAGTTTGTAGTTAATTTTTCGCCCGATTGTATTTCGTCTTATGTTGTCTATTTGCTTGATTGTGTTGTGTGTGGTTTTCAATATGTAAGTGGCAAAGCACACCTTTTAGGCTTAGATTTAATAAATGCAAGGCTTGTTATCGCAAATTAAATTCAGGGTCTCTTAAGACATTTTTCTGAGAACTGACTTCATGGGTATCATCAGGGCAGTCGAGTTATAATAACTGATTGATTAGTTGGGCGGAATAGAATACGCGAGTTTCTGGCAACATAAGCTGGATCCTTTCATGCCCCTTGGTCTTAATGTACACTAAGATGCCATATAATTACGTTTTCCTTTTCAATTGTTTGTTTTATTTTGGATAAATCACTATCCTTTTATCCCATACAGGCCTCTTTGGTTTTTTTTATCATTTACTTTTATTACATAAATAACTACATATTAAATAAATAATTACATAAAAAACATTTTTCTTTGGGGTGGGTGGGTTAGGGCGTATTATTATTCTTATACCTACCATCTTATATCGTATTACCTCTTTTCGGTTGTTTTTATTGTTTTATTTTATCGCTTCCCTTCTGCTCCAGGGGACGGAGGCATAAGTATCTTCTTCAACATCCCTTTGTTACACAACAGCCAGTAAATTGCGTTTCTAGCTATTACGTGTGTTAGCTGTATTCGAATTCTTCTGTTTAGAAGATTTTAATTGTAATTTCCTCATGCGTATTGTTCTTTTGCGTCACCAACAGACAGCCTGTATATCTTGCAATTACATGTATTTCCTGGTGTATTTCGGTTTAAGTGCTTAGAGATTTTCATTGTGATTACCTAACTGTACACTCTTCTTTTCTGTTGTTGATTATATATGCACTATATGCAAGTGGATCGTGCATTACTGGCGATGACTAAAGCTGAAACGTTTAACAAGTTGAAGTTTATTATTTTCTCTGAGTATATATACATAAATGTATATACTTCCATTATCTATTTCCATTATCTATTAACTAAATGACAGGTACGCAAAGATAGAGCATTTATAATTATCCAGTGCATACGTTGCAGTTAATTTCAGTTGTACTCAAATTACGGACTAGAAATAAAAGGGCCACGTTGTGGGCAAAAAAACTGATCGCCACCGTGCAAACTAAAAACACACATATATGCGGATGTTTCACTTAAGCAATAAACAGAGAAGAAATTATAAAAAGAGAATATCAGAATATTCCATTCCCAAAAAGAAATGGTTAGCCATATTATGCGACTTAACAGAAGCTCTGATCTGCTACGAACCTCTGCCGCCAAAGTGACAAAAAAAGTTGTGGTTCAAAAGTATCCCAACCAAGATAACAGACTTTTAAATCCTAGAAACAGAGTTAGCGCGAGAGATGCAGCTGCAGGAGGGAAACAAACTCGTACGTCGCGCTCTTAAAGAGTTCAATCGGGAACAGAGGACCTCCCCACTGTTATCACTAGGCGGTTCTATCATGCTCTCGACAGTCTTGGTAAGGCAATGGTTATCGCCCTTGGTACCTCCATGGCATATGTAAGGTTAGGCATCAGGTTAAATTCTAAACATTATAACATTTTCCCTGAACAATTGTAAGATTAAGGTTGTCATCAATGGATTTTAATCTACCTTTTCTGTAAATGTTAGTGCTTATCAAGACCAATGAGTGTCTGTCGTTCAAAAATGCTAGGAAGTAAGCGTTGGATTTGAGATAACACATTAGAACTTGTTTCGGAAAGAAGATAAGCTGTGCAGTTGAAAAATAAGGAGGAGACAAACCGTCTGAATAGGGAAGTTAAGTCTACCCTTGCTAATGATGAGGAGAATTGGTATAACGAGAAAGCAGCTGACATGGAACAGGCTGCTACCACTGGAAGCAGTAGAGAGTTATTTGAAACCTTGCGATCCATCACGTAATCTTCTGTAAGTGAGAACATTAGAGATTCAAATTGCGACATGATTTCAGGAAAGGCAGCAAAGCTTGAGGCATTGACAACTTATTTTGATACATTACTCAATAAAGATGACCCTCAAATTCCAGATGCAGAACTTCTCAATGGTGGCAGCAGACATGGTAAAGAATTACAACTCGCAGATAACTGTCCTTCCAAGGTAGAAATAAAAACTGCAATCTACAATCTGAAGAAAAGAAAGTCAGTGGGTGTTGACGAAATTCCTCCTGAAGCATTGAAGCAAGCTGGATACCCACTTGTCTGCATAAACTATTTCGTAAAGTTTGGAAACATGAAAAAGTACTACAAGATTGGAAGGATTCCATCCTGGTGCCTGGGTACCAATTCCTGTCACAGACGAGGAACAGGGGTTATATACTCTATTGGGTTGAGTTCCTGGAGGCATAAATAGCATAGAAAGAACTAATTCGATGTAGATGCAGAGAATATTGTACAACATAAAGCAACGCTCGATGTAAATGTAAAAGGCAAACCTGTCGTGCAATGAACTAAGTGCCTGTCGTGGCAAGTGCTGTCTGTCTTTGATGGTTTCTCTATTTCAAATCTGTCAGTTTAATGCTTAATATTTTATATTTGTTTATTTTAGGATGCATAAAAAGTTCAAATAGCTCTCTATAAAATTAATTCTACTTTGTCTACCTGGCCAGCAATAATGACAATCAATGGTTACGTAACCTCGAGTCCCTTCTCAAAACCAGGGATGGAAGGCAACTTTGGTAAAATTTAACTTGAATAACTGAGAGTTTTGCCTTTCCTTATATGTTCTGACAAACACATAATGGATAGGAACGACACAAGGCATACCTTTAGCCTTAATAAGGGGTAAAAAGGTTAAGCTAAAAAGTGAGTTTACCTTAAACTTTGAAAACTTTCATGTCATAAGATGAAGAAAAGCAGGGCGAAGAGGAGCCAGAGCGCCACAATGTAGTCGTCTAAGGAAAGTACTACATTCATAAAAAGATACATTACAACGAGAAGCAATAACTGCATAAGGGCACGGGCCGTAAAAGACACGAATCAAACGTGATGCAGCAAACCAAGCTGGTACCAACAAGAAAAGCTCATCGGAACACTTTCCATGAAAATACGTATAGAAAACCACGATTAAGAAAAGTCATATGTTGTCGACAAGACAAAAGTTGAAAAGTAGCAGCAACATTTGCACCTATCACGTTATAAACAAGTCTATAAACTGGATTAAAAACATTAAGAGGTGCTGAAGGAGTGGCTGTCTAGATGTGACAACATTATTCCATGCAATGTTGGATGGCAGATATAAGATACAAAATAGCATTAGGTGTACGGTAATCTTTAGGGATGTACAACGTGTTAACCTACTTAGAAGCAGATTTAGCAATACATTGAATATAAACACCCCAAGAAAGATCTGGAGAAAAAACAAATCAGCCTCACTAATGAGCATTCCTCAAGAGAAGAAGCAACCTCGTCAGGGTTAATATCATGATATTCGACGAATAATAGAGGGAGACGAAGACTCATCTTTCTATAAAATGGTATCAATTGGGTTTTTGCCACATTGAAACAAACCAACCAGCATCTTTCCCATTCTCTAACAACCTGAAGGCCAGACTCCATAATTTCTACAAATTTGACCCTTTGAGTTGCTTGTGTCAAATGCAAGGTAGTGTCATTAGCATGACGTCGAAGAACTTATGTAAGTTATCAGGAACGTCATTGATGAAAAAATAGAAAAGCTTAAGAGCAAGAATTGAACTTTAAGAAAAGCCAGTGACAATTAAATACACAACCAATGTAATTCCATCCAGTGTGACACGACGGTCTTAAAAGCATGCAAAGCTTGAAGTTCCTATATGCAGCAAAACACTTTCTAACAAAAATTTTGATATGAAAGGCAGCAGTAATGAACATTAAGTTCTACAATTGGAGGAGGGGGTTCTTGTTTTCCCATGGCACCTGATGCCATCAATTCAGGAAATTCTTTTCGACCTATAGGTGTAAACAAACTCAGATAGGCAGGCAATTAAAACACATAGAACTATAACGGCGCTCCAATTTACATCTACCAAGGTAAAAATGCTAGGTACAATAAATTTGGCTTAGCCTTTGATGCATTCACATGGAGGTTAAAAAACACTACTTGTATCTAAATTAAACAAATTTACTTATGAGAAAATATGAGGAAATTGTTTAAAAACTAACCTTTGTAAAGTGGAACTGTAAAGGATCATCAGTTGATATCGAGACGACCAATCCTCTTGCTAGATATTCAGGAAGTGGGTTGCGATGGTAATTCAAAAACAGTGAATTGTTGCTGAGCGGTGACATAGCGATACCAATCTGGGCTAAATAATAAAGGTATTGTAACGCCGGAACCTAATGACGGAAAAGAGAAATCCACTGTCAGGTACAATAAAAAAACCATGCAAAAACAACCAACATCCAACCGTGCGTGCATGAATGCATCCGTGCATTTAGCAATAAACACAGACATACCAAACAGTGCACGAGGAGGCACACATATATACACACGCACAAAAGGACCCTCTCTTTTGGCACAGCAATATTTATCACAAGAATGTAGAAATATTACCAGATCTTTAAACTGGATTTGCAAGATAGTTCAAAAAAATTCTAAATATCGTCAATAATAATGAAATGATAAGTTAGTTAATGGAACTAATAAATAAAAATTACCTAGGCAGCCTACCTTTCTAAGTAAGAGACCATGAGAAATGTTTTGAGCCAACATAAAGGAAGACACAAGATGATGAACAGCGCCAGCCTCTCCACAATGTGGTCTCAAAGTAAAAGAATTGAAACCACGTTCTCTGAAATAAATCGAAAGTAACTAACATAATTTATCAGAAAGTTACTATCACTTATCAACAAAGAATATTTCCCTTGAAGTTAAACTATTGGGCAATTCCTTTTAAAAATAATAATTTTGTTAATAATAAAGGTCAATTTGTCTAAATTGAGTACGTGTGTTCTTTTATAATAAAAATTAGTATGGATGCCGGCAAAACAAAAAAAACACTGTAGTGTTCCTTTTGAATTATAAAAGACCCATTACGGCAGCTAATAGAAATGTATGCAAGGACTATTGTGGTGAAAAAGGAGTTGACTTGTGTGTATCACGTTCACTTCCCAGTTCCAATTTTTTAAGAATGACCAAATCCTAGGAGAAATTTGTAGTTAGGTTCCTTTCATAAAATTCTTTGGTCTCCCATGTAAAAAAAGTGCAGAATGTCAAGTATCATTCAACTAATGTAAAGCCAATACTCCATGTTCACAGCAGTCTGTTTGTTCCATGAAACAATGCAGTGATGACTATCCACATCGTCATCACATTGATGAATTGTTTGGTCAATCAAGTCTAACGTACGTAAAAGTCTAAAGCTACTCACTCCAATCGTACTGAACAACTCCAACTAAATGTACTGATGTGTCACTCCGCCCTAATGTAAAACAGTGTATCAAATCAATTCCCAAAACAGGATCAATTATTTTAAATAATTTAATAATTATTCCTGTCACGGGAAACGTCAAAGAACAACGACAAAAACCGCAAACATAATACTAATAAATGCAACAACAGTGGCAAAAAGTACATTACTAATGGAATGGAGGATCAGAAAAAGTCACCTCCTATGAGACATGACACGAACATTAAAAGACGATTGTCATATTACTAAAAACTATAAAAAGTAAAAAAAACAAACCGGAAGAGACTGAGACAAGTACAGGTAAACCATTTATGGTGAAGCATGAAACAGTGCGCCTACGCTCATTAGGAAAACGCAGAAAAGAATAGCAATAAGGCAAGACTTGTGGCTTTAAAAGTATCCTTTGGCACGCTATGGTGGCAACAGCCAATGAAAAGAGTCGTAAATATTCACCCGGTACTACATAGGTATGTTTACACGGTTCGATCGTAGGTTCTGGTGCAACTGATCATAAATATTTGATCTGTCTAGTTGGACAACGATCAAAGCAAGGTGGTTAGTGAGAGTTTGCCCCTTGTGAAATGGGAAGATCTTCTGGAGTAAAGGTGGGGCCACGAACAGGGACGTTTACGTTGGTCTTGGAACAGTAGGTCGTGTACTGGGCGCAGTGAGCAACAATGTCTTTGTCTCAGTGAATGAGGAACTTAAAAGTTACTGCAATTTTCCTACAACGGGACTGTTAAATTCATGTCATTATTAAGTAACAAGAACGTAAACTGGCCATGATCAGAACCTTCAATCAGATAATATTTACAGGCAGAGAATTTGATGAATGCACTATTGGAATGAGAGAAAAAGCGGGTGTAACAAGAAAAGTCAAGTTACTTCAAATAGGAGTCCCAGCAAACTAAAATATTTGGATTTCTGACTGTATGAACAGCATCGTGTTCACTGTCTCATGGTTGGAACCTCAAATATATATATGCTAACAACAGAGTATAATCTAAGTATATAAGTAAATAATATAAGTATATAATATAAGTAAAATGAAACATCGTATGGGTAAATTAAAGTGAGAATGCAATGCAGTACTCCTGAAAAAAGCTGGAAACAATCCTGGAAGATACGAAGAATATATGTGACCGGTCCAATGTTCCTATCGGTTTGTCGTCCCCATAATGAATTCCCAACAATAATGCTAAAGGTACCAAATGTATCACCAACAGCTTGCCACGTATTCAATTCAGAACTGTAGCCATCGAAACCAAATAATACTTACCCACCTCGATTATACAAAAGAAATGACCAAGTCAATTTTGCAACATGATATTACAAAACAATTTGATGAAAAACCGAGGATTTTCTTTCTAATCAGCACATCTAACAAAAACAAGCTAAAACATTTGTAATTGTATGTCCTTAAATTGCGATGGTTTAATGGCAAATAGCAGCCTGATGTGCATGCACGTAGAATGAATACTTACTTCCTCAAATGGTTTAACACAACTATGTTTGAGTACATGTAGTAAAGATAGTATGCATAGGGTGGGTTAGTCTCCAATGTCCATGATGCCGGCTGTTTACTGTACTTTGTAAATAAAATCTCCTCTGGTTTACTTTCATCGTCAACACTATCAAATCCAATAACCTAAAATAAAACACAAAAAATATACAAAATAAATCAAAATAACCTAAAAAGGCTTTTCCCTTGCGTATGCAAATGGCTGGCTGGCTGGATGGCTGGCTGGATGGAAGGACGGATGGTGGGACGGATGGATGGACGGATGGATGGATGGACGGATGGATGGATGGATGGATCGACGGATGGGCGGACGGATGGGCGGGCGGTTGGACGGACGGTTGGACGGACGGTTGGACGGACGGTTGGACGGAAGGATGGGATTGGATTGGATAAGTGGTTCACTAGTTATACGCGCGGAGTCCCAACATTCAAAATCAATGAGGCAACAAATGGAAAGGCAAAAATAAAAATGGTTACAAATTCTTGGAATAAAAGCCTAGAAAAGCTACTTCTTTAATGATTAAACTAAACTTATCGTTGAAGGTAAGTGTCCTCTTGAAAGTAAGATTGTTGTATTCCAGTGAACATTTCCATTCTTTTCATATCATTGTTCAACAGGGTGTCAGAGCTAAGCTGAGTTACCTCTATTTTAGCCGTAGCAGCAGAACATTAGAAAACAAAGAAAAAACAACTGTTCAGATGACCAAACCTTGGGATGTAGTTAACAGGGGTTTCCTTCTTACCAAGGGCAACCATGCCTCAAAGAGGAAGTCCATATTAGTTCGTACAATTAAAAATATTAGTCTGACTTTTCATTAATCCTTTAACCTGACAAACTCCTCCACATTGAGAATCTGAAGATATGATAATTACCGGTGGGTGCAAATAATTAAAAAATTCTTTCTTTGACATACAATGTCTCGAATTTCTTTTCCTACACCCTCTTACCAACTTAAGATTCCTTGCGGTTTTCACCGTATTAATGCATGTATTAGTCTTCCTCTTCCATTATTTGCATTGCCCATATCTAACAACTTCAGGCACACTCGATGTTTGAAAGGGGATACTAACGTATTTCCTCATACTTTGGGAAACAGATATAATAAGCAGGTACACCAAAAGTTGCTAATACTCTCTTACATTCTAATGGCCTAGTGAAGGTGAATCCTAAAAAATTATGATACATATCCCCACTTTTTGTAACTTAACGCTATTTCTGCTTCATTATATTGGTATCAAATTGTCAAAGAAATCTGCTAAATTATGAATCTCCTGTGATTTTGGCCACTACTTACATTCAAGAAACAAAAAAAAAACAATTACGAGAATATAAATATGTTAATAGTTCTAAAACTCTTGCCTGCTGGAGAAATCTATGAAGATCGGGTCTTGACTGTGGGTTAACCGAAACTTCAAACAGCGGCCTGAAAATGTTGTCAAGAAACTCTTCGAAATTCTTCAAAATATTCTTAGACCTGTAAATATCACTAAAAAAATAAAAAATGCAAATCAAGATGAGATCATGACCCTGAGTTCATTTTATCAATACCCCAGCGGGCTAATTAAATGCAAGCAGCTATGGGGCTTATGTATCTAACCCTGAATAGCGCCCAAAGATGAAACTCAAAGACTCGCCTTTAGCAAGATTCTAAGGATTAAAAAAATTACAAAAGCTTCATGTACTGGCGCGTCCTATTGTATTTTCCATTGGGAGTCCACTTCATTCACGTTTACGTCACACAGCTGACAGAAGTCCATAAATGTCAATAACGTCCATAAACAAAAATTAACTCACATCACTGCATCAAAAGTACTGGTTTTGCAGCCTTTATCTGCCCAGGTTGGCAACCTGGGCAGATAAAATCTGTCGCCACTGATGTCACATTATACACAAGCATTCCCATGGATGACACCTGATCAAGTGTTGACAACCTATTTTAATGATGATTCATTGCCATCAAGAACTGCACTGAACCGTTCCGGTATTCTGAACCTACTACGTGCATTATTACCAACAAATGCGTCTACTTAAACAATGGCATCCACACTCATACCAGCAGTGTACCCAAAGGTCCTCCTACATCCACTTCGATTAATGAAATATTCATGCTAGCATTTAAAGGCAAAGCATTATAAACAGTAGACCGATGACAAACTGTCTAAAAAAGAACCGTTGATAATCCCTTTGCAGGTATCAAAGAAGATCACCTTCTTTAACCACGATAACAGTCTACATTATATCCATCATGGAAAAAGAAGAAGAAGAAATTACGAATGAATTGTTTACTGTACATTGCCATACATGGGAAAGCACAAGCATTGGTAATCTACTTGAGATAAAGTCAAGTTAAAAAATATACAAGATTATATCGATCAACTCAGCAATCGTGCTACCTCCTTGAAAATGGCAGGCTTAAATTGTACATATTCTTAAATATAGCAACCAGAGAAGAGTAAAACAAAAAATTTTCGAAATCCTTATCATACCGTGTCCACAAAACCATTAAAATAAAAACGAAAAACTAATCTACTAACCTTGGTGCAATTTTTACTGTTCCGCAGCCAAGAGCATAAATAATTTGCCCTAAACTTTAATGTTTCATGTCCAGTTTTTAACAGTGCTGTTTTTTGAAACAACTTCCATGAAGATTAAGTGGGAAACACGAATAACTATTTACTGGTTTTCTCTGCCTAAGATAAGGAAGTATAAGTTCATCTACAGCACAGCTAGTAGGGAATCCAACACACAAGGCAATGTTGACTTGTTTTCGGAAGCCTGCAGCTTTGGGGTAACTCAACAACCTATTTAGCCGTGTACGAGAATTTTAATCTTAAAACTGATTCAATGAATGCTAATAACTAATATATGTTGCTTTAGTATGCTAATGAAGTACACAATTTAAGCTGAACTGACCACCCAATTTTCCATTAAAACCTCAACAAATACCTTTAATTTAAAAAAAGTTAGGAAATGCCTGCACAACCTTTCATATCCTTGCATCATCAAAGTTTTCTCACTCTACAAAGCAACAGACGACATCTTGTGACAAGGCAACACTGCAGGTTAAGTCTTGCCGTTAAGCCAGCCCAAAACACTATTAAATGTAGTGGTGTCGATGGCGAAAAGAAAGGCGAAAAAGACTACGATTCTAGGATGTAGATAAACCGTTTGTCCTAATATTCTGAGAGACAAGATTTAATTAATGAAATTAGCATTAATAAAAAATATTTTAATGATACGAAAATTTAAATATTTTTCTTGATGACAGAACTGGCAAATTCTACCGTACAAACAACTCAGAGAAGAGTTTTGATCTGAAATTTGGATATCTTAAGTAGATTAACAACCAATAGACCATGTGCCAACATTTAGTGTACTTACTATAATCTCGGTATCTGAATGAGCCACCTTACATTGTAAGATTTAACCTTATGTTTTACTGTCCATTTTGCAAGCTTATCCCATTCATTGGCATTGCGCCCGTATATTGAAACACGAAGTTCGGCGTTTTGGTACCGGCTCTCCTCAAAATCTGCCATAACTTCCTAGAATTATAAAGTTACAAAAAAGTAATCTTATGTAAGAGTTATAGTTTTTATACGTGTAAGTTTACCTGATGGTATTTTATATATAGTTTAACTGAGAATTATTTCCAAGAACTTGCAAGAGTTAATATACTAATTTCTTTTAAGTCTAGCTTTCCATCGAATCTCTAAACCTCAAATTAAATGTAATAAATTAAATGTATTAATCAGTGTCCCAAATATTTGTTCCTGGAGATCATTCAACCTACTTAGATTTTCATAGTAAAAACCCCAGGACTACATTTACTAGCTTTTCTCTAAAGTTTAGTTCTTATCCGTTAAGCGTTCCAGTATCAGAACTGACAGCATGATAGCATCCGGTGGAGGTGCGAGCAGTTTGATATTCAAACTGAAAAGAATGATAAATGAGGGCAAATGGGCAAAAATCGTCTCACTGGCACAAGGTGTTCCATAAAGTTCATTGTGAACTATAGTCTGTTATCCCTTTTACGATTTAAGATGCAATACCCTTTAAGACAACATTTCATTTGTAAGCTTCAACGATCATGCAAGAAGCACATGCAAAGTCTAATCAAATTAATACAAATTACTATTAGTTTTCTATTGATGACGACCATTGCGCAATTTTACTTGTTCCTCGTCAGTAATTTATGTTTTTGTAAAAATATATGGAAGGGTGGCTCCCACTCCCAAATTCTAGCTGCCTGGGTAAGCATAGAGATTTGAATTTATCATTTATCAAAGGTGACATCGTTAAGGTGAAAGCGCTCAGATGCATTCTGCTATGTGTGTGGCCGATTTCATACCATAAGTGAAAAAAGTACTCTATTGCAACATCACCTAACATACGTGAAACTGTCAAGTCATATTTTGTCATGCCTGTCCAGAGCTAAAATAAACTATGCTCACCTCATTAAATCTACAAGCACTCACATAAGTCCCAAGAGAGAACTTCTGCTTGCCTGGATACTAAGTTACTTAAAAGGAGAACTTAGACTGTTATATACAATAGCTTTTGGATTTCTTTCTTCAAATTTCCATGGTGAAATGAAGAAAAAATGGAGAATGGGAAAAACGGAGAAAATATGGCAAAGTTTTTGTAAGAATCTGTGAAAGATAAAATTTTCTTCATTAGTAATGATTTTATTTTGTCCTTTTGCAGCATAGTTAACTTGGAAAAAGAAAGCCATAAGTTCGCAAGTTTGGTTTAAAACCACTAGGTGGTTAAGCAATTGACCCTTCTGCATGGTACAAAAGTGTTAACTGGAACAAGTCGACACATGTTTTCACATATTTCAGCAATTAGGACCCTTGTGAATGAGTGCCTTTCTCAAGGAGGTGATGTTTTAACTATTAAAGTAGTTAGAGTTAAACACTTTCAAAAAAATGAACCCCATATGAGGAATTAACTATCACATGGTAAAAGGGATCACTTACTTTAATAAGCTCCGCAAAATATCTCCCTTCAAAATCATTGTCCACCTTCAAAAATATTTCTCTCAGTTTACTTTGACCTTGATTAAACCAAATTGAATGAATATCAAACAATTAAATTTGGTGTGGTTAAGGTTTGAAAGGGCAGGCGAAATCAAAACTGCAATATGATTTTTATATACAGCCCTAAGCTATCTCATGCAAGGTTGGCTACGCGTGTGGAAGGCACAAACCTGCATGGGAACAACTGCAACTTAGAAAACTAAGTCTAGTAAACTATCAACTAATAGTTTGATAGTTTACTAGACTTAACTATACAGTTTCTTTCCAAAACGGCTATTACAAACAAAAATATTGGATATTCCAAGACCAGATCTAGAAAGAATACGGTGTCCCCTTGTTTAATATTTATACATTATTTGTTTGTATAAAATGTACCAAAATGCCGATTCAGTGTGGGTTAGAAAATGGCGTTTTATAATTCCACTTGTTACAAAGTTAGGGTAATAAGACTGTCACAAAACAAGCAACAAACAGAGTAAGCATATTTTGGCTTTATACTTCTTTTACTGTAACATACCGCTGGAAATGGAAATAATGGTTACTGTATTTTGTTTGGCACTCCATTTTTCCCCATACACATTTTCCCCATCAGCTTGAATTCTTCAGGTGTAGATTTAATTCCCTTCGGTAAAATTTCATTTATAAGGTATAGGATCCCTCGCTTGAAATTGTTTTCATTAACTCTAAATTGGTAAAAGGTATTCTGGCCACTCCTAATGTTTTCAGTTCTTCTGGTCTACAATAGTATTACAATAAGTACAAGGAATTTCTACGGTGACCTTCAAGCCAACATACCGTAAAAGCTGGGGCTGATCATGAACATATTCTGCTAAATTTAAATATTAGTATTTAATAGCACCCCATACATCAACATAATTTTTATACAACACGGAAGTGTCAAGCGAAGGCAAAAGAGAGAGAGAGAGAGAGAGAGAGAGAGAGAGAGAGAGAGAGAGAGAGAGAGAGAGAGAGAGAGAGAGAGAGAGAGAGACATGCAATCCAACTACCAAAATTCGTCCATAAAAAAAAATTTCAAAAATACACAATGGAAAAACCCACGTGAAATCTGGACTTACCAACTGGATTGTATTTTGAATTAAACTTGTCGAAGCGGTGAAATGTATTACGATCCTGAACGGTAGATGGAAAACAATAAATCAAAAATCTTTCGAAACCTACTTAGAAAGCACTATCAAGTCGCTTTTTATCCATACCAGCATTTTCCTAGCGGAAATAAGGGGACTCCGGTTGGCGATTTCCTTGACGTCATATGAAATGTTTGAGGCGCGATGGCAAGTAACGCCAGCTGGAAAATACTTCACTTTAAAAATGTCTATGACAACGATACACATGACAATACCAAAATCCAAGTGTTTTCAATGCTGACATGACACGCAAAAAATGTTAAAGTAAAAAACCTCCTGGAAATTTCCCAAACGTGCAGCTGCAGTGCACCATGACCTTACCCAACTAAAGTGTGTATTTCCCAGCTCAAGTTGGCATCAATTTGCTGTCAGCATACGTCACAGTAACACATTCGCACGTTACTCACTGTGGGTACCGAGCGTTTTTTCCCTCTGTGACGTGAACATATTGTTGAAAATGTCTAAAATGCCGGCTCACTGCCAGTAAATAAATTTCATCCACCCCAAAGCACCTTTGTGGCACCTTAACCGAAAAACCACCCATTTAGCACTCTAGATGTAAAAATATAAGAATCAAAGTGAGGAAAGGAGAATTATATGGCACAGGGAGGTGTAAAAACAAGTGATCTACGCATACATCAGTACAAACAAACTTGCACATGTTAAAAGATAGGCCATGAAAAAAAAGAGACTTACGGCTTTAAAACACCAGAGAGAAAACAAGTTAAAAATTGACGCAGAAAGATCAGTCAAGATAAGACATTAGTCAACGAAATAGGTTATCTGAAAATACCGAAGGAGAAAATGGAACACAAAGTAAACAGAAAAACGAGAAAAAAGCACAGCAAGAGGAGCAGACAGATGAATTATACCAGTCCCTGTCAAGCGGAATTCAGAGAAGATGGGATGAAGGTAAGCATCTAGAAATGGAAGATAGAGACCGACATTTTATGATTAAAAATTAATAATCCTAAAAAGCTTATTAAAATTCACAGCGGACATCACAGATAGCTAGAGGGAGACACTTAACATCACATTACCGATAGAAATACAAAAGCAGTGACCTGGTCATACCTTTTGAAACAGGAAATGGAACCAAAGTTAACAAAAGAGGCAACAAAGGCGAATAAAATGTAAATACAATATCAATGAAGTTCGTAAAATACTTGAAGTAACGGAAAATCTTCAAATAACAAATCTTTCGAAAAATGGAGAGGATCAGAAGATATGTAAATGGGGTCAAGTTTTTCCTACAAAATAAGGCATCGTGATGCTCTACCAGGAACTAGATAAAAACCAGGTACCAGTAGAGGGGTCCCTCCCCCCTTAATTGAAGAAAGAGAGAGAGAAGAAAGAGTTTTGGAGAAAAATTAAGGAAAATTAGAAAGATCGTGATGAAACAACAGAATGGATACGATAGCAAGCTGAGATTATGAAAAACAGCCTACTCAAGATTGGAAGGGCTTTAAGGCATGCTCATGCATATCATGCTTTAATCATCTTGCCTCGGAGGAAGTCTAAAAATTGGAAGTAACCAGGCAATGCGAAACCTACAAATATTACATAGTTGATTAACAACGGCATACATTGATGTTGCAAGAAAGCCTGAAAAAAGCCCAGAATAGCTGATACGATGCTTGTCTTATCTTCCACCAAAAAGCAATGACACCAAGAACCCAATTATACTTAAAGATTGTAAGAACAAGAAAAAAACCTCAGCTACGCTTGGTTTGATTAAAAACAGAGCATTTCAGTGCCCCCACTCATTTCAGTATCTCAGATCGTTAAGGCAATAGAAATTTATAGGCTGCCTCAAATAATAATGAGGTTCATGGCAGGAAGTATGAACAAATGGAAGACAACACTATTCCTAAGTCACTATCAGGGTCCAATAAAAAAATTTCAATATGCATTAAAAGCGTCTTCATTGAAGAAGATTCATTATCACCACTTTTGTTCTTCTATTATTGGGGCCACTTAGCACTTTACTTAACAGCACTGGAGAAGTAGGGAGAAAGTAAATTAGTCACTTGTTCTAAATCTGAAGACCTAACCAACAGGATTTACTGCGTAAGAGGATCATATCACTAAATGTGCTCGACGTGTGTCAAAACTACACCCAGGAAGGGCAATTGATACAACCTGCAAACGTCAGAGTAGAGAAAACACCACGATAAAGGAGCTTGAGCAGGAAGGCTCTTCCAAATACTTGAGGATCAACGATGATGAAAGTATACAACCTGCTAATATGCAGGGGGAAATTATAAAATTATACAACAGGAGAGTGAGGCTGGCAATAAAAAGTAAAATAAATCGATCAAACAAGATAGAAGCAATCAACACACTTGATGTACCCGTATCAACAAATACTATTACTATCATTAACTAATAGATGAGTTAAAAAAGAAAGCAGGATACAAACCAACGAAAGCAGTTAAACTATGAATATGGTGAACCACGGTAAAGCTGATGTAAAAGGGGTGTACCTAGCAAGAAAAGGTGGTTTAAACTTTGTTTAAACTCGTGTCCAAAACAATCACTGTGGGGCTAAAGTCGTGCCTGGAACAAACAGAAAATTCCATTCTCAAACTTACGTACGCGCATGAAAATATCTTCTCGCTATTTTCATGCTGGTACATAAGTGGAGTATTGAGGAGAAAAATAGAGTCCTCGGCGAGAGCCTATTTAAAAAACATGGTCCACACGTTACAAATATCGAAACTGAGGAGTGCTTCAAAACGACAACAACATTTTGGTTTAAAAAATTTTAAGTGACACCAAAGTAGAAGGATTTCACCCGCCCAACACTCTTTATGCATCTCTATACAATTAGGACTTAGAAGACAAAATGAGGCTTCATTCAAGGGTATACAGGAACTTAGAATGTATACTTCGTATCCGAACAATATCTGTGTTCAATAAATAAGGAAAAAAGTCTTTAGAAACCATAGGGAACATTACTCTTTTTGCAAAGACGATGATTACCGACCGAAGGGCAACCACATCCCTAAAAGCTATTTTGTCCTCTTCTTAAACTAGACATCTAATATAAGAGTTTTCTATTGTAAATCATCCGAGAAAACATTTAAAATTCAAATATGTTAATTCAAGTCCACGAAAAAATGCAAACCAAACAGTGTATACAAATATTTAACTTGTTTCCATAGTTACGCTGATGAACTCTCTCTTACCGCATGGACATCAAGAATATCAACACTGAGATGGTAAGAAGATAGATGCAGGTCATCAAAAACCTGAAAAAAAATTACAAGCAAAATAATCAATAGTGGCAGTGTTTCTACAAAAGTCTATTACTTTTGTCATAAGTCCTCAATGCTTCTTAAATGGATTAAATCATCACAAGGTAAAAATTACCACCACTAGCCATGAAGTTACAATGAATTTCAAAAAATGACAACAGTTCACTCTCCTTCATAAGGAGAAGCAGTTACATAACGTTTAAATAGCATACAAAAGACGGGGAAAGACATGGGGTACTTATCTACCTATCAATAAGGCATAAGGTGCACCAACGTTTTGTCGCGACACCGTCTCTACGCGATTGGTAAAGAATGCATCCACGGCATGTGATACAAATATGAACCTAAACAAATGTTGACTTGGTAGTCAAGGTCTTCCAATTTAAGAACGCCATACTCGAGTGTTTAAACGCAAACATGTTATTATTTCCTCATCTTACTATTATCTTACTATTATTATTACAATCGGAGGCGGCGTCAAAAGCAAGCGGACCACACTCCTGCAAGTTGGGCGTGGTAAAAGGAAGGGTCAACCCAAGCTTAAAGTTTTTTGGTGTGCTATCTCTAATGTAAAGTTTCATGTGGTTAATCCTCGTAAAAGGGCCTTCCAACAAGAACTCAATAAGTTCACTTCTTCGTTATATACATTTGCGGAAACACTAGCAGTGATAAATAATCTACATGATCAAATACTCATTTCCACGTCAATCCTGATAATTGAAAATTTTACAAATTTGTGAACAAATAATAATTAAAGTAGGTCTCAATGTTAAACAATATTACAACCCTCGGCCATTTAGTTCCACAATAAGTAATCTAGCAACAAAACCAAGTTAAAGCTTTCCAATCATAAGAACAGTGGCATTCACTTTAAAATAATATGAGTCAAATCCTGTTTGCGCATGAAATAAAAAAAAATTATGTACCTGTGACAATGTTTTCTTATCACCATTATCCGTGGTCACTAAGTCATCACCATGCTTTCTTGCTTTTTTTTTAATAAACCTAAGCAAATGTTTTTGGTTCATGCAAGAAGCAGCGTGAACGTGAGTGTCAACCTAAACAGAATACACTCCAGTCAAAAACATAGCAATAACAATGGAAAAATAAAAACAAAATAAGAAACGACTCGCACTAGCTTTATTATTTTTAAAGTACTTAATACACCTTGTAACAAAAAAAGAAATCGGTCATTTGATAAGTGTACAGGCACTACATACACCATCAAATAATTCATCACCATCATCATACTTCACAAAGCTGTTAGTGCAACCACAGGTTTGAAGACTTTGTAAAATGGCAATAATCCATCGAAAATTAGTCCAAGCAAGCATTCTTAGTACCTTTTTTCAAATGTCGAAGATTTTTCAACTGATTTGTGTATTTTGGTCAGATCAAGTTTTGAGATATGATTAGTGCATGTTTTGAACCTTGAAAAGTACTCACTTTAAAAAAAACAGGGCTTTAGCTGGTCCAAACTTTGTTTTTATATAGAAAACTTAACTGGGAGCCTCAATCTGAATCTGAAACTGCATCTGTCTTTCACTTTAGGAAACTGAAACTGAATCTTTTTCTGTCTAGACCTGAATGGTCGTTTATTGTTTAGCAGGCTTGAACTCCGACAATGTGACTTGAATCGCAAGGAACAAATTTAGTTTATTTAGTATTTTAGATCAAGAAAGAATGGATCGCAAATGTACAAATCATCCTGACAGGTTCTGTTATATATGTAAAAGTAACCGATTTCGTGAAGAATGCATATCATGCTCATTTTGAAGTTAAGCTTGGAGATCAGGGCAAGCCTTTTGCACCAAGTGTTAGCTCAAAAATATATGTTGAGAACTTGCGTGATTGGAGAAATAACGAAAAGAATAGTATGCCTATGGTGTGGAGAGAGGGTAAAGATCCCGCGACAGACTGCGATTTTTGCACGACTAATCTTCAAGGAATCAATTGCAAGAACAAGCATTGTGTTTAGTATCCTGATATTCCGTCTGCCGTAAGACCAGTCCCTCATGCTCCAGTCCCTCATGCCAGAAGAGAATGACCAGCCAGTGCCTCTAACACAACGAGATCTCAATGACCTGACATGAGAACTAAACCTCTCGAGGGAATCGGCACAGCTTCTGGGTTCTCGTCTTTGTGAGGGCAATTTGCTGGCACCTGGAACAATATTCTACTGGTATCGAGATCGTGAAAGAGAATTTAGAGAGTTCTTCACAACCCAGAGAGACTCGTCATTGTTATACTGCAACATTGCTGATTTGATGAAATCAATGGGGATGAACTCTGTTGCTACGGGATGGGGATTTTTCATCGACTCGCTCAGCATAAGTCTCAAAGCTCCTTCATAGGGGAAATAAATACTCTTCGATTCCAATTGATCATTCTGTGCAAATGAAAGAACACCACGACAACATGGATCAATTGCCGTCTGCTCTAAACTACAATGACCATGGCTGGTTGATCCGTGGATATTTTAAGGTTGTTGAATTGGTTGTAGGACTACATGATGAGGACACAAATTATCCATGCTTTCTGTGTTTCTAGTGAACTCGGGCTGATGATCAACATTACATCAGACACGAATGGGCGCCAAGACACGCATTGGAACTTGGTTCGAACAATGTTCAGTCTCGCCCTCTTGTTGAACCAAACAAGATATTACTTCAAAACTTACATATAAATCTTGGACTCAGGAAGAATTTGTAATGGACAGGGAACCAAGAGGGTTTATTTTCCTTCAGCAGACGTTTCCTCAGATAAGCTTTCAAAAGCTTATGGCTGAATTTTTGATGGGCCTTAGATACTGGAACTTAAGAAGGACTTAATGTTCGATAATCCGCTGAGAGCAGCTGTGCTGTGTACTTGGCTGTCGCTAAAGTCAGTAATTACAACCTTTCTTGGAAAAAACCGAGAAGGAAGTCGACGAACTTCTGAAGAACTTTCAATAATTAAGTGATCGCATGTAGGTCAAAATGCACTTTCTACGGTCCCACTTAGACTATTTCCCTCAGAACTGTAGACCTAAGTGGCGAACAGGGAGAGCGTTTTCAGGGCATTTGTGTCATGGAAGAACGCTACCAAGGCCAGTGGGATGTGAACTCTCTTACATGCTTTTTGTGAAGCAAATCCAAAATTAAAGGTAATAAATAGCACTAAAGGGCGTTTGACCTAATTCGACAAAATGAGTGTGATTTTTGGATTCTGCATAGCAAACTACCCTAGAATAAGCCATCACATGTTTCACTTTTAAAATTTCGCAGGCCAGTGTAACCTTCTCCCTAAAAACTTTTACCAGACAACCAAGGTCTTCATATTCTTAGTGTCCAAACCATTTTAGCTTGTTTCTGCTGTTACATACGCGCTGGCACGTAACGGGGTAAGAAGATCTCTCAACTCATCAAAAGACCTCCAATCTTTCAAGGTAACATTGTACATTCAGACAACTACTCTATTCCAATTACTATACAACCCATTAATTTTCATACTGTATCTGGCATTTTTGTACATGGGCTAAGCCACCTTCATAATCCACTCCCTAAAAAATAAAAAAGAGAAAGATACTCTCTCTTTTTTATATTAATATTTCTATTTAATATTTCTATTACCTTCAGTCCACTACAATGCCAATACACTGCCACGATGGTCTTTTTAGTTATTAATTAACTTTGATACTTGGATAGGGGTGCACAAACTCAAATCATTAACAGCAGTGTCTTTTGCTGGCTTTACACTCTCTTCTAGCCCCAACTTCTTATCTATTCGCAAAGCAGAACCCTTAACTGGATCAGCTAGTAAGAATGTCTATTTTCAAAAAAGCAATTTCTTTAACACTTCTGTGTGTATCACATGCATATATTCTTGTAGGTCCTGCAAGAACTCCACTAGTGCATTGCTTATAAGTCGTTTAAAGACCTTGCTAATGTAAGAAAAAGCACTAAAAGACCGATATCTGCTTGGATCGGATGCATCAGCTTAATTTACATAGGGGCAACATTACAAACCTTCAAAGGGGGCATAAAACAGAATTCCGATAGGAAGATAGCTCATAGACTGATAAAGCCCAGGAATAACCTTAGAAGTCAACCTTGGATTATGAAAACAAAATCCACAATCAGATCAGCTTTTAAAATAAAATTATATATATGAGAGCTTTTAAAAAGAAATCCAGTAATGAAACACCTATGTCATATCCGGAAAAATTGGCAAAATCAATCTAGCAATGAGGTCAGCTTTTTCACTAGAGGTCGTAGAAAAACGAACGCCATCAAAAACCTGAGGAATAATTGACCTGCCAGAGTATAAAACACTGTTGTAAATCTTCCAGAAATCGACTTCCACGTTTTGGGGGAGAAATAGATTCAACAACTCGCTCGGCATGGCGAGATTTAGCATAAGCTATGACCCTTTTTCGGGTACTGCTAGCCCGTTTAAAAGAAACGACTTCGAGGAGGAATGGCAGAAGAATGAGATTTGCCGTTGTAACTACGACTACAAAAAACGTTTTAATACCAACTGGAAACCATTCTGTAAATTCAGTTGCAGCATCAGAACCTGATTCGCTGATGACTAAATCCCAAGGATTATTTATCATCTGGAAATTGTCCAAACCTATCCCGGTCATCCTGACCAAATTTAAGAGTCTTACTATGATGTGGCTTGTCAACAGGATATGAAACAGTTGCTTTAACCTCTGTAGTGTTGACACGATCAGGCGATCCAAAAGGAAGTCAAGGTGAAACTATACAATGCTCTGGAACACGGCTAAAAAAATTCTAAAAGGTAAGGCTCTTCAGGGTCTGAATCAGGAAATCTTGTGGGAAAATCAACAACCAGTGTAACATCATAAGCAAAAGCGAAGCTGTAAGTAACGTCTCCAGGCCTTGCTCATAGCCTAATCAATTGTGTCTGATACTGTCTCAATAACTGAGTAAGAATCAGAAGAGAGGGATCCATACAAGAAAAATAGTTAACAAGTGGCACAATGGAGAGGCAAACTAAAGCACATGAAAGGCCTATCTCTAGACTGAAAATGGAATATATTTTCCATATATGCTCCCCAGGCTGGAAGACCACATCAAGAAAAGTTAGAATTTTGATAAAGGTTTGAAGATGAAATTGGTACAATTCCAGAATTCGAAGTACAGATGGTGGGAGGTGAAGTGAATGCACAAATTGGAGCAGGCAAGACTGGATATGAGGAAGTAATGTGCAGTTATGGTTATGGAAGAAAAAATAATAAAGGAGAAGTAGTGCTGGATATATGTAAATGTCATGGCTTGCGTATCTTGAATACGTACTTTTAGAAAGAATATGAAAAACGTATTACCTATAAAGGTGGAGACCGTAACACTCAGATCGATTTGCTGTTAATGAGGAAAACAGGCGGTGTCGTTTGTACAGACTGTCATGCTGTACCCGGAGAAGATTGTCCTACCCAGCGCAGACCTGTGCAAGCAACTATCAGCATCATTGACTTCACCAGAAGAAAGCATCAAATAAGTTAAAGAGTGAAGCTGTGGAAACTAAAGGATGCTGATTTCAAAAGAGAATGTCAAGCCAGGCTCGAGAGAAGCATGAAAGCATGCAGTGAAAATATGGAAAAAATGAAAGAAAATTTGCGGCACCCCTGTAAAAATGTGCGCGGTGAAATTACAGGAAGAAGAGGTAGAGACAAAGAGACCGGGTGGTGGAACGAATCAGTGCAAGCAGTCATTAAAGAGAAGAAAATTGCTTTCAAACTATGGCAGCGAAATGTTGAAGACGAATACAGGGAAAATTACTGGAGAGTCCAGAGCGAAACTAATATAACGATGACAGAGGCAAAATGTGAGGCATGGAATCGTTGGAGTGAAAATTCAAGTACGAGAGAAGCTAGAAACAACCCCTTTAGAGCAGCAGCTCAGTTGAAGAAAGCCAGAAAGGATATTCAATGACAAGCTATATCAAAAACGAGAATGGGAATATTCTGGTTGACAACGACTCAGTGGCAGAAGGATGGAAGAGATATTTTCAAGGACTCCCAAACAAAGAATATGAAAACCAAATCCAAGAGTGTGATCCAGTGTAAGGCCCAATTGAAGACGTCACAGAGGAGGAGGTGAAAACTGCCATCAGTAAGATGAGGGATAGAAAGGAACAGGATCATCAGGGGTTGCAGCTGAGATGTTTACGGCGCTTGAGCCTGTGGGAGTCCGAGAACTCACTGCAGCCTTTAGGAGGATCGTGGAAAACATAAGCATACCTAAAAATCGGAGAGGCAATACAGCAATAGCTCTTTATAATGGCAAAGGAGATGCATTGGTTTATGGAAAATATAGAGGTATTCGACTATTTGAACATAGAATGCTGATTTTTGAGAAGGTCTTGGGATGCCAGGCTACACAACATTGTAAGAATAGAAGAAAATAAGTTTGTTTTTCGAGCTGAGAAGTCAACGGAAGATGCCATTTTCATTTTAAGCCAGTTATAAGAAAAATATTTGAAAACGAAAAGAAAATTGCATTCGAAAAGCCTTCGATCGGGTACCGAGGAAAGCTATTGGATGGGCCTTAAGTAGACAACTAGTCCCTGAAAAATTGATCCAACTGGGGATGCTGCTTTATAACAACACAAGGTCAAGAGTGAGCTGGTGGAGAGCCTGGTGTGTTTCCCATTGAGGTTGGAATGCATCAATGTTCAGCTCTCAGTCCTTTGTTGTTCATTCTTGTTATGGAGGAAGCAACCAGAGAGTGTGGAGATGATGTCTAGCTATTATTGTATAAAGATGATTTGGTGCTCATTCCAGAGAGTAAAGAAGAGGCAGAACAGAAGTTTTTTCAGTGGAGAGGAGCAAGGGCCAGAAGAGGCATCAAGGTTAACATCGGTAAAAACAAACTAATGGTCACTGGAAAGAAAGGCGAGGTCATCAGGTCAGGAAGACATCCATGTGCAGTTTGTGGGGGAGGTGTTGGTGAGAACTCGATTCAGTGTATGGCCTGTCAAAAGTGGTGTCATAAACGATGCTCAGGATTAAAAAGAGTGATTGGTAATTTTAACTTCCCCTGCCCAATATGTTAGGGCGAAAATGAACAACACAAAGAAGCTGAAGATTCTATTGGGGTCGACAGAGAAATCGTGGGGGAGGTGAAGGAGTTCTGCTATCGTGGTGACCTACTGAACAGTGAAGGTGGGGTGCAGCGGGTTGTGAGAATGAGGGTAGCAGCTGCTTGGCAGAAGTGGAGGGAAATAGAGAGCCTATTTATGAATAGAAGCATACCACTAAAAAATAGAGGTAGTGTCTCAGATGATTGCATCAGATCAGTGATGTTCTATGGTTCGGAAGGATGGCCAAACGGTGCGACTGAAGGCAGTGTCGACGAGTTGTGACCGGAGGATGTTGCGCTACATGGCAGGAGTGAGTTGGCAAGATCAAATCAGAAGTGATGAAGTGGAAAGTAGATGCGGTGTGGAACCTCTGGAGATTATACTGAGGAGAAGGTTGCGGTGGTACGGGTATGCCAGGAGAAGAGAAGCGAATGAGCCTCTTGGTAGGATATTAAAATTGAATGTCGAGGGGAAGCAACCAACTGGAAGGCCGACGAAGAGCTGGATGGTGACAGTGAGATTCGTCGGTGCAGGCGAGGAGTATCATAAACCATGCAAGGGAACAGAAGACGTTAAACGGAGAAAGTAAAAAAGTAAAGTAAAAGCTGAAAGATCCTGTCGGGCATAGATGGGAAGCCAATAAAGAGACCTTGTCAAGTTTTGTCGAAACAAAAGTAAATTGTTGTCAACGAAAAGATTTTTTATTACAAACACAGTGTCACTGAGGTTTGTCTCACAAAAACCAAAACAAAGCTTTCAAAAAACAAAAATTGGCACTGTCTATCTGTCTAGGTGAGAAACAATACTGAGGAGAAAGTATTTTTTTTCAAGATGTAGAGCAAGTAGTACCACTTCTCAAGTCTAAATTTTTGGATGAGGAGTGAATCTTGGGTCCGGAGATTCTCCGCTGACCAGTGAAGATCTGCTAGGAACTGGGAGTCATTCTTTGATTAAAACTGTAATAAAAAAATTGAAAATTGAAATAAATGTACGAAACTACCACCTGGACCAAGACCATCATCATGCCAATTAACTGAGGCAAATGATGATGGGGGTGGTATTGAAAGGAGTGCCAGCAAATAGAATCTTCACACATTACCATTGTAAAACAAAAGTGGTTTTATAACTACAACACTACCAACGTTTTCATCGAAAAAAGCCACCTCTAGGAGGGTGCTCAACCAAGGCTAAAGAGGCTCTCCTCCCCATGAGACAGACCTCGACCTGGTATTTTCCCGTCTCGAGGCCATGCAATAAACCCTTTCCTAAACGTACGATACAATAATAAACAGCCATAATAACCATAAGCTATCATTAGTAATAACCTTTTTAGCATTGTAGCTTACCTTTCTGACATTGTAGAAATCTCTGTGAGGCAGATCTTTTTGAATTGCAACCTCCTTTGTTTCATTCAAAAGCTGGTGAAGCTTAAATTTTGACTCCAGAAACATTAATCTTCTGTACGAAAATGATTTACTGCAAAAAAAGCAAACCAACGTTTGTTTTCATGATTTTCAGTTGGGCTATATTACAAAAAATAATTTTAATTCCACCCAGTTTGAAACGCTGTAAAGAAAGCAAGCGCGGGTTTCTAAACGTAAAAACGATAGAAGAACTAGCTTTTTACAACGAGCAAGTTGATTGCACATAGTCATTTCTCTCCTACTGTAAACCGTTGTTTAAGCTCCTGGGGCTTATCGAGTAAAAGTTTCTTCAGGTTTTTTTGTTTTGACGTCATTTTCCCCCAGTAACTGGAGCCCAGCAGTGAGGATTTTTTTCAGTTTCTTCACTAAAAGCTAAAAAAAGCTGGAGGCAAAAACATTTAAAATAAATTTAAGTTACAAAATTGAGTTTTGGGCTGCTATGTGGGTTATAATCTTACAATTCCATATATATATATACCAGTAACGTCGGGCTGCGCTATGGCTGCCATGAATGTCATAGTAAAATTTAGTCAAAGTCAAAATATTTTTATTTACAGTTAATTCTAAAAACTGTGACACTGTACAAATGTAAAGTTCTCAGCAAAGAGCAGGAGTTGAACTAGTTCCTGTTATCACATTTTCCTGTTCCGATATTCACCGAGTCATGATACGTTAATCTCATAATATTTCAATGCGTCATAAACAATTGCACTTTGTTCAATTATAAAGGACTCTGTCAAAGCATCCTGTCAATATTGTGTTTATTCAATACTTTCAATGGCACTGCCCTATTCCACTGGCCACGCTATGATTGGCATCAATTTCTTAACAACCCACAGAAAAAACAATAGATGAGGATGCTTGCCTATGATGTCTTTCATTGGCGAATCATGCAGGAATGAGGTAATGGGCTATGAAATTTCAGCAGTTCTTAGCACAGGATTAAATCTACTTTCGCAATCAGCTGGAGTACACGCCTTGGATAATATAGGTCCAAAAGGTTTAAATATGAATCAAGTTGAATTTGGTAGTGTTGGCTTGGGTATCCCGAAACTTTTTTTTTTTTTTTTTTTTTTTTTTANCCGGAACTCTTGGTTACGGTGCACTTGCACTAACCATTAAGCCACGGCTCCACTATCCCGAAACTTTTTTATCTGTTGCAAACTCAAGAAAAGCTGAGTCATGACCAACGTCTTCGCTTCAAACAAGACGGGCGTCCATGTCCTTGTGTTACTATTAAGATCTATTGCAGTGAAGCCGTTTACCAGAATTTTTCTTGGATTTGTGGAAATGAGGAGAGAAACACATATTTTTGTTGGCTATGTCTTGTGATAGGAGATCATACAACGACGAGAATAGAATATTTTATTTTCGATGGCTCTGTTGACATTTCAGGAAGTAATAATGATGGCTACACAGCACGGCTGATTGCCACTTATGCTTAAAGGCCCAGCAATAAAATGCCGTGAATATGAAACTACAGCCGCCAAAATTGAACCGCGTTTGAATCAACACAAAGGTCGAATGTCGAGGTTCAAAATCACTGGCAAGTAGGAAGAATATAAGAATAGTGCAAGGCTGAAGCTTTTATATTTCTTATTCGAGTTTTTTTAGAACAGAAAAGTTTGACTTTTAAGCTGAATTCACTGTACTTTAATTGCGATCCCCAGATAACAGTTCTGTTCTTGTTTTGTTTTTATGACGATACAACACGTGAAGGATATGAGTTTTTCCTTCAGTTTTTATGCAGTTTACACTTTGTGTTGCGTGAGAATAAATGTAAGATAAAACTCTTGGGAAAAATAAATAATTGAGAATATGGAGGATCCACAAAAAAATTAAAGATTCTTATCAAAAGTGTGAATATATTTGTAGTAAAAGATAAGATCATTTCGAGTGAATTTAAACTCTGCGTGCTCCATAGCAATTTTTAAGGAAGACTTTGTTAGTAATTATCATCAATTCATACACACATGAAATTTTTAGTTCAAAGCATATTTTTCATCTATGGTGCATAAATATTTCAAAATCATTTTTAGGTGTCTCCTTCGTACTGGCTTTGCATCAACTGGAAGAAATCTATAGAGTGTTGCCGCCCAACACCAAAACCAGCTGATTGAATGGATTTTTAAAGAACTTAGGAATGCAATTTAGGACCGCATAGAGAAATCAAATTCTTTATTATGATGGATGACACAAGTGATCTAAGCAACGTGGAGCAATTAGTGATATCAATAAAAAATATAAATGATGGGAATGTTGAGGAACATCTGCTTCGCCTTATTGATTGTTCGAAGAAGGTCTAACGAAGATCTTATTGGATACTCTTAATTGTTACAAGATCTTTTCCAGTACATGCAAAAAAACCCTCATTGGACAGTCGTATGATGGTGCCCCAACAATGAGTGGGGAGTTGAATGGGGGTTCAAAAGCGTGTTAGCTATGCCACATCATAATCTGGATGTTCTGTACCGAAACCAAGAAATAGCTCTTTTGCTTCAAAAGATGACGAAGGAAAGAGAACATACTGCAATAAAAGCAAGAAGGAATGCGAAGCGAAAAATGGTCGATGAACAGAGTGTTGTCAATAACGTACAAGAAAGCCAAGAGCAGTCAGGTATTGACGCAGAAGATCAGGATGAGTTCGAAGATGGACACCGAACATTCACAGAAGATGAAAATATCAAGGAATGATTGCCAAGTATTCACATATGATACAAAAAACAGGTTTAACACATGTGATACAAAAAAAAGGTTTACCTGATGCATTACCCCATACAATGACACTTATGGAGATTGCAGCTGTAACACTGCTAACAACTGTCTATTGCGAGCGAGTTTGTAGTCGGATGAAACGAGTTATTTTGTCCTCAACGTTGCGCATGCTTCAGAACAGAAAACAACAACTCGTTTTTCTTCACGTGGAACACAGCTTGTTGCGATCGTTGTGCAAACAGCCAGGATTTTACAAGAGCATTGTATCAAGGTTTAAAGAATTTAACCAAAATCATCTTGAGAGGTTTTTTAGAAAGTAGCTTGTCTGGTATTCCTTTGACAATTCAGGGGGGTATTCGTTTTGTTTCTTTACAAAAGAGCTTATAGTTTTATCGCTCTCCTTTTTCAACCCTAGAAAAACTGGGATGACCGTAGATGCCCAGCCAAGTCTCATAAATGTAATAGCACTAGAAATTTTGTGTCCACCGCCCCTAACATATACATATATAATTACTGACGAAGAACCTAACCAACAATGATGTTGTTTTCAGGGAAATGGCCCTGCAACAAAAACAATGAAATCACGAAGACTGTGATTATTTAGGGCCTGTCTTCTGACTAAAATTAAAGGAACCTGCTCTTTCAACTCTGCACAACACTTCCAACTCTGCAAAAATGTCCCTATCGTAAAGACTCGCACAAGGGATATCTATTCAATGCCAAACTGACTGAGGAGACAGGGGTAGTCCATGTCCAAGAGTAAGAGTGACCCAATTCGGAATTCGGTTAAAGACATACAAATACACATTGGTGCAGCAGCATAAAGACAACAACAACACTTCGTGCGAGAACGTGTGACATTTGTTACATTTATCAAAATTTCAACAAAAACTTTTAGATGTAAGAGCTTTATCATGTCATGAGTCGCAAGCTTTTCCCAGCTACGTTTCGAGAGATACTTCTCCCATCGTCAGGGAAACATATGGAGAAGTTATTCTTCAACGCTGCCAAAGCCTGACGATAGGAGAAGTATCTCTCGAAACGTAGCTCGGAAAAAGCTTACGACTCATGACATGATAAAGCTCTTACATCTATAGCTTCCTCTCAGTTCATAAAGTTCAGAATTTTCAAGATTATTAAAGAACTTTTGTTTCTGCTTAAAGGGATTGGTTTAGGAGTCTATAACACTAAATTGGTGTTTTATATTGAGATTTCCTTTGCAAAAAAAATACAACCTCCTTTCTACCTTGTGTGCAAAGAAACCATTAACACATGACTCATCAACTACTTGAACTCAAACCTAAGCTGACGACATGACACAATCTGCCGAAAAAAACCCAAGAGGGTAACACAACATAAAAGCGCTCAAGCTTTTAGGAGATTCACTCTAAGTCGCTAAGTCGGCAGGACAGAATCTCTATTCTGGCTTAGGAGTAAAGATACTTGTAAACATTGAAACAAAACCAATACATACACAGGTCCATGTGTTGAAAGTTCCATCAAAACACTCTGGTCTTCCAAGAATTCTTGGACACATGGGAAGGGATGGATAACAGGTGTCAATTTTCTATTTGGTGCACCATCCACATCTCTCTTACAACCAGTGATTTGGAAAACACCATTGTTCATCACAAAAGTGTATCCATTATCTCCCGGGATATCACACTCGAATGGCTCCCAGGCGGCACCTTCTGCGTCTATTGTGTCAACAGCCTCGTGTAAACAGTAATCTGAAAACAAATTAAACATTAGTGGTGAATAATTAAAAATACTTACAAGTACACTCAAAGTTTTATCTCCAGTCTTCAGACTTAACAAATTTTAATACTGTTATGCCATAACATTTACAGTGTTAAAAGCTTACTATCATCACAACATGGCCAGCATAGTGATTGGTTGTTACCTACAAAAGAATTATCACTACACGCCATTCAAACACCATGTCAGTAACCAAGATTTAATACTAATAACTCTTTAATATTTTTGTGAAGACCCATTGATCAACTGAAAACTGTTCCTGTCCTTACAATTGGTCCTTTTTACTGCCAGAGCTTATGCAGACGTGAAATTATAAAATTGAAGGCTATTTCAACGTCCTTTCAAAGAAGAGTCCAACATTTTAAGGGTACTCCAAACAACGTTTTGCGTAACTGGGATCCAAGAAATACACACAATGAACATATACGTTGTCTAAATTCATGCAATTATGTAACCTGTAATACACGCAACTTACGTAAAACTTAAGTGACCAATGACTTTTACTTTAAGGGAAAAACTGGTTCTGAACTCCTTTAAAACTGGAAAAGAATATATTTAGCTCTGCCGGCAGGTGACATGACACTCTCTGTCCACAATACAGTGTTGCACCCAAAATCACGGATGGCAAGAAAACTCTTCGCACCTCCACAAAGAACCACAACCCTATTAATTCCCAGTCCCTGTACCTCTGTTAGACCTCTACGCTCGTTTCTTGGGCCGTTCATATTTCTTGCCACCGTCATCCCGAAATGTTATTCCTTTATTTCATTATTGAAGAGCCTTATTTTAGGCAAATCATATCCAGACAACATCATCTATACTGAAAAATGAATAAATTCTTCCATCAAGGGCAGCAAAATTTTCACAGTCAGAGGTCAATCACACTTTCCAAGCCCAATGATCAACTCTGGCTTGTCACTGATGGTACAGTCCACGTAAAAGTTGTACATATAAAGGAGAAATTCACGTTACATGCTATTTCAGTGCCAAGTTAAAACAAAGACAGAATACCTGGATAACATGCGAGGTCGAGGCTTTGGGCATCGGCACATCACTACAACAAGCATGTCATCAAGTCACACTGCAAAGCCGGCATGCAACCCTTTGAAAAAATACTGCGGTGGCAATTTTCCAGCAGTAGCATGGTTTCCATCTTTCTGTCAACTGCTAGTCGCTTTGGTGTCAGCATTTAAAATCCAGCTGGCTTATTTTAATTCCCGACTTGACCAGTAGAAATGCATCAGATTGCCTTGACACCAACTGCCACATTTGTAAGTTCACGAATAAAGTACAAATAACAAAAGTTCACTTAGCAAACTAAGATATCAACCCAAGCTAATTCCCTAGATCTCGTGGGTGTTCATACCACTGTCAGCACCAGCATTAAAGTCACCAAACGCTACCTGAACTCCCGTACTGCCAAAGACAGGATGCTTACTGGACCACACCAAGAGCTGTTCTCACACACCATTATAAGAATTGTTGTCTCGAGTCACTTTGCTCTCCGCTCTTTGCTCCCCGCAATCGTCTTGACCACCGGACGCAATTTTAGTTTAAACCAGCCTTCTGCCGCTACTTCTATACAAATAATGTAGATTTTCGACTAACACAACTTGTCATATTTGCGTCTCCTTGGAGGAAAATACCTACAACTGTCACTAGAGGTCTCCCACTTATAACCGGATATTCATGTGCTCATGATACTTTTTAATGAAATAAAAAAACACAACCTTCTTGTTCGTGAAACAGCCACTTCACCGCTGCCTCCCTCATCAAGCTACGCAGGAAACTACGACTATTCGATGGTCTTCCCTTTGTCAAACAGGTCCCATGCCAGACAATGTTAAACTTGATCAAGACAGATCTCTCCGTAAACACCCAATATCACTTGATGTAGGATGAGTAACAAATGTCAACAAGTTGCCAGTTGCCAGTTGCCAAAGCGGATAAACTGACCAAGATTTGGAAGAGAAACTCACCGCACCCGCCTTATTTCTGCATTATACCAATTGCCTGGAATCTTCGAAGTAAACGGGTACCGAGATGTTGCTGGAGCTATAAATTCTGAAGGATACGGTTGTTTTCTTCACAACATTTTACCAGTTATCTCTTTTGTTACTGCCACCCAAACCACGCAAACCAGCAACCTTTCCTTGGTTTGAGCACCCAACTTTAGCATCCTGTGCCCCAAAACGATTTTAGTATCTATAGATTTATCTTGCTGCCTAGCTTTTAAAACATGCGTATAAAACTGTTTTAAATCTTCTAAGCTCTGAAGCATTGCAGCGTAGCAATGCATAATTAGGGTCTTTACCGAATGACCATTCAGCTTAACATTACTTATTGAGAAATACATCAATCAACTCTAAGGCAATTGGGATGACGTTTATCTAGCCATTAATTACATATTCATGTACGTCCACTCCCGTGTAGTCTGATGGTATTTTTGGTTACTCTGACAGCAATGAACCATATAAAAAACCTCATACCTACCAAATTCACAATAACTGCTCTATTCCTCGCATAGCAGTACCCAGTTTATTATATCTAATATCGCAATTTTTGTCGTGATCTTATTATTGTTGTGGTCAGTAACATAATGTCGGCCTGGCATAACCTACCGCACGAAAAACAGGGTATACCGGGAAAGAGCTCCAGATTGTGGAAACTACTTAAGCTATTCGTGTTAATCTGTTTCCGTCACACTTCATAACCGTTCTAGAAAAATGTTAATAGCAGTAAGTTCCAATCCTCGCAGTGGTCCGACGATCTATGTAGTTTCCAGAAGCTCTCCATTGAAGTTGAATAAGAATATGCTACAGAGCCATAAATCTCTTTTTGAAGAGTTGCTTTTCTGCAAACACCAGCATCAAACGAGAAACGAAGAGCTGGTAGCATCTGTCCTGGGGTTTGAAGTGAGAGTTTTCTTTCTCCTAGGTGGTCTGCCAAACAAGACTAATAGGTAGCCTTATTCCCCTACGTCGAAACTCTATAACTGCATGATAGCAATTAATTCATACCCAAGGCAGGTAACTGCTCAAATCCCCATATTAATCATCATAACTGATCTGTTGCCCAAGTTATTCCTAAAGTATACTGATCATATGAGTATTCATATGCGTAAAATAACTTCTTAATATTTGATAGATGATACAAAAACGATAAAGAGTCACAATAGAAACTTCAAGATCCATGTTTCCACTCATCAGGCTGTACACTGGTATGCAGTCTTCCGACAGAAAACAAAAAACCTTTAGTTCACCAGACAACCGGGGTTTTTTGTGGCTTTTTTGGGGGGAGGGGAGGGGCGTTGCCATTATATATATATATAAAATGAAGGTAGCAAAATAAATAGATACAAAGAAGAAAATAGTTTTAAGGATTTTATGGTTTTGGAGAGCAAAAGGGCATTAAATCTTCTCGTCTTTAAAACAATAAAAATGCAGTTTATATTACAAAAAACAAGTAGTGATATGATAGCATGACAGCAAGGCCGAATGCTATCAATGATTTAATGGGGATCTAGTATGAAAGTGAGGTGCGTGACTGATGTAGCCTTAAAAGGCAATGTCCTCAATGTTTTCGATGTAAGTTACAAGCTCAACAAGTAATGCAAATAAAAAGTGGCTCGTCATTTGTGTGATCAGCCACCTGGCAAAAATGTAAAACTAATTCCTATAATACCTAGTCTTCATTTACAATGAAATAAAACAACCGATCATAACATATTCAGGTAGAACACTGTAAGCAAACTATTCAGAGGAAGGTAGATGTACTTTCTCACCTACTGGTGTGCAACATGGGTTTCCTTTCTTTTCCACAAATAAGTTACTTAACTGGTAATCCTTGCTTACCGTGCTAAGAGACTTAGCAGTTGTTGGGCAATAGCCTTGTAAACTGAGGGCCATATATTTTGCTCTAATGTACAATGCTTCACAGAGCAGCTGTGATGCCTGTCGAAGTTCATCCTCTGGTACCTTAAAAAACCATAAAAACCTTTCAGTCAACAAAAAAGTGTTCAAATTTTCATCCTACAAATTATAAAAACTGAAATTTCTTTTTTTTTCTCCGTACTGTGTTTAATGCACATTGATGTGTAATCAAAACCCATTATTGGCTGCGTGACAAATGACAAACTTTCTCTTTCACTAGTAGAATAACTGTAAAATGTTTCATACATCCAAGGAAAGAGTACTGCGTAGCTGTCCATGCAAAATATGGGCAAAAACTCTGCCTCTGCTACTCACTGACATTGTCCTTTCTACAGGGTATTCATCAAGTTTCATATCTAATCAAGGATCACTTTTTACTTAAGATTCCATATTAACCACATAAACCTTAGCCCTTTCAGACCTTAGAAACAAAAATAAATGAACACAAAAAAGTTATTGTAATTGTATTATAACTGGATTTTTCTCTCCAATAGGTGCCTTCAAATAATTCTTAATTTTTCTTCAACTGTTTTAAAAAGTCGTTCTGGTAACTTTATCCATTTAGGTTCTACAAAGTTTAAAAGAAATCATTTTCCTCACTACATTTATGTTGGATGGACATCGAACCATCACAACTCTTTCAAGGAGGCTTCCAGGTAAGAGCGCAAAGAAAAATCTACAAAAACAGCTAAATATAACAATTTGTGAACCAGGTTCCAAAACCAATGTTCACGTTCCATGGGCCTTTACCAAATAAAAAGGTTCCCATTCTGGCCGATGCGTTATGGGATATAAATCAAGTTAATGCTGACTTAACTCAAAACCAAAACATGATTCCCAATGCCCCGTTCTCCAATTCATTTACAAAAGGTAAAACGCATGTTAATTTCCAAGAAACTACAAGTACTGCTCAATTTCAGTTTAAAAATACAACTTTTTTAATCGATAACAATTCGATGCATTCATACTAAGATTTTTTATAAGAGTCACGCGAGATGCAACAAACTGAGCTGGTACAATTGAGTAAAGCTAATGAGAACACTTCCCATGTTAATAGCTAAAGAGATCACTAAGACAAGCTAAGTTTTGTCGATGACACAAAGATTGCATAGTAGTACCAAGATTTAAAATTATCACCGTAAAAATGGGTCTCTAAAATCTATCAAGAACCTCAAGACGCGGAAGTACATCTCCCAATTTTAAAAAAGTACTCCAAGAAAAGACGGATAGTACGTTTATAGCGATACAAAAGGGCCTCAGACTCAAGGTGCTCTCCACCGCGTTACAAAAAGACAACTTATGTGGAAGCAAAATTACAAACTGTGTGAAAAATATTAATCCGAAAATAGATCTTGTGAAAATGAAGAACTCATCCTCAGTGATATGCATTTGTCAAGAAAAGAAACCTTGCCAGGGTCAATATCAAAATTATTGTCAATGAAGACAGGTGAGGCTCAGCTTTCTATTGAAAGACAATCAGTTTGCTTCCTTCTCAAATCTCTGCCTGAAGATCAGACTCTAAAACTTCTGCAAGAACTCTTGTTCCTCCTGAGTTTCCTTGTTTCAAATGACCATAATACAGTGTTCATCAATGTTGATGAACTGAAGCAGGTTAACTGAAAGATCACTGATATAAAAAAGGAGGAAAATCTGACCAAGAATAGAACCTTGAGGAGAGGCAGCATTAACTGAATACTCATCAGATGAAATCCCATTCAGTGTGATTCAATGATACCAAAGATCCTTCGCCAGACTTATCCATAAGCCTATAGATACGTTTTGTGATAACCGTCAAAAGGTCACGCGTGGTGCAAGGTCCTCTAAACCCGTAATGAACATCAACAAAAACACCTAGGTTTCGCAAGAATCTCACCAGTGCATTTTTTCCGGTCGTATAAAGACGTTGTTGTAGTTGTTGTCCTTCTAGTCATTCAAGCTCTGGTGATCTTACTACTGACAAAAAAAAAGGGTTGAAGAAGGGGCAACATGGCAAACCCTTCAGGAAGCAGGAAAAAAAGAATCCAATAGGCTAAGACTGAAGAGTTAGGAAAGCAATGAAGAAAGCTGTAAACCAAACCCTTTTAAGAAAACTACCAAAATCGGATCTAGAACAGCAGCTTTTGATTGTATAAGCCCATAAATAACCTTTGCCACGAACCTTGAATGCATCCTGACCAAGACAAAAATTTCATCACTTTGTTAGGCGAAATTTGGAAATATATATTTGCTTCCACCTTTTGGGGAAGAAATTAATGGATACCTGAATGAATGAATGAGTTGTTCAGGTCCTGGTGTCTTAAAAGGAATCTCTGTATTTTCCTGTTTCATTGAGTGCTTTACATTCTGACTTTGAATCTTGACATGGTCCCCTATACTCAGTTCATGTAAATATTTGTCTTCTTTGTTGCAAATTATTTGTACACAGCGCTCTTGAAATGTCTTCCCTCTAATACCTTCAAAATCTAGCTATTGTTTAAAAACCAATTGAATCAATTCTACTCTATGGATGTAAGGCGTGGACCTTGTCAGAACCACAAGAAAATGAATGTGACTAACACCAGAATGCCTTATTGAGCACTGAACATTGACTGGAGTTGCCATACACCAAATAAAGAACTTTACAGTAATCTATCAAAAGGTCAGTGATAAGATCACAGGCTGCAGAATGCAACTTGCTGGCCACTGGTCCTACCATCCAGAACTCAGTACACAATTATTTGTCTTATGGCAGCCCAATCATGTGCATCAGGAAAGAAGTAGGCCAAAGCCAACCTTCACCCACACACTAAAGGTCACAGGGGCATGTGACACTGCAGAGCTAGCTTCACTGGTGGCAGACAGGAAGATATAGTGAAGAATAGAAGGCCAAGTAAATAAGCAAGTATGTTTATTAAATGTGTATGGAGTAAATCAGTGATCATGTGTTGACATGGAATTATTAAGAATAATGGTTCCTCCCATTTATCTTTCCTGTTAGGTGGAGAAATTTAATTACATCAGCAAGATTGCTACCTGCAGTTCTGTATCTCAGGCCCTGTTCCAAGC
This sequence comes from Morbakka virulenta, assembly GCA_003991215.1. Classification (NCBI taxonomy): domain Eukaryota; kingdom Metazoa; phylum Cnidaria; class Cubozoa; order Carybdeida; family Carukiidae; genus Morbakka; species Morbakka virulenta. The sequence goes on along the minus strand of RDPX01000493.1, from coordinate 77,593 downwards.
CTGAAGAACTTTCTTTGGGAAATAGCCTTCATAGGATTAACTCCCTGATAACCAATGTGCATTTGATCAAGCATGTTGCACCAAAGGTCTGTGGGAATTAGAAGAAGTCCCTGAAAGAAAATTATACTACCTGTACAATATAAATCATGTCTCATCTGCTCTCATGTGCAAGAATTCCATTAGGTATGGTGCCAGGTCAACTTTACAATCAGGAAATCCATTTTCTGTGTTTCAGTCCTTGGAATAAAGGATAGGCAGTGGAGTTCCAGGAAATATTATCAAGTGATAACCTGTTATCAAATTGTATTTGATGAGCTACTGAAATCACACTTTCAATGTTGGCGTTTTTGATTGTTTACATGTAAAAATGGTGGAGAAAAATGAGGAATGATGTCAGATCCTTTGATGCTGCTGTTGTGTACTGTGGCCAAACTACCAACTTAACTATCTACACAATTGTAAGCACCATCAGAATTTCCAGTTGTAAGAAAAACAAAGGTATGTTATTAGTCTATTAAAAAGTGATTCACCTATAAAACTTAATATGAATAAATTCCTACCAAGTTCAAAAATTAATTCTCTCTAAAGAGTGATTAATCATCAAATTTGTTATATCACTCTCCTTATTCCCATATAAGAGGTCTTACATAAATAACAAGCAACTAATTAACAAAATTTTAATCAGAAATTGTAGGTCTTACCTTACAGGTGTTTTAACAACTCTACCAGACCTAGTAATCCTAGGTTTTATACATTGACTCACTCAAATAGTAGGATTTAGTATAGACTTGAAAGAGTCTGCATTACTTGTGTTTGAACCTAAATTCTCACTAGGCAAATGACCAGGTTGATTAACAAATGGGAATAGTAGCAGCATCAATGATGATGATGGATCAACCTGTACCTCTGGTATGTCCTGTGGTCTGGATAATTCTACAGATACAAACTAATTCTACAGATACAACACTATCTGGTTAAGTGCTATCTGGTAACAAACGATCTCCAAGCATGAATCTTTTATTGCCTGGTACATGTACAATATAAATAAGGGGACCTTTAGCCATAACCATGGTTACAGGAATCCAATGTTCTTTACTTACTGACAGTTTCTGACTAGAAAATGCTGCTGGACTGAAAACTTTCTTACTGTAGCTCATGACGTATATGTACAAGTTTTAAAATCAACCAGTTTTGATTCTTCCATGCAGTGAAAACTATGTTTTACTAAACTAAGTTGTGTTCATGACACTCATTTCAAGAACAATTCGGCAGAAAATTGACCTGTGCTAGAATGTGGTATGTTATGATTGCTAAATAATGGATCAGAGATCTGGTGAGGCAAAGCTAAATTGGTCTGCTTTGTGCAACATATTATTGACAGTGTGTACATGCTTTTCAACAAGACCATTTGATGAAGTATGGTAAAGTGATGTCAATGCATGCCTCATAACATTCTTTTTGCAATAAGACGAGAAATTGTAAGAAAAGTTGGTGAAGATTTTATTATTATCCATTTTTGGCAACCAAAAAAGTATTATTTCGTTGTAACTATTGCTTAAATGGAGCTACAGCTGGTACCAGGTATCACAATGATGCAGAATTAAAACGATAAAGTCTTTTCTTTAAAATTTCTTTAAAAAAACTTTTAAAGCCATTAATTCAAATTACATGAATACATAACACAATTGCACACCAAAACTGAGATTGCAGGCCTGGGGAATATGATTAAGCTATGGGGTAAGTTATGTACTTTAAAATATTCTATTTCAATAATCAATGTATTGCCCAAGTTTCATGAGGTTTCCCATATCTATGTCCAGGGTTAGACCTAGTCCCATTTATGCAGCCCAGGATTTCAATTCAAGATAGTTGCAACAACTGCTATGGGGCAATTATCATCCTAGTAAAATATCTCTTTAAGTTTTAAAGTTCCCAGAAGGAAGACTATTGATGCATGAGGAAAAGTATATGATGTTCAGTTAACAAGTCAAAACCATGAGCTTATATGAGTAATACTTTAAGGCACTGAAATGTTCTTAGTGGTATTCAACAACTTAAGGTTAGGTCTTAAAACCTTCACAGTGTTCTTTGCAAACACAAATTTTTCCAGGGTGAATATGACTCTACATAATCTAATGTAATACATGGTGTGACAAAATGCTGGTACTGCATTTCCCCCTAGCAATGAATCTTTGACACACCTGACCCTCAAAACTTTCTTCGTCATATTGTCAGATCTCCCAAATGTTTATATGAAATATGAAATACATGGGAGGCATGTAGGTATCATTCTCTACCCAACTCACTTATGGATATCGTTGCATTTCAGGTTGAAGTGACAATCAATTTTAAAACAATATCTAGATTTGTTATTATTCTATGTTTGGGATGCCTGTTGTGTGCAAACAAACACTTTTGTCAGTGGACTCTTATACAGTGCCATCCTATTTTGTTGAATTGTAATTAGTGTGTAGTTTTCACTGACTGAAGCCTTATAAACAAGGTAAATGTGTCATGTTCTTCACAACAATTTTTTTTCTTTTTTTTTTTTTTTTTTAGTTTTAACGTCATTTTTCCCCAGCAATTGGGGCTCAGACGGTGCCCTTCACAGGGACTTTGATTTGGCAGTGAGGAATTTTTTGGCCGGATGCCCTTCCTGAGGCCACAAATGGCTTTTTTCTTTTCGCAAAGTTCTAAATTCTCCTCGACAGCTCAGGGAATCGAACCCGGAACTCTTGGTTACTGTGCAGTTGCACTAACCATTAAGCCACGGCTCCTCAATTTAATCAGCGAAAACAAATGGAATACACAAATGGAATAATTTCTTTAATTTAATTAAACATATAAATGGATAAAGTTCTACGGCCTGAGAGATTTTGTGCTGATCCAAGCTTGTCTGGAGCTTTCAAATTGTGGATTCACTGGCATAGTACCTTCAAAAACTCCCTCACTGTACTAATGGAAGATGGTCTTGATAAATTTAGATTCCTGACAAACTTTATCTCACCTACTGCATTGGAGTATGTAGAAGAATGTGACGGTTACGACTATGCCATTAAAACTCTTTAAAATATTTATGTGAAACCAACAAACAAAATCTATGCTAGACACCTTCTTGCTACTAGACGACAATATGCTGGTGAAACCCTAGAGGAATATCTTCAAGCTCTCAAAACTCTTAGCAAAGACTGTAACTTTCAATCAGTTACGGCTACCAAATATTGTGATGAATATGTACAGGGTGCTTATATTTCTGGTCTACATTCTAACCAAATTTGTCAAAGCCTCCAAGAAAACAAAAACTCCACTCTACAAAAACTCAACCTATTACCCACTACCAAGGACAAATTTATAAGTATGTCCAATCTCTCAGTTATGCCAGGATTATGCTCTGATCTGATTTTAGGACTTGATTTCCAGTCCCAACATGACAGTGTCACCTTTAAATATGGTGGAGCAAAACTGCCACTGTCCACATGCAGTCTCACTACTCTGAACATTAAACCACCATCACCATTTTCAAACCTCGCCACAGAATGCCACCCTATTGCAACAAAGTCTAGACAATACAGTAAGGAAGACCTGACTTTCAGAGTCAATGAAGTAGAATGATTGCTTAAGGAAGGCATTATTGAGCCAAGCCAGTCCTCTTGGTGGGCACAAGTGGTTGACACAAAGGATGAGAATCACAAGAAATGCCTAGCGATTGATTACTCACAGACAATCAATCAATTCACACAACTGGATGCTTTTCCTCTACTGAGGATCAGTGATACCATCAATGAAATAGCTCAGTACACTATCTTCAGTACCCTCAACCTTCAGAGTGCTTGTTATCTAATTCCTTTAAAAGAAGATGACAAGGCTTACACTGCATTTGAAGCCAAGGGTGGGCTTTATCAATTCACCCAGCTTTGGCATCACTAATGGTGCAGCGTGTTTCCAAAGAGAAATGATGCAATTTGCTGAAGATAACCACCTTAAAGTTGTGTTTCCATACATTGACAACATAACTGTCTGTGGAAAAGACCAAGATGAACATGATGTCAACAAGCTATTCCAGGAAATTGCTCAAAAGGCAAATCTTAAGTTCAATGGAAGCAAAAGTGTATTCTCTACCAGGCAATTGCCATTACTGGGGTATGTCATTGAAGATGGCTGTATTAGTCCAGACCCCACAAGATTAAAGCCTCTACTGGAACTCCCACTGCCACAAAGCATGTAGCATGTAGTTTTCACTGATTAAAGCCTTATAAACAAGGTAAATGTGTCATGCTTTTCACAACACAGGTTTCCTCAACAACCAATAGGCTAAGGTGGCTATTCACTATTTCATGCATCAATTGCATTTTCTTTGTACTTGCTGTGGCCATGGCACCTGTGGTGAATGGTAGATGAGATTGGATTGCCTTTTGTGGTGGGCTTTAAATTTTACAAATTTTCAGTTCTTTTGTAGTTTCTGAGAGTAATCTCATGGTCCAGTTCATTCTAATGGTATGGTACCAGTATTGGTTTATGAACTGGTCCACTCTCACATTGCTTACATACATTGATGATAGCATGTGTTAAATGCACTGCTTGAAAAATAATATTTTATCCACAATCAAATATTCTTTCTGTATTCAGGCATGGCTGGGTAAAGAAAATACGTGGTCATGGGAACTGGTCCATGCATTCACAGTTGACAGCAGCAGCAATCTGGTATATTGTGCGAGTACTGCTCATATGGCTTTCTGTGTGTTGATCATGAAAGTTATGATCCACAATATTCAGCAGGGATGACTGCGATAGAAATGATCTTTTTACAATGCTACATGAATAAATTATTTTGGTAATCACTGTGGAGTGAGCTCAAATGCCAATAAAGTGCTTATAATACTCAACCTGCCTTAGGTTAAAGCATGTTGAAAACATCTGGTTTTACTCGGTTAGTCTGTTTTCTGGAAGTGCTGCAACAAAAGTCCAACTCCTGCAGCATAAGTTTGGGCTCCCATGTTTGTGATTACTGGTTGATAAATATTTTTTATCTGTTGTGGTAGGTTTGTGTAGCTTTTGTTGGGTATTGGAGTAAATTGACATTTTGATTTGGGCTGTGGGCCTTTGGCTATGGACTGTGCCATAGGCTTCCCTGAAAACAATGTATCATCTTTCCATTCCCATGGGCTTACCACTGTCTAGTCCTAATGCTGTGCTTGTGATTACTGTGGATAAGAACAAGGTGTGCTCAGTATACAGTCTGAGAGGCTTTGTCATTGTTTTGCACAAAGTTCACTTTAGTCCTCTGGCATATGCTGACATGGTTTATTTTTCATCAATCATTACATCTCTCTGAGCAGGGCACTGCTAACAGCCTTTTGGGTATTGATTTCATCCATAGCATTTGCACTTTTCCAAGTATGTGCATACTTTTGGTATCTCTTATCTATTACACTGATATTCGGATTTGATCAGGCCTATTTCTGTTGAGCAACACTCTGGTTTGAAATGTTACATTGCTTGAGCAGTTGATTCAAGGACCAGCACCGTTTTGGTCATATGTTTCAATGATGTTATTGTTATCATTTCACAATGGACTTTGTTCCAGTGGGATGAGTTAGACAGTCAAGCTACCCTGGAACATGATCATGTTTTCAGAATATGGTGTTCTACACTTGTTTATGCAATCACAATTCCATGAAAAGTCACAAAGCACTGTTTGTGAATTAGGGCAAGATAGGTCACAAGTAATAGCTTTGCCATCACCCTGATGCATAGAAAAAATCTGTTAGTAATACACATCTCAAAGGAAGGCCTTGACAGCCACAGATTTTATCTGCACCAAGGGTTGGGCCAAAAACAGGAATAAACAGTGGTTACTATCTTGTGAATATATGGTCATATAACTGTGCCATCCAAAATATTTCATGAATAATGAGCAATGTGTGTCATGTGTCTTTACCTTTCCCTCAATGTTCTATACTCCTAGGCATTTGTTTTCTACAATTTAATTCACCAATAAATGGGGTTTTTAATCAAATACAGTGCTATGGAGCCAACTCTTTAATTTTTTTAGGGGCTACAATTGATCCTCAGTGGTGTTTATTATTGTTACTTATAATAGTATAAATAACACCAAATAACATAATGGGATTTGACTAAGGGCTTACACCTTTTTTATGACACTATGAAAGAATTTATAATTACACTTTATTCTGCTGAGGCCTATTTAGTCAAAATTTGTGCTTTCGATAGTTCTTTTTTTTTGGTTTCTCTTGAACAGATTAGTTTCTTATTTAAAAGTGTAACTGGCCATCATATACTATATCATATAAAAAGTAGCTAAAAGCAAACAATCATACTACAAGAAACCTTATCCAGAAACTATACAGGGAAAATTTCTTGAGGGAGCTTTCTTGCAAACTATGGAACTAGATCTACAAAACTGTGCAAATTTACCTAGCTGTTTTAATGTAGTGCATATAAAATTTTTAATGATTTTAACCAAATATATCTTTTTCAGTGTAAAATATAGGCTTTGATTAAAAAACTGGGGTTTTGTCTCAAAGTAGATTTATAATAGCAGTGTTGAAAAATCATGTTTGCCTATAAAATATTATAATTGGCTATTGGTCTTGAATAACAGTTTGCAGATACATTTTGAATGCTTTGTCATTCCATCCACTCCTTGCACTAAACCTTGATGTGGTGGAGTGGCTTGCGTGTTTTTACGATCCGGAGAGCTATGCTGGCGGGAACTTCAGTTCCTGGTAGGTTTAACCATGCCAGACAGGTCGAAGGGGAGAAACCAGACAAAACTAGTGCAAAGAACCAAACCCATGGCGCGACTGTTCCAGAATCTGGCGGCAATATGGTAGTTATGACCTCTGTGTCTGGAAGCAGCTTTCGACAAGTTATAACTGTTTCAACTGGCTGTAGAAGTAGCGAGCGCAGTCAGTATATCAGCTATCGAAAGACTTTTTT
>RDPX01000493.1:9411-53681 GCA_003991215.1 Morbakka virulenta | reverse complement strand
ACATCCTATGAAGTAGCAGGGAATGCTATTGAGAAAGTAGATCAATTTAAGTATCTGGGATCCATTAAGACAAGAGATGCAAACTGTGCAAGAGATGTAAAGGTGCGTGCAGCAATGGCAAAAGCAAAGACAACAGAGCTCATCAACGTCTGGAAAGATAAAAGTATACCTCTGCATCTGAAGGTGAAACTAGTGAAAACCCTGATATGGCCCGTATTAATATATGGTTGTGAAGGATGGACAATCAGGAATACGGAAGAAAACAAAATTAATGCGACTGAAATGTGGATGTATCGCAGAATTCTAAGAATCTCGTGGACACAGCGGCGCACAAATGAAAGTGTTCTTCAACAGCTGGGAGTAAAGCTGCGAGAGCTTTTCGGAAGAAAAGTACAAAGAAAACTCGCCTTTTTGGACACCAAATGAGGCATCCAAACTTGGGTCTGTTCCACAACATACTGCACTATCAGCCTACAAAAAGAAAACGAGGCAGACCACGAACAAGATGGAAGTCAAATATAGGATCGTGGCTGAACACTGATCTAACAACGGCAGGCAGAAAGGCAACGGATAGAGATTAGTTTAGATCGTGGTGTAAAAGGGCTTGTATACTTCACTCTTAAAGATGAGGAAACGACAACTACTATATCAAATTTAGCTTATTGTTCTGGCTGATGGAATTTCCGATTTCTTTCAAATTTCACACGACAAGTACCTTTAGCAGGCTTATGACTGCTCGCAAGAAGGCAGATTTTTAAACTAGTGCGATACTTATATGGATCCCTACTTTATTCATCCAGTTTTCAACTTTCTTAGAAATGCTGTCTAAATGATAATTTCACAAATTCTTCCAAGTTCAAAGGTTAAGTCGTGATATCCCTTCATCTCGTCCTTTTCTTTTTCAAAGACTACTATCGAAAGGGAGATGCAATATCAATGAGAGTGCAGAGTTTTTCTTTCTTATTAACAACATCAATATCGCCTTCTTGCCATTATTTCGTTACCAGTTATTTCTTTTCCAATCAATAATACCTGCTACATATCTCACTATAGCAACTGCCCACCTTATCCTTCCTATTCAGTTTTGATTTAAGATTCAACCTAAGTCTTTGCATGTTTTCCTTGGTAATTTTCTTTTTCACTCTTCACATCTCACTTTCCTTTATCTTATCCAACTCTAGTATTCCAAGATATGTGTAGCTTTTCTCATCTACCTCTGTCATCATCTCCTAATTTGAAAGATGAATTTCATCGAATTTGAGAATCACAACTCCACATTTCTTTACAAGAGAATCAATTTGATCTTCACTTTTTACAAAGAGTTTAAGGTCACCCATAAAGAGATGGTCATTCAACTTGAATTCCTTTTCTCCCCACTCGTAAAACATGTTAACCTTTTCAAGCAGAAGAGAAAGACTAACTGTTTACATCTACATCACATATTGCCTCTCAATTAGAAGTGAGTAAGAGTTTCCACTGTTTCATGCTTCTTTCTAGAAACTGTCGAACATTTTAGCTATGCCAAACATTTCCAGACATTCGTTTATCCTGCTATGGGGTATGAAATTATAAGCCTTTTTTTAATCGATCCATAGTTAGATTCGTATGCCTCTTCCTGCAATCTTTTAAGACAGGTTTGTCAATCCATAACTGATGTTTGCTCCCACGGCTAATTTTTTTACACCCTTTCTGTTCTTCAGAAAACATACTTTCGTTATCTATGTACGTGTACATATCTTCAGCTATCACTCTCATCAACAATTTCCACATTAAAGGGAGACACGTAAGTAGTATAGGAAATAATTTTTCTGAAGGATAACCTTATTTCCTATACTAATTAAAATACTGCGTTGTTGTCATCTGTAAAAACATAATTTGATTTGAATAATGTGCTAGTGTCATCTTAAATGTATAATTTAATTAAAATAGTGTGCTATTTTTTCTTTATTGTAGGTAAAATAGAATAAAAAAACATAATGAAAGGAAATATAATGAAATAAAATATAACAAAATGTAATTTGTAGAAAATAATTGCAAATTTTCATCGATCATTTTTTTAATAAATTTTATTATAACTGGTTATGAAATCTTTTGAATTTCTTATGATAGTACAGGCTGAAAAATAATGAACCTATTGCACCTTAAAATAATGATAACTATATCAATGAAATACAAAAACACGACTATTTTTGATATCAATAAATTAAATCATAAACTCATTATTAATTTAAATCCTTTTTTGAAATAATTTACATTTCCTATAATTCAGTTAATATATTAAACTCTAAAATGGTTCTAATTATATCAATAAAACGTAAACCCTCATATCAAAAAAGCGGATATGACATGCTATCTTTTATATTGCTTAGGTAAAATTGTATATATCCTTATAACAGTACAGGCTGAAAATAATTGATGTTCTAGGGGTTATTTATGAGAACAATTGTATTAATAAAGCATAGTAACACAAGCATATTTATGCTTTTATAACTTACTTCATAGAATGCCATCAATTATCAATTCAAGAACTGGAACTCCACACGCTTCATCTTTAAATTTCCCAACTAATTTTTAGCACTATTATCACAATATTGTGAGTCTTCTGAATAGTCACTATTATCAAATTTTATTTACCATTCCAAAAATCTTGATACACATCATCAGTCTCTGTTTCATATGTTAAACTATCAGTGTGTAAACAATAATTTAACCTTGTCACCATATTTATTTTTGATTTGGTTATAAGGAAAATCATTCATTAATGTTTTACTAAGATCAAGAACACACACCTACATATGCCGCCATGTTTAAGGTTAATGTTTCTTTAATTTTATGCACAATAATCAAATTTTTATAAATAGTCTTCCACTAACATAAGCTGGTTTTCCAGCAGGCTTGATTAACTTTTTTCATCAGTAACAATTCTTATATCAGCACTTTTTCATGAGTTTTCCATAGTCTTTCCAAAAACTGAGTTGTCCATTAACTTGCAAAATCTTTTTCAAATGAATTTTTAGGATTTGTGTGTTTTAAGTATTGAAATCTATGTACTGTTTTAACCAAGGAGATTGATTAAACTCTAATACTCTGTGAACGTTTGTGACTTTCATACCAAGACCTAAATATTATTTAAGATTTACATTTTGTAGAACAAACTTCTCTTTGTTATTCAAAGTAGGGATTAATTTATAAACATATTGAAATTTAATATTTATTAGCTATTTTTTACAATATGGAAATAACATATTTTTTAGTAACTAACATCGATCTTTTAGGGAGCTAAAGGATAACAATTATCCTTTTCATGCAACTCTTTTGGATTTCCTAAATCAACTTTTAAAATCAATCCTTTCTTAGAATTTTCATCATACTAATATATTTGAAATATCATAATTTAAAACTGATCTTAGTTGTTAATTGTATTATGGGTATTTATTATATCAAATAGTAATTTTAGTTCAAGGTAACGGAATTGGTTTGTCTCTAAATTCAGATGGTGGAAGAATAATTTTAATAATTTTAACAATCTGTTTAACATTTTTTCTAGGGGCATACAGTGGTTTATTTTGGTACAATAACATATTAATAACTTATAATTATATTTCTTTAAATTAATATCATACAGTATAATTATTTTAACAAATATTACTTTTCTTTATTATGAATAAAATTTAATTAATATTTCAATATAGAATCCATGCAATTTATAATTTATATGCTTCAGATAAATCGGGTAATGTGATATATGTTAACAAAAAAATTCCATTAAAAGGTAATAAAATAATGGTTATTTAATGTGTATTTAATGTGAACACAAAAAATGTGTAACAAATGGAATATCTATATAACAAATATCTATGAATATAATCTATTTCAAAAAATAAAATTTAATAATATTCTAATATATTAATTTGTATTTATTTTGTTACATATTACATAATAAATTATATTAACTTTAATTTAATTTTTACAATATCATTTAAACTATTTTCATCTCACAGGTATAGACTTAAACCATTATAGTCTGATTTACAATTATCAAATATAGAGTCATGAACAAAAGTTTAAGTCCAAACACTGAAAATAGCCGAAAATTGGGTATTGCATCAGACTGCATCAGCCAGTTGTCCTGATGGCATCAAATCAACTGTTTTAGCTTTAGTTGCTTCTTTGAATGGTTTTTTTAGCTGCTGTCCACACCTCGTTCTGATTTTTGCCCATTTTTTGAAAGTTGGAGAACAGCTGAAATGGGGCGTGAAACGTACCTGATCACCGTTCAGAGGACCCAAATCATAGCCCTGGGTAGTCAAAAGTTGACGAAATGCAGCATTGCGAAGAAATTGAGTGTCAGCAAGTCAGCCGAGCATCAGGCAATCGTCAAGTACGAAGAATTAGGAATCTACGAGGATTGGAAGAGAAGTGAAAGACCTAGAAGCACCACCAAACAAGACGACATCTGGATGAAATGGATGGTCGACAGGTGTCCAACAATTCCATGAAAAAAATCAGGGCAGAACGGTTGCGAAGAAAATGCAGCGTGACTCATATGGCAGTTTTTCGTCGTTTATCGAAAGAATTTCAGTTGAAATCCTACAAACCGGCAAGAAAACCGAGGCTTAGTCGTACGATGAAAGCTAAGCGCCTGACATCTGCATTGAAACATTGCCACTGGAGGACCGCACAGTGGGGAAGGCTATTATTCTCAAACGATTCTACCCTTCAACAGTTCGCAGTGCGCAAGCGCCATGTCAGGAGTCCAGCTGGCAAGCGAAATGATGATAAATATACGATATCGACTATGAAACATCCCCCAAGTCAGATGATTTGGGGGACAATGTCCAAGAACGGGCTCGATGGTCTCTACTCTTTGACCCCAGTAACCACTATGAATGGACCAAAGTATGTCGACTTGTTGTCAGGCAAACTCAAAATTCACATGGAAGTCCATAACTGCAATATTTCCATGCAGGATGGACTGCCATGCCACCGTTTCAAAGTTGCAACCAAGTTTCTGGCTGCGAACAAAGTCAAAGTGCAAGAAAGGCCGAGAAATAGCCCTGGCCTCAACCCAATTGAAAATTTGTGGACGATATTGAAGATTAAAGTGTCGAAACAACAACCGTCAAGTGCTCCACAGTTGGCCAGAGTGATAAAAGAGGTATGGATTACAGAAACGTCAAAGGAGTATTGCCAAAGCTTAATGGAATGTATACCGAGGCGCATGGAGGCTGTAATCAGAACATGGAAGGACATACAAAATGTTGATTTTTGGACAATTGAATGATCATGGATACCAAAATTGCATATACCGGTAGTGACATATTTTCCGTGCTATATGAAGATTTTATGGGAAATAAAAGTAATTGTCCTGTTTGAATTCGATGATATTGCTTTCAGTATCCGCCTGAATTTGATTCGTTAGCTGTTTGTAAAGCTTACTTTAATGTATGTGCGTATGAAAAGCTATGTGTATGGTCTCTTTGGTCATGATGATGCTAATGATAATAAATTTGTGGCATTTAGTCTTTCAGGTTATTTCGTTGCGGGCAAAAGAACTGGTTAATTTGTTGTTATTACAACAATTACCTGTAATAATCATCTAATTCCTGGAAAAAATAAAACTGTTAAAACTTTCAATAACAAAACTGTTATTAAAAACGATCATACTAAAACAAATCCAGAAGAAGTTAATAAATGGTGTTGTTTATCAATCCATTGGAATATTCCAAATGGAACGAACAAATAAAGTGTTTGGTGTAATGCTAAAAACTATGTGATTTTACTGCTAGAAAATCAACAGGATCCACAAAAATGACTTTTGGAGATTTAACTTCAAATGGAATTTCTGGAAAAATAGATCTGTAGCTTTTTTTGCTCTTTGTAAAAAAAAGTTATTTCGGATCAGGTTATAAAGCTATATCATCATGTTTTATGTAATAATTGGTATAAGATTGACCATGATCCGATCACTTTTAGTTTGAAATGCATTATTACTATAATTGTAAATTTATCCCAGTATTTGATTAAAATATTTGAAAGATACATTTCATTTCAATAAAGATTTATATCCTGATATGAATGAACAAATTCTGAAAAGTGCAATGGTATATCAATATTTAGTATCTTATTTGTAGATGAGTTAATTGCAACTGATCATCCATATAGAAAAGGTGGTTAATTTGCTTGTCATACATTGTATACGAATAGTTGGCGTTATTACGTTCTCGTTGGACAAGGGCAAAAGCGATATGGAAAAGAGAAGTGAGGAAAGGGAGTCTCCCTGAAAGATACCATTTTTTTTATTTTAATAGGATTAGATTTAGTAGTCCCAGGGTCGTAGGAGAGAAAAAGAGAGGTTTTCCACAAAGTTTTCTTTAAACGATTTGTATTCATTGAGGTGATCTTCTACATTTCGAAGCTTTTTATAATCAAATCATGCAGAACACTTTCAAAAGGTTTACGATAGTCAAACCATGCTGTGCTTAAGTTCTTACGCTTTCTCTTGCAGTCCTGTAGAATCATTTTGTTGAATAGAATCTGATCCTTGTATCCATATGAGTTCCTTTTTCTGCCTTTCTCTTCCTGAGGAAGGATCGAGTTTTGCTCAAGGAAATTATACATTATAAAAATCTTTGGTCATGCATATAATGAAGCGATAGTTTTTCGGGGTTTTAGTGTCGTTTCATTTCCGAAGAAGATATGTTTTGCCTTGTGTTAACCAATCTGCTAAGGTTTCTGTTGTAGTGATGATTTTATCTAAAGATGCCCTTAGGTGTTTACGTATTTCACTTAGAGAATTCAGCCGGAAATTTGCAATCTTACCTAAACCTGGGGATTTCCACTTCTGCGAGTTCGCTAGGGCCAGAAGCACTTCCTCTATCGTAATAGGTTTCCAATGTTGCTCTTCGACCTCACTCATCCTTTTCTCCTCTCTGCCTATCCAAGTAGCTTCCTGGCTGTATTTTTATCCTTAACCCAGATGCCAGTCCAAAACGTTCCACGTTCTCGTTCTTAGGTGGTTCCTTCACTTCAATCTTACTCTTTCCAATTTCCCTGTAGAACTTTTTAGCATCAGTTTTGAAGATATTCTTAAACACCGATGACCCTTCTAACTTTCGACCAATTACTCTTGAAACCGTCCCATTAAAAGTTTTTACATCCTGTTTGCGTGACTCGATATTTGAATACCTGAAGGATGATGACTTCGTTGGACGTGAGATTCAAAAAGGCTTCACTTCCAAAATCTCGGGTACTTTAGAACATACTGCAATGATGGCACATGTAAAAAACAAGGCTTGCACTAATCAACGCTCCCTAGTCATTACTCTTTTAGACCTAAAAAATGCTTTTGGTGGAGTTCATCATAACCTAATAACATCTGTTCTGGATCATCATCATTTTCCTGACAAAATTAAGTTTTTAATCACCAGTCTTTACACTGAATTTAAAACAGCATTTATCACTGATCATTTTACAACTGAAGCCATAACAGATCGTCGTGGAGATTGTCTTGGTCCACTACTCTTTAATATGTGTTTTAACACATTCATACAATACATTGGGGCTGAAAAATACAACCAACTTGGTTTTTAACCTCACAATAAGAACGACCGCATGTTCAATCCTGTACACTGGTTTCAATTCGCAGATGACGCTGCGATCATTACAAGTGGGGAAAGAGAGAACCAGCTTCTTTTAAACTGTTTTACTCGATGGTGTCAATGGGCCAACATGATCATAAGCGTTGATAAATGGAATTCATTAGGAATCAAAAAATTCACTACAAGATCTCTTCAATTTCAACCTAAACTTTTTGTTAATAATGAAACTGTACCTCCTGTAGCCATGGAAGATGCCTTTAAGTATCTCGGACGTTACTATAACTTTGAAATGACCAATCGATCTCACAAATCCAAGCTTCTGTCTGCTTTACTAGATCTTCTTAAACAAATTGATTCTTTACCTATCCACCCAAAATACAAACTGCGCCTCTATAGTGAATTTGCCCTGCCGAAGGTTTCCTGGCACCTTACTGTTTCAAATGTTTCTAAGACTTGGGTGGCAGAAAATCTCGACAACCTGGTCTCTAAATACATACGCCAATGGCTTGACCTGCCTCTAAGTGCCACGCTTAGCTCTATTATTCTTTCCTAAAANGGGCCAACATGATCATAAGCGTTGATAAATGGAATTCATTAGGAATCAAAAAATTCACTACAAGATCTCTTCAATTTCAACCTAAACTTTTTGTTAATAATGAAACTGTACCTCCTGTAGCCATGGAAGATGCCTTTAAGTATCTCGGACGTTACTATAACTTTGAAATGACCAATCGATCTCACAAATCCAAGCTTCTGTCTGCTTTACTAGATCTTCTTAAACAAATTGATTCTTTACCTATCCACCCAAAATACAAACTGCGCCTCTATAGTGAATTTGCCCTGCCGAAGGTTTCCTGGCACCTTACTGTTTCAAATGTTTCTAAAACTTGGGTAGCAGAAAATTTCGACAACCTGATCTCTAAATACATACGCCAGTAGCTTGATCTGCCTATAAGTGCCACTCTTAGCTCTATTATTCTTTCCTAAAATCAATTTGGACTCAACTTGCAGCTACCTACCACAAAACTTCTACAGTGCCAAACTGTCATCCGCTCTCAAGTCCTCACCAAATCATAATATCCGAGCATTGTGGAAAAACACAAGCAATGGTACCAATATACAACATGATATACAGAAAAACACAAAAGAAGTTTTGAAAGCTGTGCAGAAAGAACACAATGAGCGTTTACAAAGTCATCTTACTACTCAAGGTACTATTCTCTCATTTCTGTTTAACAACGCAACTTCAAAATATAACAAGTTTTGGTCTGAAGTTCAAAAATAACCTGCTCGAAAATATATTCAGCTTTACTATTCGTTATTTGAGCAACACCCTTGCAACTCGTAAAAATCTATCCAAATGGAACCTCCGTCTATCTTCTTCTTGCTCTTCCTGCTTTGAACCAGAAATGCTTTTTCATGTTGTTCCGGCTGCAAAACGTACCTTCAGGTCGATATACTTGGCGACACAGCTCAGCATTTCAGTTTTTAGCAGGTTCTCTCAAATCTCTGTAATGTTGTACAATATATGCTGATATTTGTGGATACTTATCGCCATGTATTATAACTGGAGATACATTTCGACCTGATTTGCTATTAGTTACTCCACAAAGACAGTTATACATACTTGAATTGACGGTGGGGTATGAAACAAACCTGGATTAAAATTCTTCTCGCAAATATGAAATATATCGTTCTTTGATTCGTGATTTGCATTCCTGCTTTTCGAAAGTCAACTTCGTAAATCTTTCCATTAGCTCATTAGGTATATTCGTTCAATCTTGTATTACTTTAAGCGAGATGTGCAACGCTTTCAGCATCGACAACAAACATGAGCGCTTTCTTTCAACCAAACTTTCCAATATAATCATTCGCACTACATACTACATATTCTGTCGTAGAAACCAACCATGAACAAACCCTGAATTATTGTCGTTTAATCAATTTTGTTAGTAATATGTTTAATTTTGATAAGTAGGCAAGCCAATGCAAACTGCCTTGATTAGTGAGGCTTGTAATTGTATGTGTTCGGATGAAAAAAATTAAGAGTTTCCATTATTTCGAGCTTACTCGGATATTCAGAAAATGATCCTTGTATTTTTTTATTCTATCGTTTGGGTCCTTCGCTTCAATTCTACCCTTGTTTCTTCCCTTCCTTCCTGTAAATATATTTAGTCTTCCACACTAGTTTACTCTTATGATGTCTGCAGCTTTTTCGACTTCATTTGCCTCTCTTTGAGAAGACATTTTCTACTGTTTGACGTAGGCTTCTTCCAGTTGTATCCTGACATCAACAAGCTTCTTTCCACTGCTTCTGGTCTCTACCCAATTAGAGTAGTCTACTGCTTCCAACTCAGCGTTCCTTTTCTCAAAAATATCCTTGTTTTCCTATGGTGCATGCTGCTTAACCTTGTAATTAATTCACAGAAATGGCAAGATTCGTTCCTCACTATAACAAAGCTTATTAAACAATTGATGACATGGTCTTACTAAACTATCATGCTCGTGTATGCCCTTACCCTGACCACTATATCTACCCCAAATAAGCTACAAAAACCTCCATTAAATTTATGACCTATGATCCCACTCAAAGAATATAAGGTACACGTGGATCCTTTAGATCGTCTGCCTTTTTACCGTCGACTGAAGTCTTCATCTACCACATACAGCCTCGCAAAAGATTAGCAAATGGTATTTTTAGAAAAAGCCTCTATGACACCTGAAAAATTAATTCATGACAAAAGCAGCCGTTTTTTTCTGACAAAAGGAATTTTAATATGGAGATAGAATACGCACTTATACCTTGCCCAATGACTTTGTCTGGAGAGAGACTTTTTAGACCTCTCCTCTCCCTACGAATTAATCTACTATATAAACATATTGTAAAGTTTGTGGATTATAGAGGTGATCAGCTTACAGCAAATAATATGATTTGATTGACAATCGACTTAACTAAAATAATGTGAATGAATTGGCAATTGATCCCGATAGAAAGGCAAGGCTCCATCTTTTTGTGCATTCCATTCAAAAATTCTATTCAAACTTTGTATCATGTCTCCAGTGACCATTGTACTTACTGTTTTCGGTATAATAGACAAGGACAGACTATTATCTTGTCACATTTGGTGAGATATATTTTGTAACCTTGACTAAGATAACCTGAACTGAAGTTGAGAGGATACTGTGATAACTAAATCACACCAGCAAAGATAACACATACACCACAGCATAAAATAGCATAGTTCAGGCAATGGTTTCCGATTTCGGCCAAAGCAAAATTTGCTGGTATTTCAAAATCAATGTGTAATATTCCTAAAGTAAACATAATAGATATAGAAAACGAAGAGGATGAAAATGAGGAACAATTGATGCCTGGCGTGTCTCTAAAGGGAGAAGACGTTTTGCCAAATATGGCATCTCAGAATGAAAAAGAACGGGACCTAATCAATTTTGTGACTCCAAGGCATCTAAATGCACCAACACCCAGAAGTTCTTTTGATAGCAAAAACTCCTTGCAAAATAGTAGTAACTGCAGGGAACGTACAACCTAATTATTTTTTGCTCTATCTATATTCCCACTTATATCTCGTTATGTGATGGTTATTGATCATGATTAATGATTGCAAACTGCTAGTAAGATGCCAAATAATACAGTCAAACTTTTCAAAAGCTCTGATATTCATTAAAACAATGGCTCCAAAGCCTTCCATGCTTGCGCAACATTACTAAATGGAATTAAGTTAAATGACACGGAATCAAGAAAATGTATACTAACCCATTATAATCACTCAATTTTTTTTTTGTTTCTAGAAATAAATATAGTTCAGCGGAATACGCCACCCCAAGAACTACTGAATGACAACTGGCATGTAGGAACCCAACAAACTATAGTCGATGATATTAATACAAGGTAATGGGAAAAAGTGACAAAAAATAATTGGAAGGCAATTTTCAGCTTATATGAAGTCAACAGATAAGAGACAAAACACCATTCACAACTAACACATTGAGTTCTGGGAGGGGGCAATTTTCATTCATCTTTGTAACATAAATTTATTCGAGACCCTGAAGAGGGATTTTAAGGATGAAATAAATGGGCTAGAGGACGTAGAGGTCCGAATGAATATGATTAAGATATAAACTAATTTTTAACAAGTCAGTTAAATATTCTACCATTACAAGAAACAAGATGGATAGTCAAGGGAAACCAGACTAACCCCAGGAAAGGAAAAATAACATTCAGGGCAGACAGGGAAAAAATGAGATGCACTTAGAAGGAGTGGCATTTATGACATTAAAGCAAGGAAACCAGACGATTATTGAAAGGAAACCAATTTCAGAAAGGTTTCCAAAGCTTCATCTCTTAAGTATGTGTCAAAAGAAGATCGATCATCCCCCAAAGTAGCATAAAAGTCCGGCTAAGAAGCATTTTGTGCGACACAATCGACAAAAATTGTCAAAAATGGTCATATGTAAGAAAAAGTAATATAGCAATTAGACAGAGCTAACTGCAACAAGCCTTTTGATAATTTTTTTATAAGAGTCCTTTCTACAGTCCAGTTGGGCCAGTAGGTTGGGACTCAACCAACTCCAAATTTACTTCAGTGATCTCAAGATAGCCTTATATAGTCTGATCGTCATAAGTTTCTGACATACACTTTATTCTTTTGTATTTAAGGGACATTAGTATGTACATTGACCAGGGAAAAACCTCAATCTATAAGGTCGACAGTCATCAAACCTCAACGAAATTATATACCATGCCTATTCCCCTAGCTAAAAAAAGCTAAACAAAAACATGTAGAAAAAATGTACCCGGTGACCTTAAGGTAACAACAATACGGCATCCATAAGGAGGGGGAGGATGACAGTTCCAGACAGTTGATGGTGACATTTTCTTTACATTATCAGGTTGGCGAAATTACACCAGTGCTCCATCTGGACCTTTTGGGCAAAATGACGGTATTCACTTGCAGATGTGGGTAAGTGGAACAAGAGGATCACAGAACTTGAATGGAAATTCACCCCGTAGCATTGTGTTTTACTACTCACCAGTGGAGGAGGCCTAGTCAAGGCAGAAATGCATTAAGAACAACTTGCAGTTGTTATAAAGGAAGTTCCGAAACATAATATGATAGTGATAATGGGTGATTACGTCCCGCATCTGTACAAAAGCATCACAAAGTATTCATATCATGACTCGTACAACTTCAATACCAAACTGAAAGCTAGGTTTAATCAGGAAGCAAATTTCTGTGTAGTTGACTCAAAGTTTAAAAAGAAATCAGAAAATTCAGGTGTATTGCATCATGGTGAATAGGAAATGGAAAAACTCAGTACATAATGGACTGGTATATAACCCCTTTAATGCTGTTGGTTGAGACAAACAAATTGTAACACGCTACACTAAACCTAACAAACAAATAGATCTGTGCTTCAAAGAACTAAGTACCAGTGGTCTGCATTAAAGGGAAGTATACTGTCAAATTCAGGAAGAAGTATAGAAGTCTGTGTCTGTTTAATAAGATATCTCTAAATGGCTATAGCTAATGAATTTTGAACTTAGTACAAACCTGTTTTAGACTAAAAAAGAGGCGCCGAAAGAGGAAAAGAGGAAGAAACAGGAGATGTCTGATAATCCGTAGGTTGTTAAGGTGAGGGGAAAAATGTATTCTACTTCCGTAAGTTACTTTTAGAAGTCAACTGCTCACAACTTTAAGATGCAGATATATAAAGCAAGCTGCAGGAGATGTATAATACAATCACATATGATACAGTCACATACGGTCCAGAGGAATTCCATACGACGATAAAAAAAATGGAGGAAGTTGACAAGAAGTCTAAACAAAGTCAAATCATAATAAATCAGAAAACTGGGAGTTAAACAACAAATAGTGAATCATTAAGGCAAAGGGGAAGGATGATAGAATCAAGAAACGGTGTACCTACTTTAAGAATCCTTTTGGAAATGAACCTAACATTGAAGGAGGTATGGAAGCAGAGATTACACCTGTGCTAGGAGTAGATTTTTCAGATGGTGAAGAAGAGGATCAACGATGGAAAACATGTTGAGCAGATGTTAATTCTGCAAAAGTTTCCAAACACGGCAACAGAGATGATATTATGCATAGCTTTGCAAACAAACTTCTTGGAGGAGAAAACCCTAAGCAGTGCTCATACAATAATTTGAAACCACCAAGGTTTGAAAATCTAAGCACTACAACGAACTATGCGATATATTGCTTTCAAATATTGCAGCAAAAAGAATAGGCTAGAGATTTATAAAAACGTACAATCAGACACTCAACGACGACGCAGATTTTGACATTGAGAAGGCTGCTAGAAGGAGTAAGAACCCGCAACCTCCAAGCTCTGTTCGTCTCCATAGACCTCAAGGTGAGCTTTGACAACTTACATCGAAGATTGATCTAGATTCTGAGAGCATGTAATATTTCGGAGAGATTGCTTGAGGCAATAGAACTAATATACAAAGGTACATACGAGTGTGATAACGCCTGATGGTGGACGTGACTCATGCAATAAAAGAACATTATGCGGAGGCACTTTTGCACTCTGTCTATCTGCTTCTGTTATCGACTATCCAATCAGAGAGGCGATTGGTGGAAGAGAGGAGTAAATTAGTTTCACGTTAGTTCGCAGAGATTGGAGATAACATGTTGTGGTCCTAATTATTGCAGAATTTATCAATGGTATTGCCATTGTAACAGAAGAAATAGAGAAAGACCAGAAAATTCTCACAAGCATTGAGCTCGAAGCAGCAAATGTAGGACTTTATTTCAATACAAACAAAATCGAAGTGGTGAACTGCAACCAAGATAGGATCACAAAATCAAAGCAAGAAATGGAAAGGCACTATAATTGGTAGATAATTTCAGATGTCTTGAAGAATGGATGAAAGGCTCAAAAAGCCACTTCGAGGTCAGGAAGATGGTAAGGCTATCAAAAGATAAAAAGAAAATAGAAGAGCATTAACTACATCGCAGATAGATAAAGGAAGGTTCTTTTCGTTGCTAGAGGTGAGTCCATATTTCTTTACGGAAAGGAAATCTGGAGTATCAACGAAGCAATGGAAAGGAAGTTAAATGGCTGCTATAAAAGAATGCCACGGATGAAATCAAATTTGTCTTGGAAAGCAAGTGCATAAATAAGACTTCCTGAAGGAAAGGCCTTAAAGCTGGTGCTTTGGGAGTAAGAGAGTATTGGAAAAATTGCTGCAACGTAGATTGATCCACTCTTGAAAGACACAATCCTGGAAAGTATAGAACAATTAAGAACAGAGATGATTGGAAAAAAATGTGATGACTTAAAACGAGTGGAAACTCAGCCCAAGCAAATAGCTAGTTTTATTGCTTTCCTCAGCAAATCGAGGACAAAGTTTTTGACTACTTTTACGTTAACTAATATCGAGTCCGTAATAATCGTCCCTACCCGCTTATTCATATTTTGAATTTTTTTTCACCCGCCACATTCTTATTCATTCTAAAATTTTGACACTGCTGCCCATAGTTTCGTCAGTGTTTCAAAAACACTCCAAAGATTTTTCTGCTTATATTGAAAAGACAAAAAGCACGTTCTCTTGCATAAAAAGATATTCTATTGCATTAATTAAAATTGAAATCATTATATGATAGAACCTTTTACTGATCAAAACTGATAATAAGGGAATGTTCAAAACGGGTTTATTTTGTTTGCTATCAGGAGCACTAGGGTGTTAATAAATCCAAGAACACATATACTTTTTACCCTAACAATGAAAAAACGTAGCTTGCTGAAGTGGTTGGAAATTGGAGAGAAGGCTGAAGTGACCCTAAATAAAGAAAAGGAGGGTGTTGCCAAGGATATAAGGCAAAAACTCATACAAGAGTCAAGATGACCAGTCCATAGTTCATCATTACTCAACTAATTTTCTCTTGTATCTCAGCTCAATTTGTACAATCATATGTTTACAAGTGTCAACAAATCATCCCACACAAACAATCCCACATAGATCAAAACAATAAAATTACCCACTCACTATAATAACAAGTTTCACAATTTTAACTACATTCACTGTACCACCCACTTCCAAAACATCAAAACATTTACAAAGCAATCTATCCTCCCACACAGGGTATTAACTTAATTGGTTCACAGTTATGCAAGCATGCATGACTCAACTTGCAGTCTAATATCCACTGTGTCCTTCTGAACAGAGGGTAAGACTTAAAAAGGGGAAAAACATGTTTACATTGAACCAATTGGTAGATAGCAAAAGCAGTTTGAACATTTCAAAATAAAGAATGACAATCGAGAATTCTATAAAGCAATAAAACTTGCCACTAGATGCTTTTATAAAATTGACCAGCTGAGAGATCCCTTTGGCTCTGCACCAGCGGAAAAGGAAGCACTTGGTGGAAAGTGCAAATCTAAAACAAGAACTGTACGGCAAGCTCTATTTATCTGTTTTGTTGACCACAGGGAATCATTAAAAGGCAGTTTATCACGTCGCATGCTTACACTGAAAACCGATGAATTGTACAAAGAGTGGTTGCATGAAAATTCTAAACAAGGGTGAGGAAAACTGAAGTTCTAGAATCAATGGATTAAGATGGAAAAACGTTTATGATAAGTTTACAAAAACCGAATAAGCGAAACTTTATTAGGAAAGAGTATTATTTAGTCGAGAGGCTTCATGGACTATTTCAAAAATGTCAAAAATGTTTATTTTACTTAGAATGATGGAGTAGATCAACCCAACATTAATGAGAACCAGATCTCTTTGCGTCGTAACGAAAGTTCCGTGAAAAAACCCTCAACTTTAAAGACAAAAACACATTCTTGAAAGAGAACCATATGTTGTCTCGGCAAAGGGTCAGTTTTTACGCAAATTCTGACTTTATTACAATATAGTTCGTTTTTAAAGGGAAAAGGACTCGTACGAAGGTCAATGTTGCAGGTGATATCAAGTTTCAGTGATCTTCAAATGTGTCATACCGCTTAGACCAGATGTTGAAAACTTACCCAATCCCTGCAACCCATTTACTCAAAAGAGCTATGCAATTTAGGTATTTGATTATTACGCAGTTCACTTATGCCAGAATAAGAAAAGCGCTATTCCAACGTGGATACATCATGGATGGTGGAATAACTGGGTTTATTGAAGCAAAGAACACCCACTTGCACCGTAAACTGGAAGCATACTACCGCGTTGTTGACATAATTGGAAATTGCATTTCAGGCTGTAATTAGGAAGATCATATCCGCCGAAAGAAATAAGACGAAAAAACATCGAGAGAACAGACTTTCCAGATTTTGCTACTGAGGATGAAGTTGTTGAGCTCACTGAATTAGACGATTCAGAGCACATTGTCGAAAAAATTATATATCTATAAAAGTCAACTGTAATGCTTCTTGATCTCATTATAAAAATTTCGAGAAATTAGCCCCCATTTTTAATTCCTATCCCCTATTAATATATTGACGTCTCAAGAGTAATTTCTTTGTCAGCACGTTTCATTCATTTGAGGACACATCAAATATTTTCTGGCGATGGTTTCAAACATTTTGCGGCATTATAGTCCGTCTTTCTGTGGCAAGTGAATCTTTCTATTCTGCCGCTTCTTATGAAACAGGCTACTTTGAGAGAAAGGAAGTCACATGTCGTCATGTTCCAAGTGACTCTAGAATTGTGACTATCTTGTGGTCCGCACAATCCATCAGATATAGATCATTCAACTTCTTCTCCTTTATCATGTATCGTAGGATTTCATGGAGTAGCTGTTAATGGATCGTCTTTCAGTCGTTGCCTGTCTTTTTTCATATCTTTCGGTCCCTCACAATATTCCCAAGGTCTGTATCCTTCCTCAAGTTCAGACTTCCATTCATCCTTTGCCTTGCTTTTGCCCCTTTCCCACTCAATTTCGTCTTAATGATATGTCTTTCTATGGCATCTTCTTCTCTCAAAATATGTCCAAGAGATCTCCATTGACGTTCTCTAATGGTGTTTATCAAATGCCTTTTTGTTTTCGCTTTTTACAGCACTTCCTCTTTCGTCATTTTCTTTTCCCACAGGAAACTTACATTCTTTTGTAGCATCACATTTCCACAGCTTTGTTTATTGTCCAGGACTCACATCCATACATTAGCACTGACCAGATATAGCATTTCAATAATCTTTTCTTATCTTTCACTCCCATACTTTTTGCACAAAAAGGTCTTTTGTATCCTTAAATGTTTGCTTTGTTAGTCTAATCCTATACTGGATATCCTTATTCGACTATCCATCAGATAGAATTCCACTTCCTAGATATTTGAAAGTCTTTCTGTTCTATGCTGTTTGCATTCATTATCAATGGACATATTGATATCTACATTTTCTTTTTACAAACCATGAAGGAGCTCTATTGACAATATATCGTAAGATTTAAGTTATCACTTTCTACTGACACTATGTTAAGCAGTTATTTAAGCTTCTATTCAGAGTCCGCCATCAAAGTTGTATCTATCTTGTAACAACATGCATTTCTTGATCTTGCTAAGAACTTTCTCGCTATCAATATTGAATAAATAGAGTCAAATTCAAACCTTGTAAGACACCGGCCTGGATTTCGATCCATTTGCCATATTCCCCATTCAATCTGATGCCAGCTTTCTATTTTTTAAAATTTTTTAAAATAAAAGTTAAGTTTTTAATCAACCTTTCTTCCGATATCCTAATCAGCTGTTAATGATTTTCACAGTCAAACGCCTTAACAGTTTATATGTACTGGTCTTTTTTTTTCTTTTCTGTTCACTTTGCCATTGTCCTCAAGCATAAAATTGTATTTCTTGTCCATTTTCCTGGTCTGTAGCCACACTGTTCATCTGATGTCTTTTCGCTTATGGTTCCTTCTGCAAGATTTAACCCCTCTCAAAATAATTCCTATCACAAGACTCATCAAATTTATGGTCCTTTGATGTTTACACTATGCTGTCTCCGACTGTTTAGGAAAAAAATAAAGATTGATTCAAGCACTTCTTCCGAAACATTACGAGTTGTACACGTCCTTCGCTGTTTCGGTGGCCTTTTCTATTCAAAATTAATCGAACACATCAACTAGTTCAGACGGGATGTTATCGTTTCCCGTAACTTTTTCACTTCTCATTTGACACATTGCCTCCTTGCTTTCTGTTGACGTTAATGCTCTCCCCTCATCGCCTTTACTTCCTTCCATCATAATCATATGGAACTTTGAGGTAATTGGTCCATCTTTACTGCTCAAATTTAATATCGCCTGTCATACTTTTCTTTCTTTTCGTATGCACCCTGTCTAACTTCTCATGCAAAACACGTTTCCAGATATTCTTCCTTTACTGTTTTGCTATCTTTCCGTTTTCTTTGTTCATTGCAAAATACTTTTCTTGGTTACCAATTGACCAACTTTCTCATACCTTTTCCAGTATCTTTTGAGTATCCCATCTACTTTCCAATGTCTCCTTTTTCGGTATTCCTTGACCTGCTGCCTTCATCGATGGATTCTGTAAAAACTTCCATTCATCTGCATCTTCTATTGCGGCACTTCTGAATATTAGTTTTTTACGTGTTGGTGAGTTTGTCTTGATATTATCATCATTTTTCAAAACTTTCAACTCGTGTTTAAGTAGCATTCCTCTGATATCTCCGATGTATTTTCTTTAACTTCATTCTGATTTTTTCAAGGAATCTGATATAATCAGTTGTAATCAGCGCCTGGATACGTCCTAACTATTTGCACACCATTTCTAGGATTTCTTTTACCAATATGAAATCAATCTGGTTCCGAGCCATCCAACTTAATGTTCTAATTAACCAACATGACCCGCGCTTCTGTTTTCCAGCTTTTCCCTAGTCAAATGTCTAGACCGCGTTAGCCTCCAAAAATTCAGTCAGTGGTTAGCACTTCTCTCAAAATCGCAATAACTAAATTTTCTTGCATTTCAAAACCCTAAATTCGGGTCAAAAACACAGATAAAAATAATTTTTTTGTCGAAAATTGAATTTGCTGTCCCTCAAGTAAAAATTGGAGCACAACTTCTTCAAATACTAACCACTCAATCCTGTTCGTTTGGTTGGCTCCTTTATGATTAAGATTTCATGGCAAGCAGCTTCCTTTGTGATAGCATATTAGACAGACCAAACGATTTTCATCAGTTTCATTACCTTTAATTTTCTTTTCCTCCAAGTTTAGGCTTACAGCCAGAGTGTTTTATCGTACTCCACATCTCGATGCTAATTTACATTTGCATGATTAAAGGTGTATTATTGTAAGGAGAAATTTCCAGTCATTGGTCAGTGTATACTGGCAAATCCAACTATCGTGATAAACCGTTCAACCTCGAACAGGACAAACGTGACCTTCTAAGTTGCAAATGGGTGTGAACACCCAGCTTTATGCCGTTCAGGCTGGGAACTTGCATAAAATGAAAAACAAAACAAACAACAACAACGTCAACAAAAAACTCAGCAGAAAATGGCCATTGACTAATGTTTCTTTGGTAAGTCATATGATCGCACCTCACCCCACCTGGCATCAAGCCATACGCAACACCAAAAACATCGGCAATGGACCATTGTTTGAAGGAAAAACGTGAAGCTGCAACTATCAAACCCTGGATTTTTATCCAGTTTATTGGTACTATGCACTAAAATCAGGGAGGCACCACTGTTAATTGTAAACCCATGGTAGCTTCTACGTAGCTACATATTCTGTGTTTGGAAGCTATGCAGACTAAACAAGAAAGCAGTAAATCAGCCATCAATGCCCATCGTACGTGCAAAGCGGCAGTAAATGACTACAATTTTTTTATATGAACTATGAACAAAATAATAGCTGAAATCAAATTTTTGTGAACCGTTATCTTTATACTGATCCCTTTTTTTCGCTTCTGCGTTAAGTACGTTATCTTCCATATAACTCGCAGTAATGTGAATTGGAAAGTCATTTCATGAGGGTCGTGAAATAATAACAACAAAAAACCAAACAAATTAGTTCTGTTCTGCCATCTTTATGACTGAAAAATTGGCGACAAAACCTTTATGTGATCCTGGAGTGCGTTGTCAACTCCAAAGCTCTACACAGATTGTAAGGTATAATTTACATAAAATCTCTACAAGATGCAAAAACACAAGAAAATGAAAAGAATGCGCATGCAAAGCATACAGCGTTTTCTTATAATTTTTACTCTATCAAGTCATATCAATATGCTTCATAAATTTAAGGTGTACGAATGGTGTGGAATCATTCATGGGTTTCAAGTGATAATATATATTAAGTAAAATAAATTATTCTTTCACAGTGTTACCAATCATTGTCGGCATACAGCGCAAACGATTCTTACAGGAAATTGCTCCTTGCAGTCAAATATCCAAAAACCTTTAGTGAATTGAACCCTCCAACCAGTCCAAAGGGTATACATCACACACGTCCGGGGCAGGTGCCTAAGTGATTCTTGCCAACAGCGACTTGCAACGAAAGAACAGTGAAAAACTAACGCCGCAACCTTCCTCCATCCCATGATAAATCTCCACCCCAAACTTATGTCAAACAGCGACCTTTTAAAAATTAATATAAAGCCGTAGCATACATATTAATAAACCTTGACTCTCGACCTGACAAGTTATCACCTTGAATATTATTAAAACAAGGCTAAAACAACACGTGTTCAGCATCTACCAAGACTTTAATTCAAGTCAATACTCAAGGTTTAATAACAGTAGTGTAGGCTTCTTGCATTCTTCGACTAACCACTAATCATTCGCGAAAGGATAGCGGGTGTGTTTGGCTTTAGAAACCAACTAGTTGTAACTACTTTCCCTACCCTATACAACACATCACGTTTACTTAAGTACCATGGTCTCCTCTTCATTTGACCATTCAATGGAAGGGACATAAGGAACAAATATCATTACCTACTACCCTATCATTCTCTTTTATCTTTTCAAAATGTTCTCAAGCTAAGGGCAGAGGGGGATAAAGAATAAGCGTACACTTTTAAGTAACAGTTTATTGGTCAAAGGGGTAATGGGTGGCAATATGTGGTTTAAAATCACCTAACATGGGCCCACCCACTTTCTGAACGACTTCTGACTTCGTGTACTGGTTGCAAAAAAAAAGAAGTCTCTGTTCACACGTCTAATGAAAAACGTAACAATTTCTATTTGTTCCTTTGGAACAACTGGCTTCTTCTCACTAGGTGACAAGACTACATAAGCAGCCTATACGTTCTTCCGTGAATACAAACAAATAAATGCTGCCAACATAAAGAGGCCAGATTATTTGTCTTTGCTTACAACAATCACAGCTAAAAAACTATTAATAATGTGGTGATCAAATGCGACGAGGGCAATGTTGCTTTATTGTTTACGATGTCCGACTGGCACATCATGACTGATGTTTAACTATTCTTCTATAAGGACCAGTTACTAGCTCTTGTGCATTGAACAGCATCCCTTATCATTAAAATTATAATTCTCTTTTATCTGAGTTAGAAATTCTGTAAAGCAACAGAACAACAGTGTACCTGAGATAAAATCTCATCACTTTTTTTAATGCTGGTAATCGGGGGTTTTCCCTACAAAATTCGACAAAGTTTTTATATGCAAAGGGGCATTTCCTTAATATAGCAAAAGATCGGTAATGAATGCTGTCCAAAAGTAAACAATCTATGGACTGCAGCCTGTTTTACTGGTGCAAGCACATCTGCAAGAAGGGCAGCATTAATACCTCATACTGTCATTCAACATTTATTTCACTTGGGTCCCTTTAACTTTGTATCGTAACACTAAGTAAGTTACTAAGCGTAAAGTGACAAAAAACAGCGAAAGTACGACACAATCAAAATAAAACTTGGCTTTCTCAAGGAAAAGTGCTGTTTCTTCCACGTCCATTGCGTCCAGTACCTCTTCGCTTGTATGAAAAATGCACTTGGGTCCATTGCAGTCAAGCGCACCGCGATTGTTACCATATATGGCAACAATCATACCTTCCCAACTGTATCTTGCGAAAGAGACATATGTTAGCCATTGCATATACTTTGGAATTGTGTCAAAATTGACAAAGAAGCCACTAAACAGTAAAACTGGTATTCCAGTGACTGGTGCCACAAAAACTGCAGTCTGCAAATAAACAGAAAATACACAATAATTGGAAGATTTGATATAAGTAAAAGTACAAGGATGGAATCGCTTTAATTCATGGTGAAAAAAATTGGGTTACAACATTTATCTTGACCAACTATCAACTGCTACAGACTGTTTGTTTTATAAAACCTTTAGACAAGAAATGCATCTGTAACACTTAAAACTTCTGTTCTAGGCTAAAATTGAGAATTGCGTTTTTTTCTTTCTGTTGTTTAGTATTATGGTGCCGAGACAGAGAAGAAGAAAACATATCATTCGGAAGGTAATACTATTTATGTACGAATGTATAAAGCATCTGTAGAAATAAACGTGGCCTGTATAATGGGCTGTCCCTGTTCGTGAATAACTTCTACATCGTCAATGCATTAATGTTAACGGGCCATTGGCGACATTAAACAACCATGTCCAACTTTAACTGTATCACTGGGATTTGACATACTTATTCTTAACATTGCTGTACTAAGTGCTTTGACTTACATATGCATTGGTTGTAAATTGCAAACTGATTGATTTTGTATGCACGTGTGCACCTGTAATCTCCACAAGTATTCCAATCGATATTTGTACATCTCATCATATGATATACTGTAGAATTTGTTGACGCTGCCAGCTAAAGTCTCCGACAGCTATTAACATTGAAATCATCTACAATTAGTCCTGTCGAGGGGTGCAGTTAAAAAAACATCAGTTTCTCCACTTTCTCCAAATGTGATAGGATATCGATTCATTTTCTATTTCTAGATTTGTTTGCTTCTGGTGGATAAACTTTAAGATGTTAATATAACTTTATTAATTTATCCATTTACAAAAACAAGTTTTCTTTGCTTTGATATTAAGTTGTTTGACATCATCAACTGAACAGTCAACTATCGCTATTGAAAGTGTGATGATGGGCACAACAAAGGAAGTGTGTAATTTTTTCTTTGTTCAATGTACCTTCGTGGGTGGTGTTCTCGTCGATTCTCAGGTACTTATAGCTGTCTCCTTTATTGAATGGTGAAATGACTAAACCATTAATAGTAACTCGATTGCTGTAAAAAATTTCCCTTTTTGTATGTGTAGAATAGCACATCACCTCCGAATTTCATCTCCATGTCATTGGAAAATGTGGTAACAATATCCAGCTGCTGTTTTATAGCTTTCAAAGCTGTTGAGAATAGTTTGAAGTCGTCCACAAAGAAATTATGGATGTGTTGGTGCGTTCGCTATTTTACCATACGTCTTATCCTTTGGTGGGGTGGAGCAGATGTGATTGTGGCTTGAACCATAGCAAGAATAGGATGACTGACAGGCTGTCCCTTTGGAGATTCTTTTGTAAATTGTAACGTGGTCGATGATAATTGATTTGCTTACTCCATGAAGGTGGAGTTTTGCAAACCATCAGGTTTCTGACAGCATTTATCAGCTGGTCAGGTACTTTTGCAAGTTTCAGCGCTCAAATACCCAAAGAATGTGTTATGTAGTCAAAAGGTTTCTCATAGATAGTCTATAACTATCTAACCAGTGTATAGGTTCCTTCTCAATCAAGAAATTAAGTAAGAAAGTAAGCAAGTCAGTAAGCAAGTTAGTAAGTAAGCAAGTTAGTAAGTAAGCAATCCACTTCTGGACTTTGTATTCTGCACTGGATTCACTTTTCCGTTTGAAATGATTCCTCCTCCACTCTATGAATGACAAAAATTGTTCTTTTTTCAAAAAAGGAGGTGCACAGAAAGAAGAGGTAAAAAACCTTCTAATATAATTTCACACGCGTCACAGATGCAGCTACTATCAATAAAATGGACTTATATACACATATACATTGTTAAACAGTGCTTACCGGAACACTTGGCGCAACGGCACCAAGAAGTAATCCAATGGATTGTGCAACAAGGCAGGTAAGTACTGTAACAGCAGTATATTGGAGGTATCTCTGCGGGTCATTTGGTTGACTTGTCATAAAGTACACAATCGTACAATAAATCAATGGCAGCAAAATCTAGAAACAAAGTAATCCAAATCAGCTTATCTAATACGTGCGAAAGCATTTTGAACAAGGTCAAGAATCAGATGCAATCAATATGCCACGATTTTATTTGTTGTTAAAAATCAAATTATTAAATGTCCAAATAAAATGTCAAAGGACTTTAGTATATAAAATAAACAACCAAAAATAATACCAAAACAAAAAAACTAAAAAATCCCGTCTTTCCTAAAATCTTTCAAAAGCATTGACTACCGATTCTGGGGGCGCACAATCCACTATCATTCACGTATAAGATGTACAAGTCTGAGAAATAGCCCTGATATGTGATCTGTTTTTCACTGCAAATCCTATGGTTTCTTTTTAGGTGTTTGTAACCACTGTTCAGAACAAACAGAATTAATAAACCTTCATGTTGCTGTGTGTAAAAACTATTACAAACTCCTCATATGAAAACTACTATAATTTTGGCTCAAAAAGTTTGAGCAATATTTCATAAACTTTTATTTTAAATTTTAACTTTAAGTATCAATATAAAGGCTTTCTCTTCTACACAACTGATCAAGGAATTCGGGGTTTTCATAGTAGATTATGTGGAATAAAAAATTTCAGAAAGTTCCCAAATTGTACCTTCCAGATAGGAATTGAAGCAAGAAATTGAGGACACTCTAACGTTGTTCAAATTCTTCCCACTGGAAATTCTGCTCCAGGTTAGCAAGCCACAAGAGTCGTCTGTTCTCACTAAGTTTTAGGCATTCTTTGTCTTTATTTTCCATTGTTTTTGGTCATCGATAGTACTTTAAGTGTTTGTCAAGATCTACTTTGTCCGTACAACCAAATACTCGGCAATAATCCGCCACGTTTTTGAGGATACAACGGCACTATTTAAAACAAAACTACTCAATGGTCTAAGCAAAATAATTCAACTTTAAAGCTCAGTCCAATACACCGCAGGATACACCGCAAGGCTAAAGCCGAATCATACAAAGATTAAATGAAAATAGAAGTACTTTATTACTTACTTGAAATGGTAGATCTGCCATTGTCTTTGCTAAATAATATGATTTCAAACTGTACCAATTGTTAAGGTGTTCCCTGATGAAAACTACTTTTTCCATCGGAACTAAAAATAAGTCAAAAAGAAAAACTCAGTTTTATTAATTAGGGTCTTAAACTAGTTTTGCGCAAACAAGCAGTGATACATAAAATAATGCCAATTAATTTTTTTGCTTAAATATGCTCATTATAAAAATCATATCTAAATAACAACAACAACAACAACAACGGAAAACTAATAATAATAATAACAACAACAACAACAACGGAATATAAAACACGAGAGAAATGAAGTATGTACCAGTTTGGATATCTATACGCACAGAAAACGAAACAAGAAAACTACCAGTTACAAGTTATAAATTAGGAGCATGAAGTTTTCTTTTAATTTTATTCCAGGGAATATATTTTCAACTCATCTCGTGCTTCCGTCTGTTTAACTTCATTTTAAAGAGAATTGTTTCCTTTCTGTGTTTACAGATGTACAAAGCCTTTCGGATGCAAGTGTATACATACATACATACATACATACATACATACATACATACATACACACACACCCAAATCCATCAATGCATCCATACAATCTACCCTCCATCCATGCATCCATTCAGGTATGTACGTACAAGATGTAAAAAGTCAACAACAAATAACAAATGCATATACATGTATGCATAAAAGTTTGGATCAAAATAAAATGTTAAGACATAAACTTTACTGCTTGAGGGTTGTACAGTGCAAAGCAATAAATCTATACAAAAAGAGTTAAAACGCACATGTTAAAACCGTAGGCATCAAGGCCACAAACATGAGAAACAGCATTGAGAAAAACAAGCAACCAGTGTTGTTGAAGACTTTGTTTCCATCATTTCCAATTCCAAAGTACAGCAGCCCAATCAGAACAGCAACTGCAATCACCGAGAATAATCGCAAGTGGGTAAACATTCTATCCCTGACGATAGAAACCATTGCCCTCTTTATTAACACTGCGAACTGAAACAGAAAAGATAACGTGAGTTAGATTTTTTTCTGCATTTTCTGGTACTATCCTAAATCATGTTGAAACATCAATGTAGAAACACTACTAACAACTGATGTTCCACAAGGCAGTCAAATGACATCCAGCCATGCCTTCCCGAAAAACAGCTGAAGGCGACACAGCAGACAGAACTCATTACTGCATACTTTCCTATAAAATCACAAAACAATTCAAACCGGACTTTCATATGGGTTATTAAATTACTGTTACGACTATCACAATCATAATAGTCATCGTCATTAAGTTATCAAAGCTACAGCTTTGAAAACCGACACGAATATAGTAAAACAATACAATGCGAATACTGGGGGTCCTACAAATTCGTCCGCGATATAACTGATTGCGCACTGTAACGATTTAAGCATAATTAACAGATAAAGAATGGTAATCACCGTGCCATCACGAGTGGGCTGACCAATAACATAAGAAAATGAAACCACTAAAAGTAGTTGAAGTTTAAACTTTGTCTTTTTATTTGATACCAAAAGAAGTGCTTGAAAGTATCTGAATATCTCGCTATTGTGGCCATGAATAGCATCATTGTTTGATTTTCATTTCTCTAAAATTAAACTTCTCTCGGTCCAAATCATAAAAAATTTGTCAAAAACTTGGTTTTGAAGATCCTGTCGCATTAATTTGACTATTGCGAAGTAATGATTTGCGTTCTAATGATGCTCTACTGTATGTTATTTGTCAAGTCATTTAAAGATAGTCTTTTTTTCTTTCATTTTTCTCTTTTTGACCATCTCTAGCAATTTGGCTTTTACATTACTAACTGTTATTACTCGCTCATTCTTTACTCCATTACATCATAAAGTCCAACATTCTTCTAAAAAAACCCACATTTCCCTTGCCTGCATGCCTTTTTACATAACAGGCGAGATGTTGCATATCTCAAATCCGAAGGTACATAACGTCGAAAATAGGCCAATACATGGTGGCTGGTATATACAAGTCACTTTGGAGAGCCCTGCTTACCATGACTTTGGAACTTACAACTTTTTCTTTGTCTTGTGCAAATTTAGGGTTACCATTGCTCAAAGAACTCGCGTGTATTAACCTATTCTCTTAATAATTTGCGAGAAGACGCAATAACGACAGCAGGATAAAGCGAACTTTTTCACTAGTCCAATACAAAACTGTGTGGAATAAGTATGACCGTACCTATTGTACAGCAATGGGTGGAGATCCTTGCGGTTAAAAATTAAGTAAACGATTTCTACAAACCTCTTCGTTTTCTTCAGCAAATGACAAAATGGGACAAGATCTTTTCTTTGTTTTTTTATTGATAAAATACCGCTTTATTTGTGGTTTTAAACGTGAATGTAATTACGATATTCAAGTGATTTTCTACCCCGACAGTTTCAGCTCACAACGCCCAGTCATACCATTTTGTGACTCAAGGCTGGCATTACAAACTGCCAGTAGAGACTGGTCCAAGCAGGCATCAAAGATGCCCATACCTTAGGTAATTAACATAAGCTGGCACAAATTTTTAGAAAATATGATTATTCAAAAACAATCTTTATATTTCAATTTTCAGGATGAGCTTTCTGAAGTTTTGATATTTTCTTGTTTAAACGCCAGGTCTTCAATTAGAAGGCCGACTTTTATTTAAAAAATCAAATTTGGGAGAAATGAAATCACATGTTAATCCAAAACGATAAGATATTTCATTAACCATGCGATGTTAAATAATAAACTCCGCAAAATAAAATCAAACAAAAACATTACTTGAAGAACTACACAAACAAAATAAAAAATATAATATCAAAGGTGTTGCAAATTTTATTCAAATTGCTCTGACAGAAGCAAATTCTAATTCTTCCAACAAAAATAACATAATTTCTTTATTCAAATTTACCGCTTTTCACGCTTGAATTGCACAAATAACAATGCATTTGTAGCGGAGGCTTTTGTTATGGGTGCCGCTTAACGGAACGCAGTGTTTACACGAGAAATAAATGTGTTATAAAAAATAGATTGATCGTCAAACTCTCAACAAATTCAATAATCAATGAGTCTTTATGGCTATGTGCCTAAATCAACTATATCACCTGTTCAAAGGCAAGAAACCTGCGCATATTTTGAGTACTTACGGAGGTGTTACAACATGGCTATTTAGCAACGGGGCTATCCAGATTCCTCTTTACCATAAATGTAAACAACACCCGAAATGCAAATTGATGCTATCGTCACTGTATTCACAGAATTGCATGCTATACAAACCTGTGTTGTTTGGCTTGCTGCATGTTTTAAACTATCCGTGCTCGTTTTAAAACGGCAACTTGGCAGCATCGCTAATACTGCTTTGTGCGACAGAACTTCATCAGTTTCAATATTTTCATTCACAAGGTATTCCAATTCTCTCCGCTTTTCCTGTATTTTCCACGCCTTGACCAACTGTTGTACAACATCACCGTACTCTCCAGACGCAACTTCAATGACTACGAAGGAAAGAAAATAGTACTAGACCTGAAAAATAATTTAATAATATTGCTCATAATGCACAACGAAAATATGAGCTGGAGAAATTGTTTTGCGTCAAACGAGCACAGTTGTGCGTGTAATAGCCAACGGCAAAAAATTAAACACACTTTTTCTTGTTCATCGTTGTAAATCGCAACAACAGGCCAATGACTTTTAAGAACCAAGGAAAATACAAGCCATGCATAAAAATCTACAAAAAAAGCGTAAGAATGTATTTTGTATTTTATCACTTCTTGTAACACATGTCGACTGATAGCCCGTGAAACAATTCGTTTAGATCTACTTCGTACACATATACACACATACAATTCATCCATCCTTACATCCTTACAGACTACAAAACTACAAAACATCACACTACAATACAACGTTATATACATTAGCCCCACTATCCATATATCTGTTTTTCCGTGCAAATTAACTGGTCAGATGCAAGCATAACATATGTAGGATTGACAGAGAAAACTAATACCACAAATTTCTGTAGCTGCAAAGGCCTACAGGGAGTATAAGAAACTACCATAAAAAAGCGGCAATTAACCTTCTGCCTGCAGTAATCTCCAAACGATGGAAAGTTGTGCTAAAAATTAAACCACACAGATTTTTTCATTGCTGCTCAAACTAATCTCATACCCTTAACAAAATATGTCGCGATTACTTCTTCGGTGTGCTCAACCTAAGCACACTCTGAGGAAACGAAATAGCAGTAAAAGTTGCCACACAAAAAAAACCTCATCTACACTAGAAATGGGTGAATATTAATCTGGGGGTGTAAACACGAATCATCGGGCCTATTATATTATTTTTTTCAATTATGAGGTGAAGGTTAAACCTGGTAAAACTAATAAAAAATTCCCTGTACGTCCGGGGGATGATCGTGAACATGACATCTCTAACAAGTGTACCAAACGACAGGAGAGTTGTAGCAATATTCTACATGGAATTTAAAGAATTTTCTGGATCCCATATGCAATAAGCTGTTAGCTTTCGTCCTGGAAGTGCAAGTAAAAATCACACTGAAACTAATAAAAAGACATGATATAAACTCAAGAAAATGTAACTTTATTTAACGTCCCACAAGTTAAAAATCAAATATTTACATGCATATTTAACTAAGCCACTTGGTCTCAACTAAGATACTTTCAGATCATTTAGCTGAAAAGTAACTCGGGAGGCAGAAAAATGAAGGAAAAAAAAGGAGGGGAGGGGAGGGGAGGGGAGGGGAGGGAAGGAAGCTTTAAAAGGAGGAAGCGAGATCAATATTAACACATGGGGCACAAGCATGTTAGCATTCAAGAAACAAATGGGTAAACGTAAAAGCTATTGGGTCTAAAACAATAATGGAAAATGGAGAAAAAAACTCCGACTTAGCCAGATGCAGTTAACTCTACTACGTCCGTTACACCAAATGAGAATTAGAAGACATCATTGGCACATTGCAATTGAGTTGTTCATTGTAAAAAGAAATTTCTTAAAAACACTGTTAATCTTCCTCCATATATAGTCCTGTCGAAAAGCGTATGACTACTCTTCAACATTTTGCTTTCGACAACAAAACGGATATTTAACAGTTGTCAAAACTCGTTCTATTATGTCGCTATCATATAGAACGAAATGTTCCCACTCAATACAACTATGTATTAGTTATGAAATTCTATAAAAGTATCCCGCCTTTGATTACTCCCTTGAATCGTCTTCGCAAGCTTCACACTAGATTTCGGCAATACTCCACTCATAATCCATCCACACAGACCTCTTTAATTGCTTTCTCTACTTTCTCGAGGCTAATAAAGTGTTTTTTCAGATGCTTTATCCTTCAACAGTCTGCACTTTCTCGATAGGATTCACATTTGCACTGTTTCCAGACCAGCTTAATAAGCCGTCCATACAAATCGTTTGTCTGCAGCAATAAACATGGGACTAAAGGCATCAAATGAATTACAATTATTCTTCCTGTAAATGTTTTCTTTTGGATTCCTTTGCTCTTGTTCCTCAAAGCCTTTGGTGCTGCATTCTGTTATGAATAGCCAAAAAACTTCTTAAAATTTTGTTGAAAATGATAAAAACAAAATTGTCGAAATACAATTACGTTTCAGGTTAATAAACAATTTCATTCGAGTTGTCATTCTGTTGTACGTTTTATCAAAATGCATGCTCACGCTCTGGGAACTCTTGACTTCCATACCAAGATACTTGTATCAATTTGTATTGTGAATTTTTTGCTTGTTATAATCCACATTTATTTCTCTCGGTAAGGTGAATAGTCATTGAGCCCTTAAAAAATTGGATTTTCAATTTTCCCGGGCTTTAAATGTAAGGTTCAAAGTATAACAAAGAGTCACTACTTCCAGTGTTTTAGCTCTGAAAAATGATAATGGATCCAAGACTAAACCTTGCAGTACACCAGCAAACAAGTTTTTGATCAGACATGATTTATTTCTCATTAGTCAATGATTAAGGAAATAACGCCTGTCATTCGGAATAAAGTGACCGAATGGTGAAAGGGAAGGAAACCTAAGAAAAACAACTGTGATCGGCACATGCCAAAACAAGTGTAGGGGCTATATGCCTGCTTTATGATAGAATATAATCATAAAGCAGGAATCGTAAAAAGATGTAAAAAACACAAATTGTCTAAGAATCAATGTCTAAGAACAACCAAATGAACTTACTGAAATCCGCTCTGTTGTGATACTTAGGGCAAACTAAATTTTCTGTTTGCAAATAAGGTAAGAGTTCTGGCAATCCTCCACTGTAAATGCAATTTCCACCAGACAAAATGTACAACTAGCAAAATTAAAAATCAATGACAGCTTTACATTAGTTAAAAACAAATATTGCAATTTATTTATGTAAAGCATCTCGCACGAATCAAACCTTAGAGCAGTAGAAAAGAGCAATAACTTGAGTTCACGTAGGTGTTTAATTCAAATAAAGACCACTGCTACAGAGTACAATTTCACGTCCATGTCTAGTTTTTTTCACATGCTAAAATTCTTTTTGTTCCGATCTTTTAAATAGCTTTGTTTTTCAATCTTCATCGTCAAGGAGCTCAATGAAAGGGCAGGAGAGGATGGCATTTCATAGTCAGTGCAAGGCAGGACCGCGTACTTTCTTCAGTACTTTTCAATGTCTTCCTACAGTCTGTCATGATGACCCAGTGTCCATTGATGAAACTTGTACGTTACAAAATGACATGTGAACAGAATAACGATATGCTGACGATACTTCTCTAATTACTACAGCTTCTCAAATCTTGGACTCTCTAACACTAATGAGTTGGAAGTACCAAGTAAAAATGAAGAATAACGGTCAAGGCTGAAAAATCTAAGATCCTCTCAGCGGCGGTCCAATCAATCAGAATGAACAGTAAAATACTTGAAAAACAGATAGTTTCACCTTTCTTGCGAGCGTAGTTAGTGTCTGGCACTACTAATACATAAAAAGACGAGTAGGTCTTGTAGATGCCAGTTTTGGGTATCTGAGAAAGGATATCTGGGCTAATAATGACTTCAAAACTATCCTAAAATACAAGCTGTACAAATCAATTTCCTCCTGCGACGTATTTTCTAAAAGTTATTTAAGTCATGGGGTTTTAAGAATATCTAACGATCAGCTACTTTTGGTCTTTGAAATAAGGAATGAGATGCCTAAGGCCTTTGATTAGAGTATCTTTAAAAGATCGCAATATAAATGATACATCCGTGCAACGAATAAAAACTAAGCATCGAATTCATCAGTCTCTCTTGTTTCGGCTATGTCTCGAGGAGATCCAAAAACTGTGTTGTGCTTAGTATGGCGAATGTGACAATCCAAAACCGAGAACAATACCCCCTAAAGAATGGAACGATCGAATTTAAGATGATATTGCTTGACTTCAGCCAAAAGATGCCGAAAAAAGCTAAAGCTCGCGCCTCTTGGTGAATTGTCAAAGGAAGGGACCAAACCAGGGCTAAGTATTTCAATATTTCAATAAGAAACCAAGCAAGGAAGAAAAAAAAGAAGAAAGAAAATCATCACACCAAGAAAGACACAATTAAATAGTTAATAGAACAAATTTAAAAGAAACTGATATCATTGACACATGAAAGCAACAAAAAAAGACGCCTTAAAATGAAGAACCCCTTGAAAAAATTCATGTGCAGCAGGTAACCATTACTACTGTCTAGTAGTTGTTCAGCTCTTCAACATAAATGAACTCTAGTCTTTGTCGTCATTCTACCAGGTATTCGGAAACAACTCCAAAGCTCTTTGTTGCTTCCCATACCCCTATTTTTATAGATCGATCTGACAGACATAATACCACCCCAAATTACGTAGTGCTTGGTTGAAAGGTAAAGTGGAGTCTTGGATTTGTCAAACACAGGGAATAAAACATACCAAAAATTATTTCAATTTATCTTTCATTATTTACCTCATTGGCAATGTGGGGGTTAATTGTTTGAATAACCACGGCAAGGAAACGGTTGGAAAGAAAAATCCTATTCTGTGTGTATGTTTGTGTATTCGTTATACCAGGAAAATTTGCAAAAGGTTTGTACGAAAAAATACCCCAAATGGACAATCACCAACTCTGAACTAATAACATTAACCAGCATTACATTATTTGTGGAGAGAAACAAAAGACGAAAAAAATGATGACCAGAAATTGGTGAGCATCGAACTCAATGCAGCTGCTGCTGAGTGCCACGATCACAATAACAAATGGCTAAGAGGTACACAGACGAAGAGGTAAATTCATAAAATTTAGTTTGTATTATTTGAGCTAAGAAACTAGTATGATTTCGGGCTTTTCGTCCAAGCCGACATAAATTGAGAGAGCACCTTCTGCATTCGTAGAAACGGTGCTTTTTTATATTTTGGATTTTTAAAAGTACAAATCACACATGTATCGCAATGACGTGCGTCCTGTGCTGTTTTTTCTTTTTAGAAAAAGTATTCTCTGAATTTGCTTACCAAAACATTTATAAAGGTATGGTGGCTTTTTATATAAGTGTAGATAGTAAACTATAAAAAAACTCAAATATAGTCAATATTTGCGATATTGTATTGCTAGAAATGTGAAGAGTTGACGAAAAAATTAAGTAAAATACCCGTTTGAAAACCTAATAAGGGGCAGCCCAGGGAACTGGGGCAGGTAGCCATCCCCAGTCGTTTTATTAAAACCGTGTTTACAAAAGGACCAGACAAAATAAATAGGGGGGTTGTGGACTTCTTTTTGGTTTTTTTTGTTCNAGTACGGAAGGACCAGTTTTTCAAGAAATTAGGTCCATGTTTCCTAAGATGTCTGAGGCAAAAGTCAAAGCAGGCGTTTTTGTTGGACCAGAGATTAAGAAGATGCTGGAATCCGATAAACTCGAAGCTGTAATGAGCGACATTGAACGGGACGCCTGGAGCGCTATTCGAAGTGTTGTCCAGGGCTTTCTTGGTAACAAGAGAAGTCCAAACTACGAAACTCTTGTCTCACAACTTGTCGAAGCTTTCAAGTGCATGGGATGTCGCATGTCTTTGAAACTGCACTTTTTACATTCACATCTAGACTTTTTCCCTTCCAACCTCGGAGCTGTCAGCGAGGAGCATGGGGAGCGATTTCATCAAGATATCGCTACCATGGAACGTAGGTATCAAGGACGATGGGATGCCACAATGATGGGAGACTACATATGGTCAATAGTGCGAAGTGATAAATCGGAGCACTCAAGACAATCACGTTCGGCGAAGTTCTTCCAGCTATAGAGCACGCATTTTCTACAGTTACAGGTGTGACAGCATTTGATAGCTATATGTATAACAACTATTCTCTCTGTACTTATGCTATGCTA
Organism: Morbakka virulenta; assembly: GCA_003991215.1. NCBI lineage: Eukaryota > Metazoa > Cnidaria > Cubozoa > Carybdeida > Carukiidae > Morbakka > Morbakka virulenta. The sequence goes on along the minus strand of RDPX01000493.1, from coordinate 18,556 downwards.
ATAACTAACATTACCTAGTGTGTTACACTTTACATAGGCCTCGCAAATTTAGCTGGCAGCCTCTCACAATCGTTTAAATGGTGTAAACTTGCTATTTATCATAATAATGCTACATTGTGGTTCATTGTCTTGTTGTACTGCAATATTGTTAGGTTCAGCTTTTGATTAATTTTAAGTATTTTTCCAAAAAGTGACTATGCTCAGTAACATAGAAACGAACGATGGTTGAGAAAAATAAATGTGATTTTCGGATTCAGCGCACAAAAATACATTGGAAAACATCGAAAAAGTGTGTCAAGCAAAAATGCTGTTACATTGTGTTATTTGAGCTAAGAAACTAGTATGATTTCGGGCTTTTCGTCCAAGCCGACATAAATTGAGAGAGCACCTTCTGCATTCGTAGAAACGGTGCTTTTTTATATTTTGGATTTTTAAAAGTACAAATCACACATGTATCGCAATGACGTGCGTCCTGTGCTGTTTTTTCTTTTTAGAAAAAGTATTCTCTGAATTTGCTTACCAAAACATTTATAAAGGTATGGTGGCTTTTTATATAAGTGTAGATAGTAAACTATAAAAAAACTCAAATATAGTCAATATTTGCGATATTGTATTGCTAGAAATGTGAAGAGTTGACGAAAAAATTAAGTAAAATACCCGTTTGAAAACCTAATAAGGGGCAGCCCAGGGAACTGGGGCAGGTAGCCATCCCCAGTCGTTTTATTAAAACCGTGTTTACAAAAGGACCAGACAAAATAAATAGGGGGGTTGTGGACTTCTTTTTGGTTTTTTTTGTTCTTCTTGCTCCTCTGTCTTTTGTAATCGTGAGTTCCATGACAGTCAACAGAGCAAAATTACAAAACCTGCCAAGCAACAAATACGTTTTAGCGTGATAAAAGTAATTATGGTTACATAATGTGCATCAACGAACTTCTTTTATAACTATATATTCGCATAATGGCTGCAACACTTGATATCATTTTAAATAAAACTCTGTAATGGTTATATGTTTCCTGATGTCCATCTACAAAACGATAACCTGGGTTACCTTAAGAAAATGCGGGGGGAATTTCATCCAATATAGACACAGGCCTAAGAAAACATTCAAAATCGATCACAACTAGGAATTCACCTTGTCGAATCTTTCAAACAGCTTTGCACTTGGCTGGTGTATTGTACATATGATGTTACGCCCTCCTGCCGCTAAAGTCTTCATCAGATTGATGCAGTGAAAGGCTGACAAACTATCCAATCCACTAGAAGAATTAAGGGAGACAACGGAATAATTTTAATAAATTATACCTGGGAATGTAGATCCACCAGTAACAATATGTTGCTGCCATTTAACAAAACGAGGAGAGCTTATATTCCATCAAGCAATATTAAATAGAATATCAAAATCCAATATTTTTGGAAAAGCTCAATAAAGTCTTACTTTTAAGAAACGCTTGTTACCAGTTATTGCTTTCTTTACTGTATCCAGGTTGTGATGACAACCATGACAGTGATGATGGCGACATTTACTCAATTGTAACTATAATTCCACACCACTGCTTCACCTCCTACTCCTTCCGAAACTTGTACTGTGTAAAGGTCTATTCCTAACAATATTTATACATTTCAGATTTTCGAACAAATAAGCTGCGATTTTGGTAAGGAGTCAAATATTGCAATTGTGGAGTTGGTTCTGAAAATGCGGGCATCCTGGTCTTTACAATGGGTGAAGAATTACAAGACACAAGGAATTACTTTTCAGTTTTGGGTTAACAGTTCAGAAAAACTTCAAGTCCGTAAGTTAAAGTAAACACACTAAAATGGTATAAAGGTTTCCCCACGCGTAGAACTTAGAAATAATGACACTGAATGCCCAGTCAAATCAGATGATATAAAGTCGTCTGGTAAAAAAGAATGAAGTTTATCAGAGTAATGGCTCTCTTAATAAAATTGAAGACGACTACGACTGCCAAAATCACCTCGACGTAACCGAAAGTAAAAGAATAATTAGATTTGAGACTCTTTCGAGTATCACGATCATCTTTTACCCATATTTATGTTTGTGCATGCGTACCTGCATTGCTTCCCTCACCAACACTACAATAAAATTCCAACACTACAATAAAATTTCAAAACATATCACAAAATTTGAAAACTAATTAGCATTCCTAACCGGTCCAAGAAATGACCCCTGGAATACTGCCCCCTCTCAGAGAATAACCCCTCGTTTTTTCACCTTAAGGAAACTCATTAAGTGCAGAAACTCCTAAATTGTTTGAATCTGTCTCGTCGGAAAAACAAAACATACGTGAGATTTCGTTAATGAAAAAATTTTTCAAGTAACTTTGTGACTATATGCTGAGCTACAACAATATATCAAATAGGCTAGTCCAAAAACAAAAACTCTTTAGTCTTTTCAAACATAACAACACCAAAGCTAGTTCAATTATAATCCCAATATGTGCGCAATGCTCCCGAAGTCGTTGAAAGTTTGTCAGCTGGGGTAATCGTAAACATAATTCGTAGGTTACAGTCTGCGTATCTCAAAAAGATGGTGCAGGATGGCCTCCCCCAGGTGTTGTAGGATTCGCATGCGCACAATAGCCTCTTCTTTCTGTTTAACACAAATTTTCAAAAAGTTGGAGGTCATGCAGAAAGGTGTTCCTGAAAGCTAAGAGGGCATCCCTAAACACCGCTATTCGTTCGTGGTGATTCGTCGCCTGTTCGGTGGGAATTTTATAAAGTTCTATGGCAAACAATGAAACGCGACAGGGTGTGCTGCCTGAAACTTTCTATGGGTGTTTGGGCAAGAAAAAACGGTTGGCCAATCTTCCAGTCACCCCCCAAACCTTTGTGACTTTGACCAGGGATTTCAGCCAAAACCACTCATAACGCTTTAATCCGTATCTAAAATCGTCCAAAGCCAACAGATTTTTCTAACATTGGCTTTCCTCTTTTTCTCAAATTAATAAAAAAGCATCTAAAACAGAATGAATCATGATAATAACAGAGAGCATGTTTTGAGATCCTTGGAATTTCCCAATCTGTTTGGTTTGTGGAGCAATATCCGACACTTGGCACCCTATCACCTTCACTTACTTCCAAGTACTTGTATATTTCTTCAGGGTCTAGTTCTCTAATTTTAGTATCGCTGTCAAGATTTATGGATGCCGTTTCAGCAACTCCATCTCGCAAAAATGTTGCCTGAGCACATTTATCCATGCCAAAGTAAATATCCTAACTAAATTGTTTCACAGTAGATATTAATCCATATAGTTGTTGATCATTTTCCGAGAATAGACTAAAAGTATCCATATACATAAGGTGGTTAATCTTTTTATCGTAAATCTTCTAACAAAATCCTGTTGTTGAGTGCGTCAACCTATCCAAGGGGCTTCTCCATTGCATCATTTTAGGTGGTTCCTTGACCTCAATTTTGTGTTTCTCCTATTTCTCTATAAAATTTCTTATCAAATATTAAATATTTATTTTATTTGTAGAATTTTTTTGGTTTATCAAATCTTTAAGTCTCAGCGCTTTTACTTGTATTTTCTGTTTAAAAGTTTCTTTTGCAGTATCTAATAAAGTTTGTTTCAGTCATTTCTTTCTAATCTTTTTACTTTTTTCAGTCTTTACATCAGTTCCATTTGAAATTTCATCCAGGATCGATAACTCTGCTCGCATAGAGACTCGATCCCTTTTTCTTTATCCCAACTTTCCATTTAGGCTCCTTTTTCAAGTGCTTTCTATTCTTCTGATTTGTTTTAATCCCTAATTTTAGAGTAATAGCCTTAGCTGTGGTATTGATCAAATGGTTTATCATGACAAGATTTCCTTCAACTTCTTTTATGGACTCCAACATCGTAAACTTTGATCACAATGCCAGTTTTACAATTACATGCTGCTTCAGATAAAAGGTCCCTTCTTTCAAATGCAGTTTGCTCTGTCACAGTAAGTTCAACGATGATGTCCTCACAGCCGGCATAGATTTTATCCCTGTTATTTTCAAAGAGGTCATCATCACGTTCTCCTTTCGGTTCCTCTCAACTGGTTCATCCCCCTCCACTGTTCAACCACTCTGTTGCTTAATTTCTTGATTTTTGTTTTCAATTCTCGTGTTACTATTTCTCGTGTTTACTAGTCCAACGATAAAATCTGTTTCTCGATTAACATTAACATTTCTAATTTCAGTGTGTATTAAATTTATCTGTCCATCATTAAAAATTCTGTTTTTTATAAAATCTCGACGTACACTTGCTAGTTTGTTAGCACCAATATTATTTGTTACCATTCGGAGTATGTATGTTCCATCACATTTCTCATAGATGAATTTTGTGCGCTGTAAAAAGCTCCTAAAGCACTTTTACAGTCCTCTGAAGACCAATTATTTCTAGTTTCCTTTTATTTAGATGGTATCACTGTAGGTTCAGGATTAGGGTTTTCCTGCTTCTGATTACCTGGCAGATCATTTGTTGCGGAATTCATTCCAGTGGCAGATTCTTCGACTTTGGGCTGGTTTCTTCACGAGGGACGCAACCCTTGTTAACCCGAGCGACGGTCGATGCGGTATGATTTGTTTCTGGTTTCCTTAATATTTATCATTTTTCACATTATTATCATTATTTTTAATATAATCAGTTGTTATTACTATTAACTGTAGAAGTTTACGTTCTCTTAGACATAGATAGTTTAGTACAGTTAATAATCTATGTTAGGAGCGGGTGGCAACAAGTCATCAATGGTAACAAGCAGTCCTCCTAGCAAATCCTAGCGAATACGTAAGTATTCCTAAAGACTCAAAACTTGCTGTTATTAGCAATGCTGTTTTCTCTACAACTGACAAGAGAAAAATTCCCAGCTTTGTTAGTTCTTTGGACCAACGGCACTAATAACGACTGTAACTATTGCAGCCTTTTAAAAATTCCAAAACCGCCCAATCTCACCTTTTAACTGTTATAAATTTTTAATGTTTTCACTTTTTCTGCCCTTAGCACGAGAAACAACTCCCAGAAAACAAAAAAAAAAACTATATCCGGTCTTCTAGATTTCATAAAGTGATAACAGTGAATAGTAAAACTCCACAGGAACTTGTAACTGCAGTTTTAGGGTACGCTTTCCAGTTTGTTCTTTACAAGCTGTCAGCTTGCTGAAACCTCCCAATCAGACAAAGCCCCAATGGATATATTGTTACAGTGCAGCGCCATTTTTAAACTCAAATTGGGCTAATTTGCTGCATGGCGAGTCTGATAAACATTGTGACAATACATCCCTACTTTCATGACACAGAGATTTTCTCTAGGTGATGTTTTAATTAAGTGCTCAAAAGAAATCTAAGTTCTCATTATTTTCCCAGGCCAGAGTATTGCTTTACTCCTGTCCATCCAACCATTTCTCTTTCATCTATATATTGCCTTATTTCAACCTACCTTTTTATGTGCCACTAGTGCTTATTAATCAAGTTTTTTGGAAAGCAAAAAATCTCTACAAATCTTATAACTGTTGATTTTGTCTCTCACCAGAAACTCTACGTCGTGTAGTGAGTGGGAGTCTGTAATACGTATAGTGACGAAGAGGGTTACAACTGGGGCAAAAATTCAGGTCTCCGGGGTTTTTTCCATAGTTCAAAGCAAAAACAATAAATGAGGGAAATGGAACACATACAAACTGAAACATATTTTCAGATTACTCACTGGAACATACAAAATCTTATTAATGCGATGGGCAAATGCGCCCTTAGACTTAACCAGTACTTATATTTTTCTACTATTTGGTAAACACAAAAAAGTCATTAAAGGTGAACATATACAGATGTGCCTGGCAAATCAGTGACAATATTTATTTATTTATTTTCCTTGTAAAGGTAATGTTAATACTTGAAATTAATTTACATAATACATTTGGGGTGTTTTTTGATTTCGGAATGTTTATGCATAATATCATATATTCAGAATGTCCTGTTCAGATTATGTATTTTGAATGTTCTTTTAAAACATTCTTAACGAAGTAAATATTACCTTCTATCACTAATTTAATCCATGTAATTCCCAGGAATAAATATTGTTATTAGAAACTTTACTAATTTTTAGCCAATGTGAACTACAAGTTACTTGGAGACAACACTGTTTGTAATAGCTGAAATAAAAAAAATTAATTAAAGAAATTACTCTCATTCTTAGTAGTAGTAGTAGTAGTAGTAGTAGTAGTAGTAGTAGTAGTAGTAGTAGTAGTAGTAGTAGTAGTAGCAGCAGCAGCAGCAGCGGTAGTGGTAGAACTAGCAAATTTCTACTGCCCCATTGCAAAAAATTACTATACGTTGCCTTAATTGATACCGATGCAAAATTTTTTCAAGTGATGTCTCTGTACCTTGTGGGTTCATCAAGAAATATAACGGGAGGGTTATTGACTAGTTCCAGTGCTATAGCCAGTCTCTTCCTTTGTCCGCCAGAAATCTCATTCAAGCATGTATGCGCAGTTTCTGCCAGTCCAAGTACACTTAAAATTTCGTTTATCTGAAAAACACAAATCAGGAGTATTTCATTAATCAAAACTCACAACACACATATCTTTTTTATATAATGTAAATACTTGGTGCCAGTCGTGCAGCCCTCTCCTCCAACAAAGAACACTATAACTTTATGTAGTGTGTCCCAAATCGAGGTATTAGATTTTTAACCGCTTAGCACCGGGAGTTAAATGAAACGGTCCACTAGATTTAATTATAACTCCAATTACTAATCTAAAACATCAGTCATCACATAAATACAAATACATGTTGGGGGGCTTTTCTGCAGTGAGAAATAAAAGGAGATGGACTCTGAGGCAGGGTTTCTCAACTGGGCATAAATTTCCTTTTCCAAAAAGCCCGCAATACCAAACTGAAAGATTTCATGCAAAGAAGAGAACATTAGACAAGTGAACAGCTTCAAATACCTAGGCTGCACTATTACACCTGATGGCAAGAGCGACATCGAATTTGAGAGGAGAATTGGCATATCTAGATCCGTCTTCAACAACACTAAGTGCATTTTCACAAACAGGAATACAAGGCTCCACACGAACATCCATAGCCTGAAGACTTGTATGGCCCATCCTTTTCTAAGGTTGCGAGTGTTGGACTTTGACGAAGGATACAGAAACTCGGGTGGACGCTGTAGAGACGTGGTTTATCAGGAGAATTATGAAGCTCTCATGGTCAGAAAGAATGACCAATGAAGTAAGAAAGACTAAATGCTGAGAGGAATGGAGAGGCATGATCGTCGATGTCTGGAGGAGAGGCATGATCGTCGATGTCTGGAGGATATCATCAGAGACCTGAAGAAGAAGAAGAAGAAGAAGAAGAAGAAGAAGAAGAAGAAGAAGAAGAAGAAGAAGAAGAAGAAGAAGAAGAAGAAGAAGAAGAAGAAGAAGAACGTTCAAATAGTGAATGAGCTGATCTTTTGTACCTCCAATTTTCCCTCTCCATACTATTTTTCTTCAGGCAGCCAAAACCTTATTCTCTTCTAAATATTTGTAAATATTTAGAAATAATGCCGATCATCAATTTCCACATTGGTGGCAAAAACTAAATGGGTCTTAAATTTTCTAATTCTTTACCCTTGCCCTGATCTTTTTGGCATAAAGCAGTTCTTGTTATCATTATTATTATTGAGTGGCGGAGCAATACGAGCTCACAAAGGACTCAGGGGTAGAAACCCCAACAAACCCATCAGAGTCCCAGCTCCATAAGGGTAAATTTATTATTATTATTATACAGTTTTCTTTGGATTTGCTAATTAAAATCAAGCACCGAGTCGCTACCAGCGACCTTGGGTGATTGAAGTTTGAGGTAATGCCTTTCAACAAAAATATCTACATTGAACAAAAGGCAATTGACAAACAGTATATGAGACGGTTACAAATTATACAAACCCTAAGACTAACAATAACAAAACAAATGTATATAAAAGTTTGGACTATATAAAAACGTTTTATTTTACATTCATTGGAATATTACGAACATCAAGGAGACGAGAATATAGATGGAATATTACTAACAGTAAGAGGACAGAATTACAATTTTACATATGACATAAACCGACTAAAGTGTTAAAAGGGAAATGATTTAGATCGACAGGGCTCTTCTAAGAACATGCGCTGTGCTGTTCAATACAATTTTTTGGACTTCTTCTAGTTTTGGGTTTCCAGGTATTTGTTGCAGAAATTTATCAGTACCTTTCTTTATTAGGCCAAGTGCTCCTATAACTACAGGCAAAGTTTTGGTTTTGAGGTGCCACATCTTTTCTACTTCTATTTCCAGGTCTTTATACTTCGAGAGCTTTTCGAATACTTTCGCTGAGACGTTTTTATCTGAAGGGACACTCATGTCAATAAACAGACAGGTGTTGTTCGTTTTGTCTTTGATGACGATATCCGGTCGATTTGCCTGTATGGTACGATCTGTGTGAATTGGGAAGTCCCACATAATCGTAACATTTTTACCTTCAGTAACTGCTTCTGGATGGTGTTCATACCAGTTAGCTTCCGTTTCAATACAGAAGTGCTTACAAATCCTCCAATGCAGATATTGGCCTACTCTGTCGTGGCGATTTTTGTACTCATTCGGCGTTAATATTGAGCAACCTGACACAAGGTGATCAATTGTCTCAACCTTATCTTCACAAAACCTGCATTTTGGGTCAGCGCCATTATGCAAGATGCAAGCCTGATAATTTCTGGTGAATAAACTTTGATCTTGGGCTGCAAGAATAAATCCCTCTGTTTCCCCTTTAAGTCCGGAGCTTCTCAGCCACTGATGGGTTGCGATTTCATCTACATCAGCTTGTTTGCTTCGAGCTGCGAATTGTCCGTGGAGAGGTTTTTCATGCCACCTAGATTGGAGTTTATCTTGTCCAATTTTCTTAGCTTTTTGCTTTCTACGCTTTGCGGCTATTGTTGGTGATACATGTTCGATGTTTTCGTTTTCGATACCTAATTCGTGCGAAAATTTAGCTGATTCTTTCACTACAGAGTGTAATCTTTTAGAGTTTTCGTGTACTCTAACTAATCGAAGCATCCAATCATTGCTTAGATCTAGATACTGCAAGAGACCAACTGTCGATGTTTTATACGATAATTCCAACTGAATCATCCCCCTACCTCCTTTAATTCTGGG
>RDPX01000492.1:412860-423932 GCA_003991215.1 Morbakka virulenta | reverse complement strand
AAGTTATTGGTAAACTTTCTAGCTTCTTTACAAATAGAACGCAGCTTTTTACCATTTTCATGGTTAAAAAGGAGCTGTAACAGCAAATCATCAGTAGAGTACAAATATTTATCCATGTACATGGTGTTGGTTTTATGGGACAGTTCTAGCTGAATCAACCCTTTCCCCAACTCATTAGCGTCTGCTTTGGGGTGTAACATGTTGTTTGCTGTAAGTGATTTATTATTATTATTATTATTATTATTATTATTATTTCCTATATTTTTATTCTCATTTTTATTATTATAATTGTAATTTTTATTCCGTTCTTGTAGCTCTGTTATGATGCTGGACACAAACATTAATCACTGGTGGTCTCAGCAGTTTTTTTACCCTTTGCCTCTAAAGGCGACTTGGGGTATTCTATAATGCCTCTGTATCACATAGCTCAAAGGATAGCAGCTAAACGTACGGGCTATGATAAACTATGATATGTCATAATTATTCGTGATTGATGGAAAACTATTGTATTAAATATGACCCCTTAATTTGGAATTTTTTATTTGTCCTGTATAGCCAGTACAAAGCTCTGAGCAGATGCAAAAAAATGGGGCCACAATACAAGTTCAAACTAAACATCAATGCATCACAGTTATGAAGGAATACGAATCCAAAAGTTTAGAGGTAGGTGTACTTTTTTTAATACTGAAGAAGTCACTCCAAAAAAAATGCCCGAGGACCACTGGAATTCTTGGGGCTACAGATGGCTAAAGGGAGAGAAAAGATAAAAATGTAACATAGTAGATAAATTAACCTGAGTTTGTTTCAGAAAGATAACACTTGGCAGTAGATTTAATGACTTTAAAGTTATATTTCTTAGAAAAACAATGATCAGGCAATTTATTCTACAGGGAAAAAGTGCTGCGAATAGAACTGTATTCATAAAAAAATGCCTTAAAACATTTTTAATTACCGGGAAAAAAGAATGATTCATTGTTATTGATTTGACCAGTCGTGTTTTTAGTGCTTTAGATTACGGAATAGTTCATTACCAATTGATGAACCTAGGTGATGTTACTGTTGAGGCTGGCGAGTGTTCTCTTGGGTCCACGAGGTATAATTTGGCAATATTACTCCATCTGAGGTCGAATATACCTGTTGTAGGGGTATGTTGTAGACTCAGGGCGAGAAATTTGGATTGGAAGAACACTATTTTCCTAGAATCTGTTCCAGTGGATCTTCTGTATGCATTCCATGTGAGAAAAAGAATTGATTTTTTATGTCCAGTAGAAATTCCATTCTTTTGGGAGCCAAATATAAATCCTCCAAGAAGTGAATGGAAATCACTATTTGTATTTAGATTGAAAACGATAACATAAATTGTTGCCATAGTTATTTTAGTTTTATTTATTTACCTATTTATGGTATTATATGATGATATACCAACTTATAGTTTATTGTTGATATATTTATTTTTTAATATTTTTGCGGGTGAACGCATCAATATATGTGTAATGAAAAATGTATTGTCCTATTATATATTTATTATCATTTATCATATTATACTATATACCTTAATGTGCTCTGGAGTTAGTCATACACAAGGGACCTCAAAATGTTGTCCCGCGGCCTTTGAAACCCCCTGGATGCCACTTTCAAAGTTACAAATTGTACAGTGATAATGAAAAGTAGGCAAACATTTGTAATTGAGACTTGGACCTTAATGAATAGTTTGAGGCATAGTGCACGGAGGATCGCAAAAAATGATGATCCACGCAAACTGCCCCTTGGTGTCGGGCTTCAAGAGTGACCTAAAAAATCAGACAACGTTTTTAGAGGGGATAAGTAATCCGATATTTATTTAATAAGGTATTTGAAAAGTTAAACAATTGGTATTTGTACACTGTTCATAAGTAGATCAAGGCCAACGTCGTTTGGTTTAGCGATAATTCATTTATTTTACCTCAACCAATAAGTTATTATTTTCTGAAGCAAATTCACACACTTCCATCGTTATATGAAACAATATTTCTATTTATTATTAATTATTTATATATTTTAATAATATGTCTACAGGACTACAACCCAGTTAAAAGCCTTGACCTTTATTTATGTGTGTCTATGTATCGATATACGTGTGTAGTATTGCTATGTACCAGTTGTTGTTTAGCATTTATTTACGATGTTTTTAAGAGGCATTATTCCATTTAAAAGGAACTACGTCTGGAAGATTACAATGCCAACCGCAAGACAGGAAGTACTGGTTTTACAACAGGTACAAGTGGCTCAACCGGTCTTTTTGGAGCGCCAGCGTCAACAACAGGTTCATTGTTTGGTTCATCCGCAACATCGTTTGGGCAAACGTCAACATCAGGATTTCGAGGTGAGATAGATGTAATGTTGCAAGTGTTGAGAAGGAAATAAATGCACCCATGCATCTCGTAATTTATTGTTTTAAGACATTTTGATTGTATTTTGATGTGTACCATTTTTATAAATCTGAGCTCAGGGTCTTACGTAGCTGCCTCTCCAAAAGAAGAGGGAAAGGTAATACAAGACGAGACATGTAATATCTGTATGATTGGCAAGGACTGTGATCTAAGAACCATGAACTGGCAAATTTTTTATGATAGATAGTAATGTTGGCTTCGGGTTGCTTGTGGATGTAGATGATCTATATAGACTTGTTGTCATTTGTTAGCTGTCTGTATTTACCTGACTGATGAAAAATTGTAAAGCTGTTGAAAAATAGTCATGAGTATATCCTGCTATGTTGTTTTGATAATTTGTATTTTCAACCATCACCCGTGGCCCAGAGAAAACATTCCGTAAACACAAATCCTCGCGATTGCTAATTGGCATTAGGACATACACTGCATATTCCGTATAAGAGGTCTAGGTCTAAGTGGTCAAATGCAAGAAGTGTTTTTGTGTAATGGATCACACAAACGATGGTCCGGTAAATGCCCTGATCACACCTACTAAAAACACCCTTCAGGCATCAGCTTTAGAATTTGAGTTGGTAGAGGATATGATTAAGATAGTAATAATAGATTGTCTAGCCCCACGTTTTGATATTATTTAACTGTCCACTCGGGTTAATAAATACCATTCATATCGAAATTTAAATCACTCAAGGCTAATTTAATTGCGTCTTAACAAACCTGGTGATTGATTTCATGTTTTAAATACAAATTGTAGGATTTGGCACATCAGGTGGTGGCATCTTTGGTCAACAACAACAAACAGGTGGACTGTTTGGTAACAAACCAGTTGGAACTGGATCTATTTTTGGAAACCCAAGTACAACATCGTCGGGATTTGGAGGAAGTGCCGGACTTTTTGGATCAACTGGAACTAGTACCAGTGTAAGTTAGTAATTGNATAATTTAACTGTCCACTCGGGTTAATAAATACCATTCATATCGAAATTTAAATCACTCAAGGCTAATTTAATTGCGTCTTAACAAACCTGGTGATTGATTTCATGTTTTAAATACAAATTGTAGGATTTGGCACATCAGGTGGTGGCATCTTTGGTCAACAACAACAAACAGGTGGACTGTTTGGTAACAAACCAGTTGGAACTGGATCTATTTTTGGAAACCCAAGTACAACATCGTCGGGATTTGGAGGAAGTGCCGGACTTTTTGGATCAACTGGAACTAGTACCAGTGTAAGTTAGTAATTGACGCCGGTTGGTTACTTGAAAGCTTTTTATTTTCTTATTGAATGTTGGTGCATTTAGTACACTCCAACCTTTAAGCACCGTTGATCAATGAGTAAGAAAAATACAAATAATCAAGAGGACCAAGGTCTCTTTCGGGAAGGATAACACACTTTTGGTCCTTACTAAAAGCTATTTTTATCATAAGAAATGGCACTAGGAAGGTCATCCAAAAGAACTTCTGCTCAAGAAATTGTTTACTGTTTTAGTAAAGCCCCTTTTAAACCTCCTCAAGGACACCACGTCAGACTAAGAATGGTTAAACTTTGTGATGAGAGGGGGTGGGGTGGAGAGGTAAGTAAATTTCCTCTCTCGTGGAAGGAGCAAGGTATCCTTCAGAGGTATAATTTGGAACCGATTTTACAGGATATTGTTTTTGCGGGTAAATGATAGTGCTTATTTCTATATTAACAGCAGTGTACATGTACAAATGAAACTGGTAGCACATGCTACAATAATGGTGGGGGTTTTTTAGTAATGGAAGCCAAAGTAAACTTTGCTTTACATGTTTGATAAACTGTAGTAGTAACAGAACGTCTTATTAATCCGAAAAGTTTAGCATTTGGTAATTATCAATTGCTAAGCTTTTCGGATTAATAAGACTGAACCTGAGCCAAATTGTAATTTGCCCCAAGGTCTGTTTGGCTCAGTTCTGGGTTGTTAAACAGACCTGTACCTGCTATTGAATGAAGCCAGCCAAATACACACTTGACTACTGCATACCGTTGGCAATACTAATTTTCTGTTCTATAGATTTATCTGCGTATTTAGCTTAAAGATATAATTGAAAAGGGGAAATTTCAGGTCTAAGTAATGTTGCATATTTTCTCTTATTTCTTTCAACGTTTCTGTTTTGATCACAGGAGACGTCATCATCATGAGGATAATTTCCATGTTTATAATTGCAATGGTTGTCGAAATTTCGAGGAATAGAAAAAACCGAAAACAGTTTTGAAGCAAATAGCAATCAGTTACAGAGTTGGTGGAATTTATGAACGTCAGTTTTTAGTAGCTGGCGTAGACTGAAAAAAAACCTATGAGTATTCATAAAAATTCAAGGAATTAATTGTTTTAGAAATTATTTACGCCTGGCCTCATATTCATTAACTTACCAGAAAAAAGATGGTAAATAAATTAAAGATAAAAAGCAAATTAAAGATTAGTATTCCTTTGTATACCTAGCTTCCACGTATAGAATTAACCAGCCTTTATATTAGAGGTGTTGATGTAACTTGTACTTCAGACAAAGTTTACTTTGAGCATTTGTAGATGAGAAAAGACCATGGTCAATTTAGGTAAAAATCTAGTAGACCATACTTCAGCAATGGTTTGAAGGTATGAAAAAATATAGGAGATAATGAAGTTGTTTCTGCTCGCATTATTCTACGTGTACAAGATAAGCAGGGTAATTTTTTATTTTTTAGGGGACATTATTTGGGACCCAAAACCCAGCATCATCAGGTGGGCTTTTCGGCGGAACTAGTGCCTTTGGTCAAACGCAAACAACATCGACAGGAGGGTTGTTTGGCTCTTCAGGTTTTGGACAACCAACACAAGTATGTGTTGAAAATTCATTTCTAAATTTTGTCTTTTGTTTTATTGTACCCCCCCCCCCCCCCGCGCGCGCGCGCGCGCGCCTCTTTTTTTTAAAGCTCAATTTTTTGCTATTTTGTATGCATTACATTTAGATTTCTTTCCCTTTTTGTTTTGATAGCTTGACTCTTTTCTTGTGTGACCATCGAGTGCGAATTGATGAAAGTTTTAAATGCGGCCAATCTTTTCGACATGTCGAATTTGATAACCGTTGAGTGGGTGATCAAATCAGATTTATTTACAGCTGTAGTTAAGTATGGGAATTGGTTGACCTTAAAGAAGAATAAATTTTTAGTTTTCATTGTGCCTGTAATCACTTGATGTTATATGAAGTGATAGTGCATTACTGCATGAATAGCTTAATGTTGCATAGTTGTTATACCCTGTGATTTAAGAGTTTGCTAGAATGCTCAGTTTGTTTCAGATGGTTATATTACTTCGGTGTATTCACTGTAATATGTCCTTGATGCTACTACAGCTATGTTGAAAATAGGATAGAAAAATATTACCTATTAAAAAAACACAATAAGGGTGGTAGTCGTTAACAAGGGTATCATGTCAACCATTATATTTACTTAAAAATAGGAAATATCTAATATCTTGAGTTTGCTCACGGTATAGGAATCAACAATTTTTTCATGTATTCTTGAAATGAAGATGAAATAACTTTCAAGTGGTAAATTTATTTTGTCTTTACCGTACATTTTAGGGTGAAAACGCTAACTTTAAAAAAGGTTAGGCTATGAAATATGAATCAGTGCGTAGTGAACTAATAAGAATTGATTTACACCCAAGGGTACTCTTAATTGGTTTATTACTTGGAATTTGAGGGTGTTACAGGGGGGGGGTCATATCTCCATTTCTTAAATGTTGGTAGAAACCAAGCTTAAAACATAAATTAACTTGTTTAAACAGTTGAATTTGAATTGGAGACGTTTTCTGGCTTAAAACGTTAGGAATTTTATTAAAAATGATTCTTTGAAATAGAACATTTTACTATTGTATTGGGTGTCACTTCAGGCATGCATCCTTTTAGTGCACGGCTTCACATTTTCCCCAGGTAGAATTAAAATTAATAACTTCATGGCTTCGTTGGCTTAGCAACTCTTAATAGTGTCTATTATGCGTTTAACGACGGTGAAATGTGTAAACTATTGCAGCTGGGAAGGTAGCAATGTCGTTGTACTGGTTGATAAATTTTCACTAGCTCTGTCTTTGGCACCAAGAATAATAATTGGTAGACCCTACCATCTGAAAGCGATATTTTGGAATATTTGTTTTTATCCTTGGACTGAGTGGTCTGTTTATATTCCTTTTGCATTTTTAGAGTGGCGGACTATTTGGGACTAAACCTTTCGGTTTTGGGCAATCGACGGCAAATACAGGTACATTTGGTACGAATACGTTCTCTCTTGGGAATACAAGTGGTGCTTCAACTGGCCTTTTTGGAAATCCAACCACAACGAAGTCACTGTTTTCATTTAATGCTGGTCAGTCTGCATTGGGCGGTACAAATACACTTGGAACAGGCGGTGGACTCTTTGGACAACCTGCAGGTATTTGTTTTGTTTAATTCAGTTATCTATACATATATCTCGGTTTCTTACACCGTATTTTACTATGAGCTGTTTATCTTAAGAATTGCCACAGGTTTCTTTCCCGGATTTTAACAGAGAAGATTTATTACACACTAATTATTACCTTTAGTTTTCCTGCACGGTAAACAGCTTGTGTCCTGTTGTGAATAATGGTCATACTGACTGACATTGTTCATCATTACGATCTTAACAGCCGTAAAGGCAACCACAGTCACTTGCGTGGGCATAATCACGACCACAGTCATGACCATTATGTCCTCAACAGCCTCCCCACTACGATAGATTACACGAGAGTAGATTTTAGACAGATACAGCTTGGCTGGAAAATGCACATAGAAAATGCACATAGAAAATGCACATGGATCAATTTTGCGAGGCGTAGGAGGAAGGGGTATCAGAGGAAAGTATGGAACCCTAAAATTCCAAATATATACATTCATGGTCCCACAGGTTGCAATTTTAAGATCAGCTATTCTTAAGTCATTTGTGCATTTATTCTGTGAAGTTTTACACGCAGAATGAAATTCTCCAGGTGGATTTTTTTTTTAATTTAGTGAAGTTGAGATATTTTGCTGCTAAATTCATTAGTGTAGAATCCTAAGGAGAAAAGCAAAACAAGACGTCAAGACCAAAAGCGAATGAGATTGCCGTGGCACGATTTATTTGCCCTGTCCCCCATGAAAGTCATGTAGATATTAGCTTTCTGTCTAGGTGTTTTAAATTGTAATCATTGAACATGATCGTCTTTGAAATTTTAAACACATTGGGCGAACCGTTGCCAAGATAAGTAGACCTACTTGCTTTATAGAGGTCTTCTAGAGGACAAGAAGACCACGCTTCTGATCCCGAGAGACTCCAACAACATTCAGAAAGTGCAGGTAATTTTGAAGTAAATGCTGCAGCAATAACAGTTTATTCGATGGCAATTTAACATTTTTCGGTTTTAATACTCAGACGTGTTGCTACTGGGGAATATGACAGCGCAGGGACAATTTTTAGCTTTGTTAGAATCTTCGTTATTAACCACCACTTTATCTACATTTGAATTGGCCTTGTTGACCATACTAACTTAATTAAATAAAGATAGTCTGTGTAAAATTATAATAGTCACCTGTTAATTGATTGCTTCAGAGTTGGTTTTTTTGTGTTACAGCGGGAACAACTGGGGGCCTCTTCGGTGGCCAAAAGACTGGATTTGGAACAACAGGTACCGCACTTGGAACCGGGTTCGGAGCATCAACATTTGGAACTGGTTCAAGCCTGACAACAGGCTTTGGTGGGGCGTCCGGCTTGGGAGGTAAGACAATATTTGAAATAGTAATTATTTTATCTATATTATAGTATGTACAGCTGCATGTATGTTAGGAATGTTAGGATGTGTTATCTTGTCCGGGATATTACTGGATGAATGACTATTCCTTTTAGGTTGGTCATATTCAGAGACATGTGTAGTATGCATTAAGGTATCAGGAAGCAAATGTTTATTGTTTTGATCCGGGAACACAGTTAACACTAAAGAGAAAAGTTACCAAAGAAGTTGTTGGTACCGTGGACAACATTTCTTTGGAACATAAACAAGGAACCATGGAAATATTATAGTAATATGGAGTATTACAGAAGATACCTTCTAGTAACATGAAGCAAGCTTTATCGTAATATAGAGGGTATTTATCTGGAAGCTGGAGAAGTTCGATGGCTTCATTGAAAACTCTGTTCTTTGTTGTCTTAGTGTCACAAATGATATATCGGGTTTGCCCTTGATGTCTTATGGACATACACTTTTTCTTATCCTCTCCAGGAACCGTTGGAGGAATTGGAATGCAGACTGCAGGATTAAATCTCGGAACAGGCACACTAGCAGGAGTGTGAGTCAATGACTTTTGATCTCTCTTTGTTTTAATTTGCTGTGGTAATTTTTCTTTCATTTGAAAAACATGTGAAAAAATTTTTAATGAAAATTGTCTGATTGATATTTCCTTGTTGTTTTTCGGACCATGTCAATTACAATAACATCCCACCCAAAATAATATTCCAACCATATGTCGTCAGGGGTGGATCTAGACTTGAGCCCGTGATGCTTGAGCACGTCATATTTCTAAACTCTAAACTTTTTGTTTGGAACTTCTTTGTTGGTATACATATTTGCGGCAACACTAGTGAGCACTGGTGAGATTTGAAGGACAACAAGTAACCGATCAATGATTGGTTACAAGCATTGCCAGCTTTGACGTGGTTACAAGCATTGCCAGCTTTGACGTGAGCACAAATCCCTGCCAGAGGTTATTCCGAAGATTAATAGCGGTATCAGTTGTTTGAACAATTGCTGTTAAAAAAATTGCACACGAACTTCAGCGAATGACAATACGTCAAGCTTCAGTGTGAGGGTCATCTGTTTTCGACAAATGGCGCACTTGCTTGTTTGTGGAATTCTAAAATTCCACAAACAAGATTTCCAGCTACCCCCAGTGAAAGGAGGGCTAAAAATAAATGTTGCATACAGCAAACAAATTTTTTTTGAATTAATTGTATGTCGGGACAGCCATGGCTTACCGAGACTTTTAACTGAGACAGACAAATTTTTGCAAGGAAAGTTATCCTGATCAGGTGGTATTGATGTTGTGAAACAGGAGATGGGGGAGGGTTGGTCCGTTTCATGTATATGACAGGGGCCACTTTTAATATATTTGTTCCATAAACTGGTAATCAGCTTTGTCTGCCAAAACGATTTTGAAGTGCCTTCCCCTGATTGTTTATTTTGAAGTCATATTTCCAATAGCGCTAAAAATATCTATGTAGATTACTGTAAACCTCGAATGCCCCAAAATGAACACATTCGCAACAAGTATTACTTCAAAAAATAAAAGAACTAGTTAGGCTTTTCTAGACTTTCCCCTGGCACCCATGCCCAGATAGACATTGATCAACTTCCGCTCTTGCATGCACACGCATCAGAGTGACCAAACAAGCAGACAAACTACTTTTTTCTTGATATTTAATTTTTCCTATCAATTAACATTATAGACTGAAACCCGGCTAGCCCGCACATTGAGGCAAAAGATAATTTAGTCGGACATCACAGGTATGATTTTGATGTCGTCAGTAGGATGCCTTTCATTTAATTGCAACCAAAGTTATGGGCCATAAAAAGAGTGACTATCTTTTTTGTGCATAAGTGTGGGGCAGCAGGCACACGTGTTCTCACATGGGCTATCTCTTTCTGTGGGTATTAGGCACATGCGTCAACATAAGAGATATGTGATGGCAATGTATTCTGTTGAATACCCGAATACCAGTTTTATGTTTAACTATTTATTAATTATCTTCTCCTTTTAGAAACCAAAATACATTGGCATTACTTCAACAACAACAAGTTCAACAGCAGTTGAAAGCATTGTCCAACTCTCCATTTGGAGACAATCCTCTGTTCAGAAATCTGCCGGTATGAATTGTATATTTTCATCCGTAAAATTCCTTGTTTTTACTTTTACCAGAAATGCTGTTTACAATTTTTGGTTTCTATATACATCGGATGATAGAAATCGTTAGAAATTTGCAAGTATTTTTTCTGCTTGAATGGCATAAATCACTAACTTATAAAGTGATAATGGCTTCTTATTGTAAAGTTAATAATTCATCGTCAAAAATGTACATAAATCAATCTCACTTAAGAATTTGCCTCTTGAAACTTCTGTGCAGAAAATGCCAAAAAGAATTACTCCGCCATACCTGTTGTCAAAAAGTAAACTCTTCGCTTGCTAAAAGCCAAATCCAACAATACAAAAGAGTTGAAATAAAAGCGATAGCGTAGAAAAACCTTTATCTCTTTGCTTGAGGTAATAAGAGTTTTGCTCAATTTGGATCAGCGTAACTAATTGTATTTTGAGTGTTTTGAGTGTGCAGCTGTAAAGTTTCGCAGTAGTAGAGCTATGGGTTCCCTTGTTAAGTTTTAGAATGTTTTTTTATTAAAGTGATTTCTTTGCTTGACTTTCAGATGTTATTTGTTTATTACCGCATAGTTTCTGTAATATTTTGCGGCTAATTTTTCTCATTCTTCTTCTTCTTCCTCCTCTTGTTCTTCTTCCACTTCTTCTACTTCTTCTTTTTCTTCTTCTTCCTCTTCTTCTTCCTCTTCTTCTTCCTCTTCTTCTTCTTCTTCTTCTTCTTCTTCTTCTTCT
>RDPX01000492.1:391220-411220 GCA_003991215.1 Morbakka virulenta | reverse complement strand
TGCACATACAGGAGATCTATAATACTCTGTATGGGATTGTATTTTTTCATATTAAATTGATATTATATTACATTTTATTACATTACATTCTGTTACACTGCATTACATTACATTTTATTACATTCTGTTACATTGCATTTTATTATATTACATTACATCACATTCTGTTACATTGCATTGCATTTAATTATATTTCATTGCATTACATTCTGTTACATTGCATTGCATTTTATTATATTTCATTGCATTACATTCTGTTACATTGCATTGCATTACATTTTATTACATTCTGTTACATTGCATTGCATTACATTTTATTACATTCTGTTACATTACATTGCATTGTATTACATTCTGTTACATTGCATTGCATTGTATTACATTTTATTACATTCTGTTACATTCCATTGCATTACATTTTATTACATTATATNGGGATTGTAATTTTTCATATTTAATGTATATTTTATTACATTTTATTACATTACATTCTGTTACACTGCATTACATTACATTTTATTACATTCTGTTACATTGCATTTTATTATATTACATTGCATCACATTCTGTTACATTGCATTGCATTTTATTATATTTCATTGCATTACATTCTGTTACATTGCATTGCATTTTATTATATTTCATTGCATTACATTCTGTTACATTGCATTGCATTTTATTATATTTCATTGCATTACATTCTGTTACATTGCATTGCATTACATTTTATTACATTCTGTTACATTACATTGCATTGTATTACATTCTGTTACATTCCATTGCATTACATTTTATTACATTATATTACATTCTATTCCATTGCATTACATTTTATTACATTATATTACATTCCATTTCATTGTATTACATTTTATTACATTACATTACATTACATTCCATTGTATTACATTGTATTACATTTTATTACATTTTATTACATTACATTACATTTCATTAGACTCGATCAGATTAGATAGGGATGGATTGAGTGTTTTTTTTCTTGTATTGATGTTATCTTTTATATCTTATCTTATCCTATCTTGAGATAGCACTTGAGTAAAAATGCATTTTGATTTGTTTAATACTGACTATTAGGTGTTTTCAAAGTCAAAGTTAAGAGTGAAACCTAAGCCAATTGCTTCACCATCATTAGGAAAGGTAAGTGATAATTTTGACCATTCTAATTCAATGCTATTGACACTGTTTTATAAAACGAATAACATTGAATAATAACAGAGGGGTGATTCCCAAATAAGGGTGTCAAAGCTCCAACTTTAGGTCCAAGATGACCTGGTTACCTCTGACTCTAAGCAGGGGGTTTTGATATAATGACTGTTGTTAGTCTGATTGGGAGCAGTAAACTTTTGACCTTTTAAATAAATTGATGTATGAGTAAATCTGATATTGTCATTTTGTTGTGGGTTCTTTTTATGTAGTTAGTATTACTAAGTATGAGCCCCAGTGTGACCGTAAACTTAAAGCATTTTTATGTTACTTTTTGTATTTCGAATTTACTTTTTTTGTGTGTTATATCTCGTAAAGAAAATGTACCATCAGATAGATATCTTACAAACTGTTATTTGTAGCATTCTTTTGGAATGACCCACGGTAGTCATGTGATAAAAACAAAATTAATTGTTGTTAGGTGTAGTTTTGCTGACGCTAGTCAGTTCTACGACGCTGCACGTATTCATCTTACCTGAAGACCTTTGACTGTTTTAATGACAAACAAACAATGAGGTAATCCCTTTACAGTGTTCTTACTTTATTATTTTGAGTCCAGTCACAATTGGTAAAAAAGATCCATGAAAGAGGATGTATTCCTCCCCTTTTTTCTTCTTGTTAGCTGCGTCACTTTTGTAAAGTTGTTTGGCACTCTGTAGAGTTGGAGATGGTGTCGATTGAAGATTACCGCGTTGTTATCATTACGATGTGGCACAGTCTAATTGATGGAGCATCGTTTGGAGCGTGCGAGCATTTTTTTAAAAATTCTTTCACCCCAAGCAAGCTTTAAAGCTACTTTTAGTGCAGATGGTTACTTTTCTTATTTGATACGTTTTCTTTGTACTTTTAAAATTATTGATTTATACTCTTTCCCAACTCTATCTCCAAAAACATGTACAAATTCTGCAGTATACCACTTGTAGCTGAGAAACAAATTTGGTACAGTACTTCCAGGGTTGTGGCTTGGCTTCGACCCAGCATGTTTTTGATTGGTAATCTGGTGATCTAACCACTTGGCTACTACTTCACGTTGATGATTTCAGCTGCATTGGCTAGCTACTGTCAAACTTTTTCAACATTGCTCGATGCAGACCTTTTAATGACTTTGCGCAGCTTATACTTTTCCCCTGTATGGAGATGATGTAAAAGAGAGGTTTTAATTTATTTTTTGAAGCAACACCTTACATTGTTTACTTCCTCTATAGATACCACATATACTGATTATACTGTATGCATTAATTACGGTAGGCGCTTACACCTCCGTTGGTCGTTATTGTGAGTTTCTTATTTGCTTTAGGCAAAACTGTTCGAAGGCTTGGAAGACGAAGTTGAAATTAGCCCTTCTACTCTAGTTCCTCGAAAGAATATAAAGAAGTTGGTGATTAAGAACAAATCTGATAAAGTAATGTTTCTTTGTTTTCCTACTTACTGAAAAATGTAAGCATGACTTAATAGCGGTGTTCGAGATGGCAAGCGGGGGGCTTTTTAGCCGCAAATGTTTTGGGGTGGGTTTATTCGAAGGTTGAGGTTTGTTTAGCAGTAACCAAAATATTACCAGTACTATTGTTTTTTATTTGAGGTTGGTCACTGTGCATGAAACAGTAGATATATTGCAAAAGTAATTGAATGGCAAAAGGTTGAGGTTGGATTAGTGGTGCCAAGAAAATATACATCTGTAACAAATTGCAAAACATATGGAACAAACCTTATCGAAAACGTAATTGAAAAAAAGGACAAATATAAGAATTTTGAAATAAAATTTGAGAAGTTGAAAATAGTTAAATTTGTCATATTTTGTGTAATACAGAAATAGGCGTGAATGATAGCTTTGATAATTGAGAAAAAATAGCGATATGATGTTTTTTGCGAAAATCGATAACCCCTCATATGAGCTTCTTCCAGGATGGGAGCGTATTTCACAAAATTGTTTTAGGGTGGGGGTTATTCGAGGAGAGAGGGGCTTATTCAAAGCTGAGGTTTTATTAGAAAACGTACGGTATTATATTCGTTGCATTTAGTGATTTTACTCTTAAATCTGGAATAAGCAGATTCATGCGTGAGGGGTATTTTTTTGTTGATACAGAGAAAAAAATAATAATTGAATCGTGGCTAGATGTGGTGATGTTATGGAACATTGGCTAATGGTAAAATGAAATCAATGAAGAAGTAATCTTATTTATCAATTAGTAATTTTTTGAAATCACTTCACTTGCGATAAGGAAGCACTCATTACATTTTGATGACGAGGATATTCCTTTTTATTTCCATAGTTTGTGAAAAGTTATTTCTGTTTGAAATGTTGGACCAAAGCCTGTAAAAATGTTTTCTGAACATTGTGTGAAAACATGGTTTGTATCGTTGCTCATTATTTATTTTGGAAATGTTAGTGATAATGGGCATCCCATGGGATCTAGTGGTATAGTTTACTTGTTCTTCGATACAGAAAAAAAAATCCTTTTTTTAAAATAACAATATTTTGTTTTTGCTGGTTATGTTTCAGGAGTTAATAGCAGAAGAACCAGAGAGTCTACAGTTGCAACTACGAAGCTTAATTGAGGACGACAGCGATGATCTAACAGCACCTACACCAGAAGTTGCAGTTTCACCTCCCAAAAGCAAAGAAAACGAAGCACAAGAGAATGGCCTTTGTGATTTATCAGAACGTGATGAAGATGAAGATGCTCCTCTTGAGACAACTGTAGATTTGTTGAATGGACCAGGAAAAACAAGGAACACAACTGATAATGGTCTACAAGGGTCAAGTGATGGTCTCAGTATTTGCCACGTTGTTTTAACCAGGTAAAATAAGCGTTTTGTTTACAAGAGATTTAAATAACATTTATAGAGAATTTTATTACAAGAAAGAATTATAAACCAATGAAAATATGCTTTAGAGGAAGGAAAGGTCCTGTCACATGCCTGGTGGTTCCTTCATGTCTTTTTTAATCTGTTGATCGTGGGTTCTGGTTCCTTACGGTTGCCCTAGTTCCTAAGAAAAATTGCTACATTGCTTATGATAGTATTACCTAACTCAACCACAGATAGAATAAGTATTTAGTTTTATGAAAGCTTAGAAGCATGCTTGTTGATTTGTAATACTTGCCTTAAGATGCTAGATTCTGTGTCCCTTCCGTTTTCCTGCTGGTTGGAGCAAGATTTTATTTCATTGACCACCCTAAGGTCTTTGCAAAATTCTAGTTTTGAACCTGTAGTGTTAACATATAGGCTGAACAACTAAAGAAGGTTTATTTTAGAATTGATTTTTTGTTCTCCTTCTCTAGGCCGGAATACTACACTAAACCCAGTTTGAAGGAACTGGATAAGCTCTGTGTAGACGATCATTGCTTTGTGTCAAATTTTGTGGTTGGAAGAGAGGGTTATGGAGAAGTGATGTTTCTTGGAGAAACAGATGTTTATGGTCTCGATCTAGATGACATTGGTACTTATGTTTCATAATAATTATTGCTATATTAATTAGTTAGTGTTTTTGTGCAAGATAGGGTTCAGGTTTTACTGTTACCGCCTTTTTGCTATTCTTGAGTTCGATCAGTGCGTTTGTAGAGAATTTATATTAAGCGCCATGTAATTTAATGCCAATGTACCTCTTCTGATGTCACCCAATTACTTTGATTACAAATTTTGTTCCACCCGGAAACTCTCGGTCACTGTGCAATTTTACTAGCCACCAAGTCTTGTTTTTCAGTCCAGATTTCTTGGTGAGCTGTAGTTTTGACACAGTAAAAAAAGAGGTAAAAGATATAAAAAAATGAAAAGTAAGAAATTTGACGTGAATTGTCTGAATTTTGAAGTGGTAGAAACAGTAAAATTCAGAGAGCCATGCAAGCTTGGTTAATTCGTGAAAACCATACATCACAATACTTTACGAGAAAATATTATGTTTTGGTATTGTTACACAAGCATGAGTGAACTTAAAACGGTTCCTGACATAAAAGTTGTGATTTGTTTATTTCATTTATGCATGGAGTTTTAAAAGTTTCTGTAGCTGTTACGTAATGGCGTCTCATGAGTATTAGTTATAGCTGGCTTGGTTCGACGAAACAACTAACTCATAAAGAAAAGCATACTGATTAAAATCACACTCTAATCCAGGTCAAACTGTTCACAACAGAATATGGAAGTGGATATTAAAAGTAAGAACGGCCATAATGCAATGGAGCCAATAAAACAGGCAGTGCTAAAGTAAAAAAGGGGAGAATCATCGCCCACCACCATGTCACCACCATGTCACCACCATCCTTATTTTCTACTCCCTCGCGTAAAATTATGTTTTATATAAATAATATTTTTAAAACCCCATGCTTTTTAGCGGGAAATAATCGTGTCTAAAGTATAGCAAGTCAAACTCGTGTGAGTTAGACGTGCTATATTTTATGCTGGTATACAGCTGAGGTTTTGAAAAAGTATCATAAGTTCAGACGATACAGCAGATGCACCATGTTACATCATTCAACTGCACATCGACACGAACAGTTGATTGAAAAGACTTGCAAAAGAGTTGTAAAGGAAGGAAAAAGATAGAAAGATTCAGAACATTAGTAAAAGTCAGCAGCTAATTAAGAAATTATTATTATTAAATTATTAAAAATTATTCCCTTGCAAATTTTGTTGACAAAATATACATCCGAAACACCACTTGTTTGCGTCTCATCTTTGTAGTCGAGAATTTGTTGATGTTTATTTTTTCAATTAATTTCTAACTACTATGTATTTTAAGAGACTTGCTCCTTGGTTATCTTGTATGGCTTATTTCTAACTTTCTTCGCCAATTGCAAAGATATTAGTTTCGAACGATTTAATTTGATGTAAAGAAATGCATTCATTTGTAAATATTCGTTTAACACATTCGAATCTTAATAAAAAAACTAAACCAAATCTGATTTTTGATTTTTCAGTTGTGAAAGATACCATTTTTGATGCTTTATTACAATTTTTTTAGTAAAGTATTTTCCTGTTTTTATTGTGTTTCCCTTTTCTTGTTAGTATCATCCTCACTGATCCAGTAGTTTATCTTTATTACCATGTAACTAAAATATGCAATTTTTTTTGACATCATTTGCCTCCATCTCCAGTGTTTTTCCGACGAAGAGAAGTTGAGGTTTATCCGGATGGTTATTCTGGCAAACCCGAAGTTGGTTTTGAACTTAACAAGAAAGCGGAAGTTAGTTTGCAGAAGTTGTGGCCAAATGACAAAAACACTCGCTCTCCAATCAAGGTGAGTATTTGTTTTCATGCTCAAATTGCTGTCACACACACGTAAGTACTTTGTAGTGCCATGCATCCTTGGTCTTTGAATATGTAACGTTGAGGATTTGGGCTGATGAGAATTGAGTTAAGAATTCCCTCTTCAAATCCAGTTTAGTCCTTTCTTTAGAGAAAAGTTGTTTTTTTTCTATCAAATAAGAGAATATTGTGAACTCAGGGATAAAAGAAAGTTCAAAGAATAGAAAAGGAATTGTTGAAGATGTAGTAGATGTGAGTAGACTGTGTTGACAAGAACCCCATTGCAGCAAATAGGGTTTTTGCTTAGCCCAAAACAGAAAGTGATGCATCGTGGAAATGTGCCACTTTCTGGGTATATCTTTACCTGTGTTAATTGAGTTTTATGATTTATGCTAAGGTGATGTATTGATGTAATATATTTTTTGTTGATAGTTAGGATATGCCCGTCTCTGAGGTATTCAGGTGTGCCAGTAGTAGTATACACATAACCTTACCATTTCTCGTTAGAGAAATAGTTTTGAAGTATCAAAGAAACTGTGACAAATAATGTATCAAAACAAATTTGTAACTAAGATAAACACTTCAATTTTGATTGAATGTTTTATCTCTGGACTATTTTGGAAAACATTAAAAATTTTATTTTCTTACTAAAGAGTCCACAGAGGTTGGCAAAATCCGGATTTCTTGAGCGGCTTGAAGAAAAGACTGCCGAAATGGGAGCAGTGTTTATTGATTATCGCCCAGAAACTGGAACATGGGTCTTCCAGGTAATTTTCCTTCTTCATTAAATATTGTTTATTGAAAATTCACTGTTATGCTGTCGAAGTAAATGGTCTGGCCTGGGTATAATAGAGGACACGGCAGACTATAGTTGCAAAGTCCAGACCTTCAGTGCACCACTTACTTGGTTACTGGGAGACAATGAATTTAGGAAATTAACGAATATGAAACATTGGTGGTCGTAATGGTACTGCTGGTTATACTAGCAATGAGGATTATGATTGTAATTATGACATTGGTAATAAAGACGGCAATGATAATGTGATTGTGATGATGGTGACAAAGAGGGTGATGATGATGATGATGATGATGATAGTGATATTGTTAATTGTGATAAGAAGAAGAATGTTGATGAGAATGTTGGTTGCTAGGATAGTGTGAATGGTGGGGGTGGTACTGGTGGGGGTATTGGTAATGGTAATAATGGTTCTATGAGTGTTTCTGATGAGGGTGTTGGTGGCGCCCATGGTAATTGGGATGATCATAGTAGTAATAATAGTGATACTGTAATGGTAGTGGTGGTGATGGTATTGATGATAATGGCGATGAGAATTTTTAGTAGACTTACGTGTTTGTAAAGGTATGATTATATATACGTCTCTAGAGTGATATTTGTACAGTAATCTGCATAAGATGCATCAATTGTATATGCAGTCTTTCACAGTTACTGCCCCAAGGTTAGTTGTTTAAGTTGTTATTTGATAAGATGTTATGAAAATTGGCTCAAGCAAGAAAAATAAATACACTATAGTGTGCTAGAATCTATATTTTTTATAAACAGAATGTTTGTGGTAAGGGTAACTTGTGAAGTTACACTATGGTGCAAGTGTACAAAAGTGATCCATTAATTTTTAGCAATTTTGTTTTATTTATTACTGAACGTTTGATTTGTTAACAAGAGCATTACGACCTTTGATTGATTTCCAGGTTGAACACTTTACCAGGTATGGATTAAACGAACAGCTGTTTGCTGAAGATGATCAAGAATTAAAAAAGAAACTTCAAAATGCTGCTGATAATATGGCCATCATTTCAAAACAGGCGGAAAAGAAGACAGGCAAAGTATGTATAGAAATAATATTTTATTAATTTTCAAATTTCAAATAATACATCCAATCGTTTGTTATGGTGATAGTGTTGCCAAAGAATGAAAAATGGGTTTCTTGGGTACATACAAGTAAAACTCAAAGTTATATGAGACACAACGGGATTTTGCTTGCACAGCTGGTCGAACACCACACTTTAAGTATTAATATAATATAATATAATATAATATAATATAATATAATATAATATAATATAATATAATATAATATAATATAATATAATATAATATAATNCTGCTGATAATATGGCCATCATTTCAAAACAGACGGAAAAGAAGACAGGCAAAGTATGTATAGAAATAATATTTTATTAATTTTCAAATTTCAAATAATACATCCAATCGTTTGTTATGGTGATAGTGTTGCCAAAGAATGAAAAATGGGTTTCTTGGGTACATACAAGTAAAACTCAAAGTTATATGAGACACAACGGGATTTTGCTTGCACAGCTGATCGAACACCACACTTTAAGTATTAATATAATATAATATAATATAATATAATATAATATAATATAATATAATATAATATAATACATTGCAAATAATTAAATAAGACAGTGTTGATAGAATAAATGGTAAAATGTTTTTTGTTATTCAGGTCCTATGTTGATGACAGAAATTGTATTTTTCTGAAATAGTCAACTTGACTAAATAAATAAATGAAAAATAATAATTTGGTTGGTGTAATAACACCAGTTGTAAAGGTTGTGTAAAAAGGTATTAAAGTTATTTTTTGGTAAGTAACTTCTGTAGTGTATGTTTAATTCTGTACGTTTTGGTAATACTCCATGTACTGAATAATTTTTGTTTAATGCTCTTTACTATGCTCTCTAATTACAATGTATTTTTATTTGAGCCCATGTTTAGACTTTATATCAGTATGTTGTTTGAAATTGAAATAAATAGGTTTTGTAATAAAGAGGGTGTATCTTTGAGAGCTTAGATAATACCAATAATGAATTCATTATGTAATTTTGCTGCCATGTATAACTATTTTCTAATTTAAGCATACGTGTGCATGCTCGTGTGTCTTAAAGCAATGTAAAATTTTATTGAATTCTGCATTAACACCGTAGAGTAATTATTATCACCACCTACCTAAGTGATATTTGCTGAAATTGTATAGTGAAAACCCTGCTTTTTTACTGATAGGTTCAAATACTTGCTAAAGAAGATATTATAGTGCATCGAGATTCAGTGCCAGAATCAGAGAGACAAGATGACATAACCGACCTATCACTAGATGACCAAGATGTTACAGATTTCAGTAGCCAGATGGACGATGAAGATGATTCAGCGACAATGGGTTAGAACATTACTTATGACAACATTAATATTAATTTGTCCTAAAAATTGAAATAATTCGTTATTTGTGTATTGGTATTAATAAATCATTTTTGACGATCGTTAACATTCAGTTGGTGGTCTGACCATGAAATAGCACTGTAATGTGGATGATGAAGAATAGGAATAAATGGCAAATGGTCTGTGAAAAATGTACCCCAGTTGTTGAAGACCTCAGAAGCATTGGGTCAAAAAGAACTTATAGCCAAAATTAGAATTGGTGTCAGAAATCGTAGTAAATCTGTTCAAAATAATACCCAAAGGAAACTCCTTGAATTATATGACAACCGTCAAGTCAGGAGTTTTTTGCTATTTTGTTTTAGTATATTCTTTTTGAATTTTTTTATTCTTTCATCTGTATGATAAAGAATATCCAAAGGTTGTCACTGAATTGTTAGTTGTGATTAAGCTATAGTGCAGAAACCATTTCTGAGTGGTTAATTGCGGTGAATACTTCGAGACCAAACAGTTGGTAACCAAACATGGTAACTGTTAGCGCCAGGTCTTATTTCCACGTAGGAGTTTTAAAAAACAATGAAGAAAAACAGGGTTGTCATATCGATAAACCGATTGATTGGGAGATAAGAGGCACTAAACCGGTTGCAATAAGATGATTTTGATGATGGCGATAATGACAATGATTCTGTAGTTGATGTGAATTGTTTTTAACGTTTGAAGGCATTTTTCTTATCAGCATTTTCCATTTCTTTTAGGACAACCACTCCCATTGACAGATACTGCTGGCTTCACTCCATTTTCCTTTAAGCATGCACAAACACTTGGTGTTAACTCACGTCGTGTTCAAGGCATGAAGGCCTATATGTTTGACTTGGATGATGACAATCAGAATGTGTATATGAGCCCGAAAGAAAAAAAACTGTTGTCTAGGAGTCTAATTTTGAATGAATCAGAAAGAGAGAAGACTTTATTGAGCCGCTTTGATTCTCCAGATCTATTTCATGATGAAAAACTCAAGCAAAAACTTAGCATGTCTTCTTTCTTGGAACCCCATGCACCCCCCAGTGGCAGTCCTGTCAAGTTGCCAAAATTATCCCATCTTTTTAAGCCACAGTTTGTTCCCGAACCGCAAGGTATGTGAATGGAAGCCATTATTTCTGTTTTTTAATCGGTATTATCTGTGATTTAGGTTTTGTTCTGGTATGTTTTCATGAGAACTACTTACGTTTTAAAACTCCCAGACCTCAGTTAATTTCTTTTCAATATATAATACAATGTTGGAAGATATGCTGCTTTCTAAGGTATTATTATTGCTGAATATAAAAGAGAGATATTTCAATCAATTTTTAAACCCTTTGGAATGATTGACATCAGCGACTCCCAAAAATTGGGATCATTTTAACCTCACGAGACATCGATTCCCTTATCATTTCAGCTAAGTGCAATTCCTAGTTCTTGCAATTGCTCCCGTTTCGTCTTTACTGTCTTGTTGACCCACCATTAATTATTTATTGTATTGAGATATAGTAATTATACCCAGGGTCAATTATACCCAAGGTAAAAAACCCCCAGTTCTCAGGTCCACTGAAACCAAATTTGATTGCAGAGCCTCCTCGTATGTTTATCGCTCCCAAAGTCGATTAAATTTGCGTTTTGTAATTAATTCATAGGTATATATAACGAACTGGCATGTTTCTTAGCATTATGTAATGCATCAACTTACATTTTCGTACTTACTTTTTCGTGTGTAGGGCGCCTCATGCTTCAAGTTCCAGCAAGTCGGTCAGAATAGTAGTCTGTTTCCTGGTACCGCTTTTTCATTAGCTCCCCATCTTGATGGGGCCTCACTCTCTGTTCATCACTTAACTTGCCTGCATTTTCTGGGAAAAGGATGAATTAAGTGTATCCTCACTAACATATTGCGTCAGAGGTCACGGTAGCATCTGATTAAATTCTCCACTGTACGCCCTCGCAAGGTCTCTTGGTGCTTTTACAGAAGTCCTTTGCTTGCACCTTTCAAAGGGTGCCATCCTTTTGCTTAGTTTCAGATATTGTCGACTAGAAATGCATATCAGCTCCAAGTTGACGAATTTAAGGACGACTGTGCTCTCTTTAGTTTCGGCCTCTCATATTTTAGGAAAGGTTGCTTTGAGGTACTGGAAACACTTGTTATGCTGCTGTCCTTTGGTAACTTGCTTCATTAGGCCTAGTTTTATGTGGAATGGTAACAAAATGACTTTCTTCTTGCTAAATAGAGGCTCATGCATTACATTATGATTATGGCATCCAGCTGTCAGAGTTTACCCAGGTGGCCATTCGGAGAGTACGTAATTTTCTGATCTGCCCCTACTGCCGAGATGCCATTAAAAATTTTTTTAGCCAAGTAGTTTTTCAAATGTAGTTGAAAAAGGAGCTTGATCGAAGTGAATTTTTTCTCAAATTTTTTATATTTTAGTGTTTGTAGTGTTAGCTTTGCTCAAATGGTTGATTCAAGCAAGATATGGAACCTGTTGAAACTTCAGTTCTGCATTGCTCTAGGATTTCTTTTCTTATATGTCACTATTAGTAATTTCACAGTGTATTTATTATAATGAGAGTGGAAATTCTGAGAAATAAAAGGACCACAGAAAAAAAAACTATGTTGTATTTGTGATATGCGCGACAATTACCCCTGGAAAAGAGATATTCTCATGTCGGGTTTTTCATTATTATATAGTGTTAACCAGCAATTGCTAAGTTAGGTTTTTTCAATGATAATTGCATCAGGTTAAACTTTTTTTTCGCGTCGTTCGCGTTGTCTTTTTCTTGTATATATTTTAAAGTGTATTCATATGGATACAGGTTTTCTTAAAAGACACATTATTGTTCTAGACCAAACAGAAACGCAAGCCCCAGCTGTAGAAGCAACGTCAGCTTTGAAAAGGCAGGAAAAACCAAAGATAATTTCTGCAGTTCGTAAACCAGGACTGTGCCCCAGAGACAAATCGATAACTGCTGGAAAGCATGGGTATCTAGCGGATACTGGAGTAGGAAATAGTCGACGTACACGTGTAGGATGGAGTCAGAGACAGACATTTATACATTTCGGAAAACCAGTGAATAGAAAAGAAAAGGTAATCGATGCAAACATGGAGAGGAACAATACCAGACCCTTTATCTTTAAGGAACCCAACCCAGAGGTGACAGCTACTTTGCCGACAGATTTCACATTACACCTGGAAAAAGTTGGAGCAAAGACCATAGATGGAGAAAACAAAAGCATTACTTTAGTATGTACCAGTGGTGATGTAGACATTATTTATTGTAATCATTGTTTGTACTGTCATAAACTGAAAGTTTTATTGTTTGTTTGATATACTTTTCTCTGCTGATTTTTCTCTTTGGATGGAGATTTCAGATATGCACAAACTAGCTTTCACTAGGATCTAATGTTATATAGGATTTGATACGTTTGACTGCTTTTTTTTTGTTTATCATTAAAACCAGCATCTGAGAAAAAATGGCAACAGAAAAGAATGCATCAAACAAATATTAGACATAAAAAAAGCTAATGATAAACCTAAATGATAACAGGATCAGTTTTGAATTGGATATGTTCAAAGTGGATGGATTTGTAGCAAATTATTTCCTTTTGTTTTCCTGTGGCATTTGATACAAAGTTACACATCAAAAATGTGTTAAAGTTGCATGATGAGAGCTATCCAGCAAGTCTCTTATCAAGTTTGCTTTTTTCGGGCTTTTAAAAACACATTTGGTGTGTTGTTATTGTTATTTTTTTGATGGATTTATCCTGCATATCAGTTTCGAATGTATTTTTGATCCAATAGAAAATGCTGTTTAAATAATCTGTTGCATGAACTTTGGTAGCTGTATTTTAAGCAAATGTAGTACAAGACATTAGAAGAGGTGCTAACAGAAAATGGAGAAAACTTTTAAGTTTAACGCTGTTTACTTTTCTCTCACATTACACGTCGGTATGTAGATAACCACGTACAAAATACACAAGTAATACCTATAAACACACGTCTGCCGACTCCATTATCTGTTAGCTATATGGCCCTTGTATTCTTAAATTATTTTTACTCCATTTGCTAGCATATCTTGATTAGTTGTTCTTTTATTGAGGTAAGAGGTTTTTAAATTATTAAAAGTTGTCACTTTTGGATGCGTAAATTAAACTGGTAAGTAACGACATAGGCAATAAAATCCTTTGAAAATGTTATGTACGTTGTGATATAATAATATTAATATTAATATGATATATAATATAATATAATATAATATAATATATTGTATTATATTCTACACTATACTGTATTTTACTATGCTGTATTTAGATAACATCGGAAAACGATGAATAAATAGTTTCCCAAACTGAAATGGTGTCTACGCTTTATCATAATAATGCAATTTGAAGAAAGGGAGAATTTGGAAAAAGAACTAAACACGTTATGATTTGCCTGTTTAGTTACTTCTCTGCCAATCCCCTGCCTACCTTATCAAGTCGGGGCCTCTGTGTCAAACCGCTTAAGTACACGTTCTTTCCAGGTCATCCGGCTGTTAAATATTCGTTGCAACGTCCAAATGCCCATTCCATTAATGTCTTGCACTTGTTTGATGCAAGTGAGACGAGGCCTTCCTCTTCTGTCGTGTCATTGTGTATTTTCGTAGAGAACATACTTATAAATGAGAGTCAGAAAGTCTTCGAAGCTTGTGGGCAAGGCTGCGTAGTTGTCTTGGAAATACAGTTCCAATTAATCTTTCCTTTTGATCTCTTGAAATGCGTTGGTTGCTTACTTTGTCTGTTCGTTTAACGTTTAACATGACTCTATAACAACTTGTTCCAGAAGAATTTATTTCATTACTTATCTGTTTTGAAAGCGTCCACGTTTCTCCACCATGCAAAAGAATTACGAGAATCGAAGAGTCAAATAAGCATAGCTTTAGTTTTACCGATATTTGTGTCGACTTCTAGATTTTTTCCATTTTTTAAAGTTTGCTCCTGGCAATCCTCTGTCTTTGCTTAAAGTCTGTATAAGGTGATCTAAGGTATATATTTGGACCAAGGTATTAATAACTTCGACAACTTCAAGGTTTGCAAGTGCAAGTGAGGGTGGGTCACTCCCTTTTATAGTTATTGTTTTTTTCTTGTTGATGTTTGACCCAACTTTCTTACCTCGTTGCTCCATGTCAATCAAATGTTTTTCAAGTGTGGCATTTTCTGGGTCAAGTGCAATAATATCGTCAGCAAAGCCGAGGTCAGGTAAAATTGTTCCTGGGTCTGTTTGAAGCCCATGTAACGTATTTATTTGTTTCAGCACTTAGTCCTAAGACAATAACGAGGAGAAATAATGGCAGTGTGCTTTACCCAACATGTCTGAAAGTCGAACTCTGCTTCTACTAATATTGTAGATAATGGCAATAGGGTTTACAATTTTACACCCTCCTTATTGATACCAAAAAAAAGAATATGATGCACATTACTTGAGCTGATTTCTACGTTCCCAATTCGTAATCATTGTATGTGTATCGTAGAGGCCGCCTTTCTGAGAATATTTCTCACCATTGTGTATGGCCGATGGTGTATATGTATATATAAATAGAATTTATTACAGATATTATTCAGCATTTTTTAAATTCATGATAAGTTGCAGTTCTTAGACTTTAGAATTTAACATGTTTGAAGACAAATATAAAAGAGTTTCCTTTTATTTCAGGAATATCTAAAGAACGCTCTTGATTTCTCCGAGATTTCTTCTACCATTGACGGAGTTCCTTTGATTAGGACTCTTCCTGGAAATGGTGCTCTGTCTGTTTATCAAAAAATCGTAGAACATTATAAGAGTTTAATTGGTGAGTAATCCAAGGTTTGCTATCCAATTGTTCTAGAATATTTTTTATATAATTTAATTTTATTCAATTTAATTCGTGCCATAATTACAACATCATACTATAATGAAGAAACGAAATTACCGGTTGCAACTTAGGAAAAATACCTCACGGAAGAAGTAATTTTGTGCGTCTGTACAACTAACAGTAACAGTAATAGGAACCGGATTCTTTATAGGACTAGGTTGAAAGTAATGTTCTTGCTAAGCATGTGATAAGCAAATATAGAGTTCACTTCACTCTAAAAAATACTCAAGTTTATCGTGTTATTATGTATTAGATGAAAAGTAACCATTGTAACAGTGTTTACTAACACTAAAACGAATGCCGTCTTATTTCAATTGAATCAAACTTGCGAAACTGCTATATTTCATATAAATATCCTAGAAAAATGAAATTGAAAATAACTTGAATCCAAGTAATTCATAACATATCTGGTTATTTTAAGAGAAATCTTTATACTTTTTGAGATTAAACACTTTTTTTTTCTTTCTTTTTTTGGTTTGATTCTTGATGGGTTTTGTTTTCGCTGCAGTCACTGGACCCGATGTTGATGGAATTAAAAATCAAAATGTTATATGGGGTCTTGCAAACGCATTATGGGGAAATCTTGAATCTTTTACGAGTGACATTGGTAAGTCAAGAAATTTTATTTGTTCCTTGTACTTTGGTAATTTTTAAAAAAATTCATTCTTGAATTGAAATGTGATAGTTTCTTCTGCTAGTCGAGAAGTTACTTTTGGGCGAGGAAAGAACACCCACTGCCTTATTTTAGAACGGTAAGCCAATGATATTCAGTAGCCCTTTTGTCCCATTGCATACACAATGGAACAAAAGGGCTACCAATGCTAGGCTGTGCATGCCCACAACCTAAATATGACATGAGTTTCAATCCCACCTATCGTTATGTCAAAGCACTGTCACAAGGTGATTGTCGTCCATGCCTTTAAGACCTTTATTAGCCCGTAGGAGAAGAACTCCACCCTGATGTTTTTATTTACAATGAAAAACTACAGAGACGACCATGGGCTGGAGAAAGAGGTGAGGTAGAGAATATTTTTCGTACTTGCACCAGTGGTAGAAAAAAGCCCCTTTGACAGTGCCGCCCAAATCCATTCGAAAAACAAACGCTTAATGTAAATATTACAATTCGAAGAAGGATTTTCTCCCTCTATTTGACATTAGCAGGAGGGTTATTTAGTCTTTCACCGCAAGACCTTGGATGTATTCCAATAAATTTTGTTGTTGAACGTGTACTTTAGTGCAAGGTGACATAACTTTGTTTAGCATTAGATCATTTTTCATTTATTTTGGATTGCAGATGTGACCAATTTGTAATTTTATCCAGTTAATTAGCAAAAAATCTAGGGTTTTATCGGGTAAGTTTAAGGGTTGTATATTAATATATTCAAATGTTGATCTAATTTGTTGATCTGATTTGTTCGTATTACTTTAATACAGAAACAAAATCAGAGCATTTTTTAGCATACGAAGAACGAATTCAGCGGAAGGAGGCGGTTTCAAAATGGCTAAGTAGTGTGTTCAAAGAAGAAATCGACAAGGAAGTTGAGGATTCTAAGTTTAAGGTAACTGACTGCAGGTTTGAAATAAAAAAAAATATTATTTTTTTAATTAGTAATTTTTGGGTTTTTTTATTCTGGCTTTTAACTGCCATTCAAAAAAATAACCATAATCCAGCTTTTGTAAGATAATACAATCGCCCTTGCTTTCACTAAAGGTTGGTAAAGAAAAGGGTTTTTTATTGACTGTGTTGGCGATGCTGATGATGCAGAATTTAGTGATGGTGGTAGTGGTGATGTTCTTTGGTGGCGCTACTGATCCTGGTTATGATAATAGCGATCTATTAGTTGTAGATAAGAAGTGTATTGGTTTTTTTTACTGGTACTGAGTAACTGGTGCTGTTGAAATTGCATGCATTTTGGAGATGATGCGATAGGCTTCCGCCTGTAAGTATGTTTTCTTTGGCAATTAAACGTACATACAAAATGTTACCAGGGAACAAAAGTTATGTCTAAATTACAAATAAACCCAGAAATGCAAAATATATTTAAAGGAAGTGTTATATCTGCAGACAAAAAGTAAGTAGTAAGGCAGGTATAAAGTAGTTGTTATCCTGTACCGCTGTAGTTCATCCTTTAGGATGTGCTAATCATAGGAACCAATGTCTTTTATCGGCTGGTCTCTTAAGAAGAATTGCTGGGGTGATCTGCTCTTCCGGTTGCCTCATTAGGCCATTGTTTTACGTGATGTTCCTGTTCATTGTCCATCATTCTAATAATTGTATTCCTGTCTGGTTTATCCAGGGCTGTATTACATAATATTTCCAACGCTTTTGAAAAGGTTTGACATGCTGGTATATAGGATAATTTCAAATCTTATGACAAAGTTGCGAATGACGTTATGGTTTGTATCAATGTGGACTGAATGATCGTAGATTAATGGTTGTCTTTAAAGATGCCTTTTTTCTTTCTCGATACTATTTCCTATCCTACCCTTTCAGTCTATTGGCAATCTATGCATTAGTATTGGTATTACATTAGCATAGTGGCATTTCAATGTTGAGATTCCAGGAGCTCTTTGGGTCCACCGCCTCTTTTCAGCAGTGATTGTACTAATTTTGTATTATGTCATCACTATCCTCGGGCTCCTGATGAGATGTATTATACAGCCCCTCCTGGATGCACGCACCGCCCAGACTACTACAGGCAGACCCTTAATCAATATATCTGTTTTCCGAAAGGGAACATCTGGACAAATTAGTGTTTTAAATGGTTCTTGGCAAGTGCTAGAGGAGTTCTAAAGTTTAGAAAACGACACTGCTACCTTCTTTGCTCAGAAGGAGTAGTCAGCAAATTTCACATATTTGCTTCATAAGAGTTAATAAAATGGGGAGGAGTTTACCATTTGTGTACTGAAGAGTTATTTCACCCCCTTGACACCCCCCCTCCATACACACACATACACACATACACACACAAAAAGGCTTAAAATTGGTTAAAACCATCATATTTTCTAATAGTGACCAACTATTTCATAAAAGGTATGACAGAGGGCTAATGGTCATTTATTTCTATTTTGTAGGTTGTGATGGATTTTCGGCTTCCTTTCTGCCATGCAAAAAGCTTTAACGAGAAATATTTTTTTAATAAAACTTTGTAATTTTTTTCCTGAAATCAATTTGAACTGCCTTTTTTAGTGATTACTTAACATAACGGCTTTTCCCCTCCCAATTAGGACAACGGCCATCTTGATGCGATTTTCAGTCTTCTCAGTAGCAGACATATCAGCACTGCCTGTAAATCGGCAATCCGAAATCGCGAAGTCCGGCTGGCGTTGCTTTTATCACAGGCCACTGGAGACGACAGTTTAAGAGGATTATTACGAAAACAGTTAGGTGAATGGGGAGAGCTAAAGGTATCTCTTTTTGTTATGGATTAGTATTGATGAATATTTTTAATGAATAGAAATTTAAAACCAATTAATCTGTTATTAACCTATTAACTTTTACCATGATTAATTTGTGTTACTTTATCATTAATGAGTCCAACTGCAGAGTTTTTCGCTTTTTGGCATCCGAGGACATCAACCGTTTTGGATTAAAAAACACAGAACAAATAAAAAAATAATTTGTAATTATACATTATTATTATTATTATTATTATTATTATTATTATATAAGTTATTATTATTATTATTATAATTATAATATTATTATTATTATAAGTTATTATTATTTGACTGCCATGGAGGTCGGACGTGCTTGACAGAGCTCCGATCAAAGTTGTAGACAAGTGGAATAATCCGTCGTAACTGCCGTCGAAAATGCTGTTTGGTTTATCTTCAATGGAACTGTTATTGTTGTTATCGTTAAACGCTAATGAAAGGAGATATTTTTACCAGCTTTGACGAATAAACTCGTTTGATATATCTTAACTTGCTTGTCGCCACATTCAAATTGTTGAGAGGAAGTTTTCTAGGAGTTTTCTAGGAAGACTTGGAATTATATTTATTTATTTTATTCTGTGGATTCTGCTACTTGCTTTGGTGAGATAAAGTTCAAAACTATAAATGCGATTGTATGATGTAGAAAAGTGGAATAACCATCGTAACTGCCGTCGAAAATTACTGTTTTGGTTTATTTTCAATGGAACTGTTTTGTTGTTATCGTAAAACGCGAATGAAAGGAGATATTTTTCACCAGCTTTGATGAATAAACTTGTTTAATAAATCTTAATTTGCTTATTTCAACATTCAAACTATATTAGACTTGGAATTATATTTACTTATTTTATTCTGTTGATTCTGCTACTTGTTTTGGTGGGATAAAGTTCAAAACTGTAAATGCGATTGATAAAGAGATTAAAATTGTATGCGAAGGATGCAATCGATGGGGGAAAAATCGTCCGAGTTGGAGCACCACAATTAAGATGGACTA
>RDPX01000492.1:312923-384298 GCA_003991215.1 Morbakka virulenta | reverse complement strand
TTTTCTGCTACTCTTGTTTCTGGTACCTGTAATACCTCCCTCTGTCTCACCAAAATCAAGTTTTTGATTTCAGGATCTTTTTTAAATCTAGCTGCATTATCTCTCAATTTTTGCCAACTTACTGATTGGTACTCTGGGTATATTACATCCCATCTCGCTTTAACACGTTTCATGAAACCTCTACCATTCGCCCGTTCCTCTTTGTCTATGTTGAGAAGCTTGACCTTCATTTCCGTTGTCCATTCTAATGATTTGCGCTGTGCGTTTTCCACTACATGGTCTTCTACTTGTTCTAATATTTGGTTTTGGTTGCTAGGTTCATTCTGCCTTCCCCACCCTTCTTTTTTAAATCTTCTTGCATTATCAGTCAAATTCTGTGCTGTTCTTCTACTCTCTGGATACTCTGCATCCCATCTGTCTTTTACTCGTTTCATAAAGTTTTTTCCTCTTTTCCTTTCTTGTGAATCTAATTCAACTATTCTGTGTTTCTGTTCTTCGGTCCACTCACGGTTGTTCAATATTTGAACAATGTTTTGATTTTTATGAATTGCTTCATTTTCAGCATCCATTTGTGCCACTGTATTATTAGCAATATCATGTATTAGTTGAAATTGATTATTATCTAAGTCCTCCATAAAATGTTTGATTTACACACGGGGATTAATCAGTCCATCCAGAGTTGCCCGGTTCTCTGGATAAGGCTTATAATTTTGATAGGGACGCCACTTCTACCAGATTCCGCGATCAGTGACCTCATAACGCTGCAGCCATTCACCCATATCGGCACGGTACCTTCGGGTTGCGGGTATAATTGATCGTGTAACCTCCACTAGACAGGCTGTCAGCCAAGACTAAAGAGCCCCATCTGCCCTGGTTTTGAAATCAGAGTGTTCCCTTCTCCTAGGACAACTGCTTGAAACGCTAACGAGCTTGTCCTACCCGGGTTTTGAAGTCAAAGATTTTCCTTCTCCTGGGATGACTGCTGGCAACGCTAATGAGCTCATCCTGCCCAGAGGATAGGTTATTTAAAGGCGCCTAAGACCCGCCTTTCGCCCCTTCTCCTGTCAGTTTGAAACAGTTCTGCCACGTGAAGGCCAGGAGTTGGACTTGACTACCAGAGGCTGTATATTACGCATGCCGTCTGGGGCATTTTATAGACATTGGACCCTCACTTTCCAATATCACCCCGGCAATAGTAGTCCTTCAGAACCTTATTATTATTATTATTATTATTATTTTGTACGGTTTTCTTATGAATGCTGTTTATTTACAATTACTTACCAGGTCACACCCATTGACCTGCGGCAAGCAAAGCTTTCTACAAGCATTTTAATTGTTTAATATATGTGGAGTATAAAAAAAGAAAAAATACAAAAAATATTTAAATGTTTGTATAAATATTTAGTAAAAAAGGATAAAAATTGTATCAACTTATGAAACACTTTGACGGAGATATTTTTATCACTCGGAATGCTCATATCGATCAGTGTACATGTTTTTGCTAGGTGGTCTTTAATAATATCTTTCATGTCTCTGCATTTCCATAATCTATGTACGGAAATGGGAACTAATGTGCGGAAATGCACATTCGTGACTGCGATAATTACTTTCGTCTTTGTGTTACTCTGCATTATAATTATGTTCTTTTCTCTCCCCATATGTCATCCAAAAAATCTCTACTTTCTTCCGCACCTGGTAATTCCTTTCCCTATGGTTTTTCCCTCGAATGCCAGAAAACAATTTTTGGGGGTCAGAGTTCAAAAGCCGGTTTTACCTGAATTGTTGTATTCTCTCATTGTAGCAATCTATTATGGCTTTCTTTGCTAGCACTCTCAGTTTCAGTTCTTCTAACACTGTTTCAATTCCGTTCAGATTGAATCTGAGGTTTTCACGCAATTCGTTAATCTTTTTTCTTGATTTCACTTCACCGTTTTTATGCCTCGGCAGATTAATACTCTTTTGTTGTTCTTTGATGTAGTTTTCTGTTCTACTTTTTCACCATGGGTCAGAGTTGGTTTGGCATTTTGTCATATTTTTAGTCTTAACTGGCTCGCAGCCCAAACAGTCGTAAATAGCTTGTTCGTTTCAGAGATATTTGAGATCTGAAAATCTCTTACAGAAACATTTANTGTATATTACGCATGCCGTCTGGGGCATTTTATAGACATTGGACCCTCACTTTCCAATATCACCCCGGCAATAGTAGTCCTTCAGAACCTTATTATTATTATTATTATTATTATTTTGTACGGTTTTCTTATGAATGCTGTTTATTTACAATTACTTACCAGGTCACACCCATTGACCTGCGGCAAGCAAAGCTTTCTACAAGCATTTTAATTGTTTAATAAATGTGGAGTATAAAAAAAGAAAAAATACAAAAAATATTTAAATGTTTGTATAAATATTTAGTAAAAAAGGATAAAAATTGTATCAACTTATGAAACACTTTGACGGAGATATTTTTATCACTCGGAATGCTCATATCGATCAGTGTACATGTTTTTGCTAGGTGGTCTTTAATAATATCTTTCATGTCTCTGCATTTCCATAATCTATGTACGGAAATGGGAACTAATGTGCGGAAATGCACATTCGTGACTGCGATAATTACTTTCGTCTTTGTGTTACTCTGCATTATAATTATGTTCTTTTCTCTCCCCATATGTCATCCAAAAAATCTCTACTTTCTTCCGCACCTGGTAATTCCTTTCCCTATGGTTTTTCCCTCGAATGCCAGAAAACAATTTTTGGGGGTCAGAGTTCAAAAGCCGGTTTTACCTGAATTGTTGTATTCTCTCATTGTAGCAATCTATTAT
Source organism: Morbakka virulenta (assembly GCA_003991215.1). NCBI lineage: Eukaryota > Metazoa > Cnidaria > Cubozoa > Carybdeida > Carukiidae > Morbakka > Morbakka virulenta. Next base: position 381,479 of record RDPX01000492.1, on the reverse strand, counting down.
GGCTTTCTTTGCTAGCACTCTCAGTTTCAGTTCTTCTAACACTGTTTCAATTCCGTTCAGATTGAATCTGAGGTTTTCACGCAATTCGTTAATCTTTTTTCTTGATTTCACTTCACCGTTTTTATGCCTCGTCGGCAGATTAATACTCTTTTGGTGTTCTTTGATGTAGTTTTCTGTTCTACTTTTTCACCATGGGTCAGAGTTGGGTCAGATATTTGAGATCTGAAAATCTCTTACAGAAACAGTTTCATATAACCCACTTCTTTTTTTATTTAAATATTTCATTAAGTGCATTTACAATGGCGTTTATCTCCTCTGGTGCATCCTCAATAATAATGTTAAACGCTGTTCTATTTTCAGGATCTACAGCCCTATTTAAACCATTTAAACTTTGCCTCTCATCCAATATAACATTTTCCACTATCTCATGATTGACATTGCCGTTAATCGTTCTCTTTATCATTTCTAATTCTTAATTTCGTAAGCCAACCATTTTTTCTAGTTGCCCTTGCCTAATCACATCTTTTTTCCGTAACATCAAAAGCTCCCCATTGTTGCCATTCGTTTTATATTCTTTGCCTATAACCTTTTACTGGAGCACCACTCTCATCAAGATTCGATGTAACATATCACTCCATCGCCACAATATTTACTTCCGTCAACCACACATTGCTAACAGTACCAGGATAAAGCCCGGTTCCTTGCTGCTGGAGCGGGGAACAGCTGTTGTGCGAGGCACCTTGAGATGACATCCCAGTCCCAATCACGCCGTTGTTTTCAAAATTATGAGAACTCATTGTAGTCATAAGAGGATTAGTGAATTTAAGGTTGCACAACCACCAGTCTTTTTATCGAGATACCATTTCTAGGAGGGTTATCAACCAAGACTAAAGAGTCCCTCCTACTCATGAGACAGACTAGTCCCCGCCCAAAACCAGTCCGGCATTTCAAAGTCACGTGGTATGTCGACAGATACTTCACCTAGCCCAAGGGTGACCTGGAAGTAGTTGTGGGAAAGGTTAAATCCATTGGCCCACGTCGAAACTCCACAACTGGATGTTCTTTTTAACTTTTTGAAAAGGTGAACCCTAACCCTAATCCCAACTCCAATTTTGCATAAGGAAAAACAGACCTGTCGTACGCCAAAGGCACCCACTTGACAATACTGATTGATGCCATGATTAAATTCTTGATTTTAGGAAACAATTGAACGTTGTTGTTGTCATGTATTAAGCATACTTCCCGTCATCACTTGCATCCATTCGATATACAGTAAGTCATGACCTTTTTTCCTGCTTTATTTCAGGCTGACAAATTTTTCGATGTTCGCCGTCTCCGTATTTACCTATTGCTATCGGGAATGATGGTATTTAATTCCTGTTATGGCAACGTCAACCTTTGTAATAACCTGGACTGGAAACGAGCCTTTGCACTTCATTTGTGGTATGTACCAATAAAAGATTACTGTACTTTTATAACTTTGCGTAGTTTTCAATCTCAGACATCACTTTTTTTTCATCTGCGGTACACTGGTATATTAATTTTTTTCCAGTACCTTGATTTAAAAATTCCTCCCTTGATAAAGTGAACCTTGTTTAATGTTGGATAAAAATGGTTGTTCTTTCTATCAAATACTGACAAAGATACATAGACTTTCTCTTGCTTCCAATGAAACTTAACACAAAAATTTAAATAAGAATTATATTTGCCGATTCAAGTGTAGTAAATACATACCATTATTCATTTTTTACGTTATTTACTTAATAAAATAATTTTGCACAAATTTAGGACAGATAAATAGGCATAAATGATTATAGGTGGTGGAATAAATTGTACAAGGTATAAATTGGAAAGAACTGTTTAGTAACCTATCGTATAATCACCGCCCAAATAATCAAGCTTGGTTGGGTTTGTCAGACTCAAGTATATCATCCATGATTATTATTATAGTCGGGTAGTAATCATTAGAGCAACCAATGATTCCAGATCGAGTTGGTCAATGTCTTTTTTTCTGTTGGACCAGACCAAGTATGACCATACATTAACATGCTGTAGTAACAAAATTCATATTCTCAAGAATTCCTACTGGTTTTCCATCAATATACTGCCAATCTCATGCGCCTTTCTGCGATGATATCCGAAATAGCACGGACAATAGCTCAATTGTTGCTTGACAGGATATTTATGCTCTTGGAAATCGCAAAACACGAGTACGAGTGCTATTCAATTTAATCTAGACTTTTGGATAATGACTAAGCACCAGATCATATGGAATTAAATTTTTAAATCCAGGACCAAAGTAGTTCCATTGGAGGTCGCTTGAGAACGGAGATTCCCAAACTCTATTAAGGATAGCCCATACCTTTGCTCCGTGGGTTTCGGTATCCTTTACAGATGCAGTATTCCAAACAGGTGGATGAATGGAAGAGGAAGCTTTTTCTTTTGAATTTGTTTCGATCAGAACGCCAGCCATAACAAGAACATACTAATAAAGCCATCAAACCCCATTTTATCATAAGTGTGTTAGTGTCTTTAAAAGAAAAAAGAAAAGTAAAAAAAGCGTTATTATTTTTAAAATGATCTTATTTCATATCATATTTCAATTGTTTTTATAAGGATTTGTCGACCGAGACCAATTCAAACCTGAGCTAATATATGTCTTATACACTGTTATAAATACATGGTGTCATATATCTTTAGGAAAAGCTTTGTCTTGGAATCCAAAATGTTGATCGACGAATATCGCACTTTTTGCGCGCATCTCATTCTGCAGTCGATTTGTTACTGTCAAGAGTTTATTTCCTTTTGTTAAAAATTGTCAGACTAAGAATTTCCATGATTATGAAAAAAAATATTGTTTGCACCGTTTGTGCATGTGTGCGAATCAGTATTATGTCTCAGATGGTTTTACGGCTAAGTAAAAATTAAAGAAAACAAAACGAACGAAACGCCCGAAAGGTGGAATCGAACCACTTCGACGCTAATCGACTACAGGTTTGAAGCCTGCACCCCGCACCAGCGAGGATCATCCAGGCGATGAAGTTGGTTTCGTAGAGAAAAGTGTAATGTAAATTTGGAAAAAAATCTATAGTGTGGGACATATTTTTTTTTTTGTTATTCACTTAAAATTTTTTTATCTTCCTTAGTCGTGTTTTCTTCAATGCATTTATTTTAATGACAACAGGAATGAGTTATCGTGGATAAAGGTTGATTGTTGTTGTTTTTCCTAGCAGACTTGCGCATGCGCACATGTAACTGTAGCCTTATTTTAATATTTTTCATAGGTATTTTTGTTCCAGCAATTCCTCTGTTTCAGATGCTCTTAAGGAGTATGGCAATGCTTTTAAGGTAAGCTAAAACGCTCCACGGTCCATTTTGTATCAATTGTTTTTTTGAAATCAAGAAGAAAACTGCAGTTGCTGGCATTTGTCATTTATTATCTATGTACCGAATTCGCTAAGTAAGAATCAGTTTGATTTTTGTTTTTGAATTTGAAAACCAAGTCAGTGGTCTACATTTTAGTATCAGCTGCCCCCTTGCGTAATATATGTTGGAGGTATTATACGTATTAATCAGGGCATACGGGGCGGCGGAGGGTGGTATACAAAAGATCAGGAAACTTTTCTTCTTTGCATTTCGACGAGTTCAGAAATGGTATACGTGTCGACATCACGTTTTACTACAGATTTAATACATTTTTTCAAGAATAGGCATTTTGGGCTCAAAATTAAGCATAAAGGCCCCATTGTGATCCAATTGACCATTTTTTTTCGGGGTAAAAAAATCTTTAATTTCATTCTAAATTTGTTTGAGGACGTAAAGTTGCATGGTAAAAACTAGCAGAGTTGAGGAAAAAAACCCAAAATATTTAATTTAATAACCAAGCATTTCATCGGCCATACGACCAGTTCCATTCACCAGCAATAACACCGGCCTGCGATATTTTAAAGGTCAAGCATGTTTGCTGTGCAAAATCCAAAAATCCAAATCATTTACTCCACTCAGGCCAAGTTTTTGAGTTATAAGGTTGTAAAAGAATTGTTATCAACGCCCTTTGGTGCTATTTATTACCTTTAATTTTGGATTTAGTGCTTCACAAAAGACACGCATTTTATCCAACAAAATTCAGAAAATAAAGATTATACATTACATAAAAGCTAATCATGGATGAAGGGCCTTTTTAGTAACTTTCTACTGTGCTGAGTAGCCATCACGTCTCGTTTCAAACACCAAGAGCAGTCTGCAAAGAAATTCACACCCCACCGGCCTTTGAAGCGTTCTTCCATGACACAAATACCCTGTTGGAAATGGTCAAAGTGGGAAGTATGAAGTGCAATTTGACCGACATCCCAGCCCCTAATTTTTGAAAGTTCTTCAGGAGATCGTCGACTTCCTTCTCGTATTCTGCACTACGGTTATTTCCAAGAAAGGTTGTAATTGCTGACTTAAGCGACAGCCAAGCAGACAGCTCAGCCGCATTCATGGCATCATCGAACATTGAGTCCATCATGAATTCCTGTATCTGAGGTCTATTAAAAATGCCAGCTTTCAGCTTTTCAAAGGTTATCCGAGGAAACGTTTGCTGAAAAAGGTAAACCCTCTGCCTTCCTTTACAAAGTTCTTCATAAGTTCCAGTTTGATATGTAAGGGTGGAAGTAATACCTTGTTTGGTTCAACAAGAGGGCGAGACGAAAGTTGTCCGAAGCAGGTTCCAACCCGTGGCTTGGCGGGTTGGAACCTGCAGTCTATACTAATCAGTAATCCACCATTAATTAACCAAAGAACATTGCTCCATCCCCCCTCAAGTCTAATTGGGTTTGATGAAACTTATTGTTAAAGCTTTACCTCACCTGAGCTAGGATGGGGGAGGGGGGGGAGAGATTGAGATTTTCGATGGGGATCAAACCCTTAACTGGTCGAAAACGAAACTAAAATATTCCACCATCTATGATCAGGTTGGAAAAGGCTGCCTGGGGTTCCTCCTTGGAAGTTACGAATAACGTCCTTGGTAATGCTAAAGCACATAATTACCTTGATCTTGTACACGCTATATACAGGATAAACTCCACAGGCAGGACATCAACCTCTGCGTAAAAGTTTATCTTTACAGTCACTTAAACAGTTGGCAGAGAACCTCGGTGTCATCAGTGTGAAGGAAGGTGAGAGATACACCACGATATCAAAATCTTGGGAAAGAGATTATTTGGGACGGCGGGCCTCCGAAATGATGACAAACTACTACTGAAACATCATGTCAAACTACGGGAGTTCCATCAATTTATGTAAATGAAAGAAAAAGAAATTCATACCAGAACTTGAATAAGTTTTGTGTTATGCAGATTTGCTTATACTTTACAATTGTGCTTTTTATTGTTCTATTAGGGTATTCTGGTACTTCTTATTGTAGTACATATTGTCTTTATGCTTGTAGATATTGTCGTTTGTTGAAGTTTTAAGTAAATTTATATTCTTTTGATTCTACCCTCCCGTAATACTAGACAAACGATTCCCTTTTTTTATGAAAGAAAAAACCCCTTGAACCCAGTTCAAGTAAACAGCCAGCTTTTGTTTCTTACTTGATGTTATACTAAATTTAGTTAAAAGCCCGCAAAAATGCTCAAAATAACAGGCAAACACATTTTTAGCGGGTATTTGTGTCCTTTAGACACGTTTAGCATTATTTTTTCACATGCTGCTCCAAGAAATGGTTAATGGGATCAAATTGGTCCCTTTCTGCTTAATTTTGAACCCAATTACCTAGTTTTGAAATAAGGAGTTTAACGATTAGTGATAAAACCTTACCTGTATAGCCAAAATGGATGAAATTGTCAGACTCGGGGCGTCAAAATGGTTTAGAAAAGAATATTCTGACCTTTTGGACAGCTCCCTTCTATTTTGTAAATCTATGTAACCGATTATATTAACGTATAATAGAATAATTTGTTTGGTTTTTGTTACAGCTCGATGTGCGATTCTTAAGAGTATCTACACTTAATGTGTTGTACGTTTCTTTGTGGGATAACTATGCTTGTCAACAAATCAACTACTTTACTTTCACAGTGACATGATATGGGTTATCATGTGATTGACATAATGGTTTGCACTTGGGTATATTTTGAAGGATACTTCTCAGATCAGGGGGTAAATAAACTGATGGAAAGGTATGTTTTCATACCAAACATTGTTGACGTACTTCGAGTGTTAACACTTATTTCGATCCTTGGTCATCGTTTTACATTTTAAAAATTGCAACAAGTATCACGACCACCTTCTTAGGTCACGGGGTAGAGAAAACAAAAAGGCGGGAAAGGAGGTTTAAAACTGGTCTTCCATAAAAACACTATGTACCTGTACCTTTACTTTAATAACGAATATGTTTTGATTTTCATTATTATGTGTTTCTATATTAGGGTACTGACGACTTCGAATCCTATGCTGCAGCACCTCGTCCAACATATGCACGCACAACACACAAAACGTCTACCGCAAAGGATATTTGTTATCATTTACTCAAACTGTACTGCAAAAGGTCGCATAAAATAGATAGAATATTGGCTACAGATACATATACTGACGATGCTGTGGATCATCAGTTAAGGTATGCATGAGTTGGATATCTGTTTGCAACAGGCTTCATTGCATAATTTTATGTGCTGGAAATATCAGGTATTTTTTAAGTTGTCTTCATTGTCATGTTTCTTTAGTCTTCTCGTTAAATACACATGGTTGTTAAAAACGTAAAGAGACATGGTAATACCTCCCACTCTATAAAGGCATCGAGCAGCATTTATATATTTATATATATATCTAGTATTAGAGTGAAACACTCATGAAACGTTAGCCAAAGATGGAGCTGGCTAATAAAATGACAATAATGGGACAATTCATACATGAACAATCCACACAACAACACGAAGGACAACACAACGAAAAAAAAATCTATATATATAAGAAAGAATGAACTATCCGCAGAGAGAAAGAAGAATAATGATGTATGAAGGATAGAACTATGGTGAAGCGTGATAGAAAAATGTAAAATGATAGATGACTAAGAATAATGATTATGATGATAATGACTAAGAATAAAGTAGATATCATGGATCATCAGTCGATTACCATGTCAACCATTTCGGGCATTTAATATCGAAATGGACATACCGACATGGCTGCCCAGCAGCACTGATCAGGTGCCACCCCCATGGAAAGAGTGGAGATGGAAGTAAATAATAGAAGAAATCAAAGAAAAAGAAGATGTAAGATTCATGAAGCTGAAAGATAAAAAATATAATGGTAGAAAAAGAGTACATCTGGAGAAAACGAAGAAGGAAAAATAAAATATTATAAGAGGATAAAGAAATATATATATAATATAAGAGTAAACGACAAGGAAGAATAAAATGTACCGAGAGGGTGAAGTGAGAGAGAAAAAAAAAATAGTTAAAGATTTCTTATCAATTCATGTCTTAATACTGTTACGTTCTTGTTGAGTGGGGTAAATGTATCACTATGTTTTCCATGCATCTTTTCGAAACTTTTGACAATCTTGGACCAAGATGCACCTTGTTTTGTCATCCTCACAATAAGTTCTTTGCTCTTGAGAATAAAGTCATCATACTGTAGAGTTGTACGAGCTATCCGTAAAAGTTCAAATGATATTGAACCATGAAAAATATGCTCAAAAAAAATTAGGGATATATATATATATATATATTTTTAGGATCCCACAGTAACTCTTTAAGCTGTGTTTGCTCCGGCAATATGGCCAGAGAGTTATGTCTCAGAAGCTCTGTGCTGTACTGATGAGCCCACAAAGGGCGAAACGGTACTGTTTGCAGATTGAGTATATATATATATAATCGATCTCGCCATACCTAGCAGGGTAATTTATAGCTGTACGTTAAGAAAAATAAACAGGCCCTTGACAATCGAGTAATAGAATTTATTTCCTTTATTCTTTATTCTTGACCATACGTAAATATGAATTGTTTGGGTTTTTGTTTATCTCTGATTTTAAACTTTATCAACTATTGATCCAGTTTTTCGTTTGATGCATTTATTATTTCATTCCAGCTGGCACATCCATCAGTGTTTGATTGCTCTTGGATACAGTCAGTTTTCTGACAATTGTCATGACTTTATACAAGCCAATTATGCAGCACAATTAGAAAGTCAAGGTCTTTGGGAATGGGCCGTTTTTGTTCTTCTTCATATAAAAAATGACACAAGGTATGAAAAGCCAGTGGGTTTTTGTTATTGACGGTGCAATATATGGGATTGTTGCTGTCTTTGAAATATTGTTCCACCACAAGATAACAAGATGCAGAGTGAGAGCATTGCTGTTATTGTTGTCAATACTGTTATTGTTGTTGCTGTGTTTGTTTTGGTTGTTATTGGTAGACAAAGACCAATAGAAGATCTCTTTTGTAGCAAGTTTGGCAAACATTGAATTTTAGGTTGTAATCTTCAAAAGTTTGGCTTTTGGGGATTTTTGATGTGGTGTTTGTTTTTTCTGTTTGACTTCATTACTGAACACAAATGTCGGATCCCATACATTGGTTCTTTAGTTGAATCATGATCTTGTACAGGAGCTTCGTTGAGTAGTTTTGGCGTTCGCCCTACCTTAATGCTTGTCCATGTCAATGTGTGAAGTTCTAAAGTTTTTTCTAAATAAATCTCATGACTTGTGCACAACGTAACTAATAAGAAACACTGTTTCTAAACTGATCAGTTAAACATGATGTTATTAAACTGTGTTAGGGATGATGACGAGAAAAGGTTTTGATTTCTTCCTCTGCTGAATATGCAGGCAAGGCATTGAATATTTGGCAACCAAGGAAGTAATATCAAGTTCCATATTACAAACTAGTATTAATAAGACATGATCAAGCACAACGCGATAGTTTTAGTTCCTATTAATCTGTAGAATTTTTTGCCGAGTTCACACTTTACGTCTACCTCTTTTTCACAGGCGAGAAGTAGCAGTAACTGACACCATAACACGATCCTGTGGTCTGGGTGATGAACAAGAAGTTGGTGGTTTGAATGAAAGAGAGCAATTTGTAGTCGACTCGCTTCAACTTCACTCTCGGATTATTCACAATGCAAAGGTATTCTTATGTTTTGTGTGTGTGTGTGTGTGTGTGTGTATATATATATATATGGTAAACATAATGTCTCGTCTCATCTCAAATAGCAGCACCAAACAACACCTTGATTTTGGAAAGAAAAGAATCTTATACTTAAGAGTACGTTGTTTCCTCTAAGACTATGTCACCGCATCGCCACGGGCATCGTTCTTTTTCTTCTGCTATATGCCCTATCCATAATGAATGCTGGCGAGCATGGCCTTCCATCTTTTCGACAGTAGTGTGTGCCCATGACATAATGAGTAATTAAATATATTTCAATGCATTAGCATCATCATCAGTAATTTTAATTTTTTGTAAATATTGTTTATTCCCATGAATAATGAACTATGAAACAAAAAAAACCCTTGGAACAGAATTACACGAGAATTTATTTTTGAAAAGAAAAAGCAGCTCAAAAAACATCTCAAAAAACATAATTTTTTGTCATGTTTGTTGGGCTGCATAAAAAAGAAAAAAAGATTTAGACTACGCAGAATCAACAACAAATAAGAACAGAATAGTACAAGTTTAAAAACACGAAAGAAGAGCTAAGAGAACAAAAATAGCAGTTGAAATCGAAACAAGTGTAGTGTAACGATGACTAATAAATGTTGTCAAATAATTTAATCAATGTGCACATTTTCTCAATTTGTTACTCTTAGCACTGCAAAAAGTGTAAAACAATAATTTTGAACGTGAATAGAATCTGACCCCATGATGGTTTCCGTTTGATTTATGATATTGTCTGTACTACTGTTGTACCTCGTTTTATCATTCTGTTTCTCTTATTACAATGAAGTATTCTATGCATTTCTAGAGTACTCCGTAATACTCCCTACTGTTTTATACCTGAACATACTCTACGACAGTGAGGCATACTATTCTAAATTATGCTATACTGTACTTGTGTAAATTAGTGTGCCTTGCTTATTTATAAATAGTGCTACCATGCCATCGTATACGAGCCAGGCAAAGAAATCACCCATAATGGTTTTTCGAGAATCTTTAATTAAAAGTTTTGGGTGATTTAAAGTAACATCTCATTTTGTTTTAGGCTTTAGCGGCAAGGCATGAACGTCGATTCCATGCTGAGGCTGTACATTTGCTCAAAGCAGGCAAGTGGAACGATGCACACACAGTCATAGTCAATGAATTAGCCGCACGAGCTGTCATCGATGGTAAGTACGAAATATAATATTTGTCATCATCGATCAACGATAAAAGTAGCAATAAAGTCGTGTTTCCAACATCACACAAAAGCAGCAACTTTTGTTCGGCCACGAACCATACGTCTCAAAAATTGAATATGTGCTCTTTGAATCTTGGTATACTGTGATTGGGTCAGTGTCCAGGTCTCACAGCAGTAACACAATCTACTTTGGACATATGTATTGTAAAATTTCATTCTGATCTCAAGTTTTAGATGCTAGTTACAGAGCATTTTCTTGAGCTCAGAGAACTTACTGTTTGCAAATACAATTCTTCTATCCAGTTCTGTACATGGTGCATTGTATGTGCTAAGGGCATTAAGATATACAAATTCAGTAACATTAGTGATGGGGTTTTTGTCACTGATGATCAGCTATTTTGGATATTCCTCTTATTTACCTTTGAAATTCAGGATTATAGTCTTGTTCATTTCTGTACTAATGACAAAACCAAATCTCATTAAAAGATCATTTAATATCAATTTAAAGATCATCTGCAGCAAACTGTAGTTTGTTTATTGTATCTGTTATGAATGCTAGATCATCTGCATAACCTAGCCATGCATGCCTCTCAAGACTTCTGTATAGAATTTGATCGTTTCTCTTCCTTGCTTAATCGTTAATGCGGAAATTGAAACATATACCCAGTTGAAGTTCTTCTACACGTTGGTTGTAATTACGCATTAAGTAATCCAAGAATAGATTAAATAAGCACTGACCCACCTTGCCTCGCACCAGATGTCGTTTCAAAATTATCAGTTTAACCTTTTAACACAGATTCTGTTTTCTTATAGAGTTCTTCCATTATTTTAGGACATTGCATCAGTTCGATATTTAATGGATCAATTCTGTTAAATATTGAATAGAACTGCTTCACGTTATAATGTCAAACAGTTAAACTCGAGGTAGTGTGTCTATCAATATTAATCACATTAATCATTTAATATCATTCTTTTTTTATTTAGAGGAATACCAGTATTTAAAAGAACTCCTTTCACAACTTTCCTATCCAGAAAGACATTGCACTATTAAAGAATGGGCTTCAGGAGGGCAGGTAGGTTGATCCCCTCAAACATTGCGCCATGTACAGATATTTTTAACGTTTTATAACACAGGTATGTAGAAGGCATTTCACTATTGTCACCTTCGACACTTATTCCTTAAGCAGTCGGACTTATGAATGAAAATCCTCAGTTCGTCATTTGTATAATGATTATATTAACTCAAAAATTCGGCATACACAAACACAAAGGCCACAATGTGTTGTATTTGAAATCCTTTTATGCACATACCACCTCGAGTACCCCTCTTCTAAAACCATATATAGTCCCCCGTGCGCCTAAGACTTAATCCTCCTCTCTGATACTTTTTTATGACAAGAACATTAATAGTTTATATACCTTCCATTCCTTTTTAGTTGTTATCCTTTTTCGCCTGGTGTTTTGTTGTTTGGTGTTTTTTTTTCGAATTTTTGACCCACCCTCTCTCATGATGTAACGATTTTGAATAATTATGACAGTTCTAATGAGAAATTTTGACTTTTTATCAATAACGATAATAAGCACCTAATTGTTATTTGTAGATTTATTTGGACTATGTTTTGATTCGGGAAACGTTATCGTCTGTAGAAAAGGTGAGTTGCGTATCACAAACACATTTATTAATCCCATTTTTGAAATGTTTCATTTTGTGGTATTCTTTCCGGTCTGCCATGCCTAAAGTACGTATATATCTATTTTATATATATATATATATATATATATATGACAGAAACTAACCGTTTTAGCTGCAAGAGGTGCAAAGAAGGAGAGGCAACCTGTGACTTAGACCTACATAAAGTGCATTTGGAGGATGAGGATATTGAAGTTGTCCAGAAGTTTTGCTACCTTGGTGACACCCTTGGAGCTGAGGGGGGAGCTGGTGCAAGTGTTACAGCAAGGGTTAACAGTGGATGGAGTAAGTTCAGGGAGCTGATGCCATTGTTAACCAGCAGAGCTCTGCCATTACCTACCAAAGGTAGAGTCTACCAGGCATGTGTACGTAGCACAATGATGTATGGCAGTGAAACTTGGCCAGTGAAAGCTGAAGATGTCAGCCGCATGGAGCGGAATGACATGAGAATGATAAGATGGATGTGCAACGTAAGTCTAAAGGACAGGCTCAGTTCTAATGAACTCAGAAGGAGATTGAATCTGGACAGTATTGGCAGCTGTATGCAGAATAGGAGGCTTCGTTGGTTTGGTCATGTGGAGAGAATGGACAAGAATGCTTGGACAAGTAGATGCAGAACAATCAAGGTGGCAGGAACCACTGGCAGAGGAAGACCAAAGAAAACATGGGAGGAAGTGATAAGGATGGATCTGAAACAAAAAGGTGTCAGCAGAGACCTAGTGAAGGATAGGATGACTTGGAAGTCAATTTCAAGAAATCGTCCAACACATGCTAGCATGTAAACCGGACGTTAAACCGAATATGATGATGATGATGATATATATATATATATCGCAAACCCTCTTGGTGGATTATAGATTTACATTTTATCACCATATCTTTATCTGTAACTTTCGTCGCGGCTTTAATAATAGTGATAATAAATCGGATTTTTATTCAGGGTAACCTATCATTGAAGAAAGCACTGTTATCACTAGATTTCTGTTTTTAGAGTTAGATCAAAAGTAAATTAATAAAATATCACAAATTTTCCGCCGTCACAAAGTTAGAAGCCAACTAGTTAATGCCTACTTTGATCTATTTTATATGATTTATGACATTTGCGAGGGAGTTTTATCGTTTGTTTGTATGTTGATTAGAGCTTCTCTCTTTTGCCAATGAATATGTTTTCACTCATTCTTTGAGTTCGATGTTTCACAGAGGTACCAGGAGCCATCTTTGTTTGCTTTTTGACGCACTCGACATGGACTTGTTCTCCTCTAGGGGCACTACTGTCAAAGGAGTTATAGTATGACCGTCTGCTGGCTCGATTTATATCACGCATTTAACATAAATGTGCTTTGACATTTCCAGAAATTGCACAGGGATACAGTAGCTTCATTTGATACGTTTTTCCGGGCTCACGAGCTTACTCCTGAAGTTTGCATGCATGCATGCCTACATACATGATGATTGCTCCGTCTTGTTAGACGAGTGCCGTTCCTTCATTTCTTTCTTCTACCTGCTCTTTCCGCCCATGTAATCTTAAGTGGCTCTCGAGACCTGCAAGCGACTTGCACGGTTTGTGGCAGACATTGCATTCCAAGTGATCCCTCGGGGTGGCAGCAGAGAGATTTTCATCTCCATGAACCCCAGAGGTGCTGCTTGAGTCCAGAAGTGGTAGCAGAAATGGGCACAAAAGAAATTATCCTGGTTCTAGTGGTCTGTTGAAACTTCTGATGATTCACCAGTTCTGCCTCAGACAACAGAGACCAACCACACTCCTTACAAGGCAAAAGAGGACCATAATCAGCTGACAAAAGTCTGTGCTTCCTGCAGATTCTCCTGCGTTTAGCATGAGAAACTCTGCTCTCCTCATACAACGTATCACCATGAAAGAGTAAACCTCTCCAATGGTCACGATCAGCAGTTATTGCCTCCCAACAATCTTCATATGCTTCAGGTTCTCCTTAATATTGTCTTTGAACCATTTTCCTGGCGGTTTTTTTCCAGATGAAATTTCACCGTTAAACAGTTAGGGAAAAGTTGGTCAGGGAGCCTGGAATCGTCCATTCGTATCAAGTGGCCAACCCAGCGCATGTGACCTCTCATCACCATTGACGATGGGCTTACAGTGTTTGCACTGGAAAAAACAGTAGTGTCGATGGTACGACTCTCCCATTTGATTCAAAGAATATGCCTGAGATAATGATAGTGATATCTCTCAAGCAGCTTGGTTTGCGACTGATACAGAATCTATTCCTCCCTCTGAGTCAAATACAGTGAAAATAGAGTTGGGGCAAGAATGACCCCCTATTTCACTCCATGGTCAGTAGCAATTTCGTCTTACAACTGACTATTAAAATTTACACGAGCCTTCATTCAATAATGTAACTGTCTGATTTTATCGACAAATGTAGTTGTGCAACCATATTTGCCGAGCACCTTCCAGAGAGCATCACGATTGACAGTGTCAAAAGCCTTGGCTACGTCAGGTTTTCATTCACTGTCATCAGTATTTGTCGGAATATCAATTAGGATTATGATGATAGTTTACATATATTTAGCGGCTTAAATGGTAGTCTATTTAGTGTTTCCAGTAACGTCTGTTGCGAATGGCTCAATTTTCTAGCTCGGGGTTCAACTCTCACTCAGGAACACTACCCACAGCGTTATAATCCACAACAGAAGGGTTGTAAAAGAGATACTGGAAATGCTCAAACCAGCGTCCCATTATTTTATCAAGGGTCTCCAGTAAGGTGGTCCCTTCCTTTTCCAAAGGTGGTGTGATCAAGGGAGGTCTTGGACCAAAAGCCTGCTGCACCAAGTCATAGAACATTTTCCTGTCTTTCCAGTTGAAAGCCAGCTGCATTTGATCGGACAGATGTGATGACCACTTATTCTTAATTTGGAGCAACCTGAACACTCCTTTTCGTATTAAGAAAATTGGCGGCATAATGCAACCTGTTTGAAGATAAAGAACTGAAAATTTTTCTGTGTGCTCTTCTCTTTTCATTAAGGAGGGCATTCACTCCACAACAGTTATCACTAACTCAGTCCCGATGCTTGTCAGCCCCCTTCTCAAAGATAATGTCTTTGCATCTTTACCAATCACAACCTGAGAAATATGTTTGGTCAAAGGTTAATCTCAAAACGTTTCTGTAAGTGACATCCTAACTTGGAAATATCAATGCATTTTGGTGCTTTGAACCCATTGGAGCGAATCTTATGGAGAATAGAAATTTTGACTTTAGCCCGAACCATTAGATGAACTGTGTCACACTCTGGGCCACGCATTGTCTTGACCTGGCAAAAATTCCAATACATGCATGCATGCATGCATACATACATACATGGTAATTGCTCCATCTTGAGAGATGATCGCTGTCTCTGACTTCAGCTGTTGTCAGTAAAATTTCTGTCTTTCCTTGCGTGACCTCTTAAGTGACTTTGGAAACCAGCTTCTGATCTACAATGCTTGAAACATAGTTGACAGATGAAAGAAGAAGCTTCCAGTGGATTGATGGTATCACTTTGTGAAATATGGTGTCTGTGTACAGCCATGTGTCTTTTGAGACCTGGCACTGATTTGCAAACCTTGCCACACATCACACATGACAGACTGTGTGGCCTTGGAGGGAGGTTAGAAAGTGTGCTTTTAACACATGTCCACACCAGTCCTTGAGCACCACATATGTACATACATACAAACAAACATACATACATAGATACATACATACATAACATACATACATACATACATACATACATGCATATATACATACATGCGTACATATAGATTGTAGTCAATATACAGAGGTCATGGGAAAAGAGAAAACATATTAAGGTATGCCAATTAACTATTAATTTATGTACTACCTTGGTGAGAAGGCATCGTTTGTATTATTAACAGCTCAGTTGAATATTTCAGAAGGGAGGTGGATAGGTTAACCCACGGTTTGGTAGAAATGGATTGATTTGAAGTATCGAACTGAAAGAAAGCAATTTACGTATAAGGATCTTATCTTTAGAAATTTGACCTTTAACAAATTGGTTGCCAAATCAAAGATCGATGTTTTTTTAATTGTATTTAAAGGAAGAGCTTGCAGTGACGCCGTACATACTGGAAGACTTAGAATCAGATATTGCTTCGTTAATATCACGTATCGGAAATATGCCATGTCGATCACCAGAAGAAAGGTAAGTGTATATATTTTTCTCGGGTTTTTATTACAAAAGTCGCTCAAAGGTTTGCGAATGACAGTACAATTTTGATTTCCAGGATATTTTTTACAAAATCACTATTTCTCGTTAGTTATTTAAACTAGTTAGCAATAAAGCTGTCTCTTTCCACCCTAAGACCTTACCTTAGACCTTAGTTCCTCCGGTCCAGTGCTGGACATCGGGCAGCCAAGTAGACGCGAACATGCTCGGTCGGCAACCAGACTCCTGTATTGCAGCCTTCGTGATTTTTGGTCTTGTTTGAATGTCTTTTGCCAGGTCACTGGCCTGCCTCTTCTTCTTTTGCTGTTTGGTGGCTTCCACGCCAAAGCATGGTGTGTGGAAGTCTACCAGCTGGTAGTTTCAACGCATGCCCTGCCAGTTTCCATCGTCTTTCCTCTGCAATCTTGTGCAGTTCTTTTTCGCCTGTTCTGGTCAAGATTTCCTCGTTTATTACTCTGTCTCCCCATGAAATTCCGCGAATTTTTCGTTAGTTGCCCTAAAGGGAGGTATCTTTGCTGTGCTTTTTCATGTTTCACTTCAGTAGAGTGCATTGGAGATGACGCATTGCCATTTATTGTGATTACGTATTACTATTATTATCAATTTTTTGGCGAATCGAATCCTTCAGTCCACACGCACCACAAAGAAAAAGGTAAAAATTTTGTTAGTCGATATCACATAAGGAACTAAAGCAGCGCTTTAGCGGCATATTCTGTTGAACACTGACAAGAGTGATATGCCATCGTAATGCCATCTTTTATTATTTTACTTATTTATTCTCTCTTTTTGCAATACTTTTATGGTTTTTTAGATTATGTCGATCAGAAATGGCAAATTCGTGTTCTAATCTTCTAAAGATCGTACTTGCTGAGATGGTAAGCAGAATGGTTCAAGTTTCTTGTTGCTTTGATTATCTTTAATTATTTCAATACGTTTTATCCCCATTTAATGTAAATGACGCTATTAACCTTCTGACAGTTGGAGTTTAACCGACGTTCGAAGGAAGTTTTAGAAGCCCGTAGTGCGAACGAGACTGTAGGTTTAATCCATATCAATGAATGTACTGAGCCCATCTTATTTGTGCGCTTAAAATGTACATGTTTGTAGAGACAGTGAACCCCCGCATTAGAACATTGCATAGATTTGATAGGAGGGTGAGGGCGAGGTCCAATATAATATAGCGCAATATAATGAGATAGCTGGGAATATGTGGATGTGTTAAACGGGAATCTCATAAAAAAAGGCTTCTGTCGGATCTACTTGCTCTGACATATGTAACTAAATTCCTTCAAAATTTTATGAAATGAAGTAATATTGGGTTATGTGTCACTGCATGGCATCTATTTCTGTTGAGCTGCTTGATATACAGGGTAATAGTGCATTTAATTTAGAATATGCTACGGTACTGAAAAGTGTGTTCTCGATGCCTGCTTTAATGGGATTGTTGGGGGTGTGTGGGGTATTTTACTTTGTAATAAAGTGGATATTTATTTGTAAAACATGTCTTGCTTACCAAAATTGTAATTGTTTGGTGTTTGATATCCCCTGTTTGGCCTAGGTTATCCAGCGTTTTGTAATCAGCGTGTTCATTATGACTTTATTATCTTGAAAAGACTTGACGTGTTGTATAATATTTGCCTTGTGCTATAGTGGTTTTATGTATTTCAAACACATCTTAATTGATTCATGCTTTTGTTAGTTTTTCTTTTAAAGAGCAGGCAATTCAGTGTATGTAACAATTTTCCCTCTTATTTATTTTGCTTGATAGAAGTCACCGGACGGTGTCACGGATGATGATATCTGCACATGGCCAACAAGTAAAGTTGCAGTGCAGGTTGCAAAGTTACCCTTCACGCCAGAATGTAACTTGCGTGAACTTCGGGAGTTAATTTCACATTTTGCGGTTGATCTGGAAACATAGTGAGGCATAGCCTATTTGCTCGTTCGCTATGATGATCATCAAAGAAAGGTGATACCTAACAGGTATTCACAGTTGCCCAACATCTACCTGATGAATATTACCGCCCGTATTTTGAAGGTATTAGTTTTTCACGAATTTGGAAATTTTGAAGATGAAATTTTTAAATTTCTTGCTAGACGAGAAATGTACCATAACATTTTGGCAACGAAAAAGAAAAAAACCTGTTTACTGGTATACTGTGTATGTTTTGGCTCGGTCCTAACGTTAAATAGATCTCTATATGAACTCTAATTTTTGCTGCTTCCGAACTGCATTGGAAATGAAATGGGAAGATCCGTTGCTAAATGGGTTTAGTATCAGATTTGTTTGTTCACTCAACTTACATAACTACGGAATAAATAGCAATTGTGGTAAATAAGGGTTATACTTGACGGCATACTGCCCGTTAAGCTGTATGCGAAGCTAACAGTGAGATTTTTTTGTATTTTCTGGATGGGATTGGCATTTGATTTCCCAGGTTTACTCGAATTCAGAATATTGATGTCAAGGCCCGTTGTTAAGATCCGTTGTTAAGATCCGTTGTTAAGGTCCGTTGTTAAGGTCCGTTGTTTAGGGCCCCCATACGAACTTTAATATTACAATCAAGTCAACGACCCTGAAAGAATAAAAGATATTTTCTAAAAGATATTTTCCTTTGACGTTTATTTAGTAATTCGGTGTCGGTTTGTCACGAGATTTTCAATTCAAACTGCAACGTATATATGTTTAAATGCTGCAAAAATATACCATATGTACAAAATGGTGTCAGTAAGACTATCTACAATTTCTGTGCAGTATGTGGCAATGACGGATGGCTCTATGATTTTATTGCATTATTATGCTTGATTTTATTCGAAACCCAATATCTCTGATCCTCCTACTGCTTAGATTGTACTGATGTTATTGTAGTTGTTAGTAATTGGTGTCTTGGGAGAGATGTAGGTTTTGGAAGGGTTTTAGAAGTGTCGGTGGAAACTAAACATCAAGAGCGAGAATCCTCACACCAACTCGTTTCACTGTTGCACTCGCTAGATTACGTATTTTGCAAAATGGCTTTCGTACGGATGATGTTTTTCCAACCAGCAGCACTGAACTAAGACAGTCAATTGGAAAGAGTAGTTTTTAAATGGAAAAGAGATCATAACATATCAGTAGCAGCACCGACCATGCTTTACGCCATAAGTTTGTATGAAACTGACAATTGCGTTGAATCTGAAACACGTTTATCTCCTTTTGTTCTCCCCTAAATGTTGATGAATGCAACTTTAACCGGATAAAATTTGTCACTTGCCCTGGATCAAGACATCATTAGTTATTGCTTCAGATTCAACCGTGCATATACAAATACTTATGCTTTTGTACTTTTTGTATTTGTGCTAATTTAAAGCATTACTCCAGCAAGAATAACCAGATGAAGGTAAATGAGAATTATAACGAGGTAATAGCGTTTAACTCACATTTTAGCGTTGTTAATTGGAATATTATTTTGTTTTGTAACCTACTACCCGTTGAAGTTATTGCGTTTGATCTACCAGAAGATTCAAACAGAAAGACCCTCTCTTCTGTTAAATTTGAAATCAGCTATTGGAGTTTCTTAAAGGAACCCTTATACAGATATATTTGTTTATTAAAAGGAACCCGTTACTCAGGTGCCAGGGTTGCGATATCCCCTTTACCAGAATCCCGGTACTCCAACATACTTGTTGAATGAAAACCTTCTGCAAATAGAGAAATAAGAATATGTAGTTATTGAACACAACAGTAGGATGAACGATTTTGTTTGAAACAAACTATGTATAGATAATTTTTTTCACTTTAATTACTTACGGTATGGATATAATAAAGTGATAATGAATCAGCAAGAAGGACATGGCCCGATGTTGGAAAGTTTGATTTTCAGAACTGCTCGTTTACCAGTTAGTGAATCAGCAGGTTGTATAAGAAGCTTTAAGACAACCATCTTTTTTTTAAAACAGTAATTTAGTCTAATATTTTGTTACAGGACATCAGATTTGCATTTTTATTTATAACCAACTCCCAATTGTTAGTTAACGGAAATAACCCCTATTTTTGGATACGTAGCTACTTTGTTTGTTGCCGTATTTAGGTAAGACGGGCTTATTCTGTAATTTTTCAATCAAACCAGAATGTTATATGTAGATATCATCCACGCGATGAAACATATTGCAATAAATAATTAAATTTAACCAGGATAGCATGCATGTTGTATTTTTTGAGGAGTACTTGTATATTCTGCAGTTATATCAATCATGAGGTGCTTGGTTTTATGATGGACGGTTATGGAACACAAAATGATAAAGGAGTTCCATAACTACGTACTGATTCAATCGAGAACTCTTCCCGGACCGAAAATTTTTCTTTCCCCCTTTTTTCTCAGTCCATCGTTTAACTTTGAATTTCTTTAGAAAGTCAACTAATGGCATCTGCTATTTGGTCAACGTAGCCAAGATCAGGTTGACCAACTGATTTTATGTCGTACATTGCTTACTCCCTCCTTACATCTGAAAGTTTAGTGCTCACTTGCACCACAGCCCACTGCTTATGCTTATCAATTACAAGCAATGGACGAAGCATCATAAGAAATGTGTAGAACGCGTTAATCATATAGTTTTATTGTAGTATATGAACTGTGAGCGATGTGAGACAGAAGTAAACTGCACAAAGGGTGCTACAGAAGCTTTCCCAATAATAGTCGGTTCGCACCACGATTCAGCATTGAGCACATTACTATTCGCCATCATAACGGACTCACTAACAAGACCCTGCAGAAAGAATTGCCCCGTCGTAGATGATATTTGTGGTTGATGTGTTTTTCTCAAGAGAGAAGCGACAGCTGGAAGAATATCATTAATCCCCTCCTGAATGGTAACTGGGGCCTTATCGCGGCGGAGGGGTTTGTGTACTTCAGTGACCCGGAGAGCTATGCCGTCGAGAGTTTACCCTCAGAATGTTCTACCAAGGTGGACAGGTCAAAGTTTTGACTTAGGATGAACTAGCAGTACTCCCAGTCATTGGTTAAATGGCTAGGAAAAGGTAAATCCGAAGATAAATACCCCACTCGTGGGTCAAATACTGCAGGATGAGCTCGTAGCGTCACTCACCAAATCCCACACAGGAATGGGCAACAAATACCTCGCTGTCATGTGAGTAGGTCTAAGACCAGAGACATTTATAACAGTTCTTATCATAAAAAATCTCGGCATCAGTAAAGGTAGAGCTAGGGCATCCCCGATAAGCGACACGCATTGTTTACCTCCGAATGCTGTGAGAAGAGAACACGGGGTGCCACAAAGGTCCCGGTTGCGACTAAAGAAGCTAGGAAAGATTCTGTAATCAGAATTGGCACTATGAATGTGGGTAGTATGACAGGGAAGAGTAGGGAGATAACAGAACTTATAAAGGAAACGGGGATTTGTGTTATTTGTTTACAAGGAACGAAATGGAAGGGAGATCGAGTGAGAAAGGAGTAGGTTTGAAGTTGATCTACTATGGGGGAAAGAAACAAGAAGGAATGGAATTGGTGTTATTGTTAGTGAAGAGGTGGAAGCGGATGTCTTTAGTGTTTAGAGAGTGAGTTGCCGCATTATAAAAATTAAAGAAATGCTAAAAAATCGGACGGTGAACATCATCGGTGGTTATGCACAACAGACGGGCTGACGAAAGAAGAGAAGTAGCAATTTTTTGAGGAACTAGAAGAGTTGGCGAGAGGAATACCACGAGAAGTCATCGTAGACCCAGCAGATCTCAATGGAGGTGGTAGAAGTCAGGGTGGGATTGAAAGGCTTTAAGGCCTCTGTAATTGGGATAAGAAATCAAGTAGGAAGGATATTAGAGTCGACTGAGGCACTGACCTGATGATTGTTAATACGTGGCTCGAAAAAGAGTTAAGCATCTGATTACAAACAGCACTGGAGGACATCAAAGCCAGATAGGTTACTTTCTGACGAACCGAGAGGACAAACACCTAGTCGGGGACTGCAAAGTCATACCAAGGGAAGCTATAGTAACTCAACTTCAACTTCTGATTTACACTGAGAAAGAAAAGGGAAAGGCAGATAAGGATTGGTAAGATTCAGGTTTGGAAACTTGACGAACAAGAAGAAGCAAACCAGTTCAAGCTAGATGTCAGGGAAAGGTCGAAGAAGTTGAAGAATAAGCGACTACAGAATATCAATAGAATTAAATGAAGCAGGTCACGCTGGAAGAGTCTGCTTGAGTGTGTGATAGAAAAAAGGCACTGAAACCCACAGATATAGTTGACGGTCAGAAAATGTCCAGACACCAGTGAGGGAAAAGAAGGAAGCATTCAAGCGTATGAAAAAGAAAGTTAGTAAGGATGCAATTCAGGAGTATAAGAACAGCAATTGTGGGGCAAAGCAGGTGATTGCCGCAGCAAAAACGCAAAGAACTAAGAAGTGGTACAATGAACTTCAAAGAAAGAAGCACCAATACAAGATATTCAGAATCGCCAAAGCAAGAGACCGAGCAAAGAGGGATACTGGAGATATTGTAGTCATGTAGGAAGAATCAGGGATTATTCTGACAGACAAATCTCAGATAAGAGAGAGATGGTTTGAATATATTAGGCAGCTTATTAATACAGAGAATGATAGAGAGGAACTGGAAGAGGTGGCTAAAACTGGGGAACCAGAGCTTGAAATAAGTGAAGACGTGAAAAAAGCATTTTGTCAAAATGGAGATTGGTAAACCAGCTGGGCCATCAGAAATTACCATAGATGTTTCGGGCTCTGGAGCAGCTTGGCAGTAGGTGGCTCACTGTTTGGCTAAACAGACTGTTGACTGAAGCAGCTATCCTGAAGAACTGGGATAAAAGCACCATGCTATCGATCTACAAAGTAAAAGGAAACATTTTGAAGTGTCGCAACTACGGGGGAATAAACGTGTTGAAGTATGGTATGAAGATAAGGGAGCAAATATTGGATAGAAGACTGAGGGAAGTGATCAAGATAAATGAAATGTAGTGTGAATTTATGGCAGGAAAAGGAACTACGGATGCCATCTTCGCATTGAGGCAGAGACAAGAAAAAACACTATCCTCTGGCTGGTAGATGCCATGTCGGCAGTACCAGTGGAAAAACTACAAGAAAGGATCTTGAGCTTTTGGTTCTGATTATCAGTATAATGTATATTCTAAGGTCACGAATGTGTTTAATTTATTGAATAACACAATAGTGAGATAAAGGTGCTTTTTGACCAGAAGTTGATGTTAAAAATAACGGAAAATCCCTATGTAATATTAGATTCTATTCAACATCGTTTAACATGTCATATCGCTCCTTTGATATCTCATTCAGTTCTCGTAATTTATCAATAACCATCCATGGTTCATTAACAAGTGATGGGTTGGTATTTCCAGCTTGTCTACTAGCACTGATAGTATTTGGACGTTTTACTAGGTGAGCTACATTGCTATAATAAATCGTACTTCCAATCAATCTTGATTTACTACTAGTTTTAAGTGGCTATATATTAGCTAACATTTTCAAGCTATTGAACACTCTAATGTATCTTTTCTTCTAAGATTGTGTATTTTTGTTAGCAGATCAACAAGTAATTTGTCTCCTTTATCTTCATAAACAATTTTACCGTCCTTATAAACGTCAATAAGGTACATATATTCATTTATATAATTTAGATAGTTGATAAGAATTTGACATAATTACATTTCCTATCAACTTTATAAGCATGACGAGGCAATTGTTTATATTTCCGTATGCTTTTACCAACAATAGTACATTAATCAGCTTGTGCTCTATAATCTGATATAACATTTCTGCGTTCAGTAATTTTTTCTTTAATAGAAAAATCAATAACTTTAATAAATTTTCGTATAATAATGATATCACTTTCAGCAGGTAGAACAATAGCTTGATCTTTACTATTCTGTTTTTACGCCAAGGGATCTAAGTATTCTAACAATTTTATTGCTTTTTGAAGTTTCTTTTAAAGTTGGATCAAAACCATATTCTCTTAATAATTTTCATTTCATTGTCATTTAGTGTAAATTCTTTTTCTTGTCATTATCATGGGAAAAACCTTCGTTTCCTAGACATTCTGGAGTATTGTGCATCTGGATTATTCCGTTTTAGGTTCCGACATTAGTCAGACATCATTTTGATATCCCATCTTCCTTGATACCTCTCTTGCATAACTTTAACGTCTTGATAAGATTGTTCTCCCTGTTTATCACTATGCAGGTAGTGAACCTTGATGCTCATGTTTGCTCCCAAAATGTGAAACTTTTCCAACATGTTACCAACTAACACTTTGTAGTTGTCAGCCTTACAATTTTCAAGAAAGCCTTGAATTTTATTTACGAAAGAGGACCAGGCTTCCATACTTTACTAATCGTGGTATTTGTGGAGCATCAAAAATTTTTCCATACTTAATCCAGGAAATACTTCACAAATGTAAAGAAAGCATGCACCATTTCTATCCAGAGCTTTAATAAACTGCTTCATTAAATTCAGTTTTATATGAAGAGGTGGAAGTATGATATTTTCTCGTGGCACCAGAGCTTCATTTATTACATTTTTACATTTTTAAAACTGTACGTTTATGTTCAGTTGGGCAGTCTTTTTTTAATCCAGTGACTTGGCTTGTCTGTACTATCCAAAAAGCAAAGGAAGCATGGAAATTTTGTATAACCTGCTTGCTGCCCAATTAGAAAATAATCCATCTTCAAATCCACACAAATGATCCAATTGTGCTGATCGTACTTTATGCAGTTCAGGACATGCCTGACAGCCGCATATGTTTTTTTCATATTAGTTGAGTGTGCGACAGGAATTGAAGCATACTCATTTGCTATATGAAAAGGTACACATTTCAAACTTCTTTTAGAACTGTCAATAAACAATCTCCAGGTACTAACTTCATATGTTGCAACACCCAACTTCATCAAAAGACCAGGAATATTCTTGCAAAAGACAAGATCGTCTTTATGCTAAAAAATTGAACGACGGCTGAACCCTTGTTTGATAAAAGGTGATTTTAAATACCTGAGGCTGGCTTGGCAAGACTTCAAACTCTTCGTCTTCTAAACTACCACGGTCAGTCATTATTTTCAGCTGTGTTTACCGGCCTCCTCAAAATGTTTAAATGCAGGTACAGGAATTACATCACAATGTGGTACAGGTTGCAACGCATAATTTAGGTTAGGGGAGCTCAAAGCTCTCCTTTTCTTACTGTTGACCTCTTTCAAGTTTACTATGCATAAGTGGCAATCATGTACATCGTCACGAGACTCCCTCCAAATCATGGGAATTCCAAATCTCAAGGATTTTCTCGTACCATTTCACCACTGACGCAAATGTTCAACACAGATTCTACAAACAACATGTGGGGCCCAAGCGTTATATTGATCTACAAGCTGCATTCCAAAGCAGGCATGGCACACTTGCTTGAGAAATTGAGTAATAGGTCTTTTGTTGTCTGGCGTTATATAACAGAAAAGATAAGGCTGATTGAACCAACATCGGTTGTTAGCTGTACTATTAAAAAGTTGAGTCAGCGAACTAAAAGTATGACCTGTCTTTAAACTAAAGCCTCTTCTACGTTTACTTGTACTGGTAGTTAGCAAAGATTTGTTCTCTTTTCTTATGATTACAGTGAATGAAGGTGACTAAAGTGACACCACAAATCTTTTCACAAAACATGTCAAGCTGAAATTAATATTAGTTTATTACCTTCAAGCTGTGGCACAATTCAAGTTAGAAATGAGTTCATCAAGGTGACAAATTCAAACAAAGGAAATTCATTCCGTTTGCTAAAACAGATTGAAAATGTGACACATATTGAATAAATACATGCACGGTTTAAATGTTGAACTTGCTCCAATGCAATAAAAGTGGCTGCACATGATCCAGAAAGTGAGGTGCAGATGCATTCAACATATTTACACATTAAAGTTAGTCAAGTCTGACTGACACCCAGAGAAATCAGGAAGTTTGGTACTAAACCTGCTACTCAAAATGAAAAAATATTTGTTAAAAATGCATTTCTAGCATTGATTTGTGCCAGGTAGACATGCATTCTCACACGCTTATCAGTTCTATCCAAGAGAAAGGACAAACAAGGTATTTTTACAGGTCTTATCCGAAAGCCGTGAACACAAACCTCTAATTCTGGAGAAAACAGGCATTTTATTGGGAGGCACAACTATAGCCAATCATTGGAGACATGCATTTTTTAAACTCAGCATCCACAAATTACTTGAAGTGAACTCGTACTTTGCTAGCACCAAAATATGTGTTGGCTGGTCTTATTTATTCTTTCATACAAGGACATCACCAAAACTGTCGTATTTATTTATCTCAATCATTCTATTACACTGATAAGGATATGAGACTTAACTGTTCTTACTTTTGTGTTTCTGATTTTCCCTCTCATAATGAAAGAATATGATTTCTAGAGAACTAAGCATTGATAAAGATACAATATGATAAAGTTATTGTGGAATCATATTCATTCATTTCTGTTGATAAACCTATGAAAAAAAACAATGACGAATTTTGATGAAACAGTTTAACTGTATTATATATGACTACTTATTGTGCTAAGTGTAAGAAACAAGCAGCTTATTCAAATGAACATTATAAGATATCAAAGAATGGTACATTGATGCTTTTGTCTCAATATCAGGTTTGTAGATCCATGAAAGTAGGTAGTGGGTGTGATAATTATAATGATGTAAAATGTACTTGTGGTATGAATTATTATTATTCCTTTCGGCTTCTCCCATTTAAATGGGGTCACCACAGTAGACTCTCTTACGCTATTTCCCTCTGTCAGCAGCGCCTGCCGCTAACAGGCCAAACATTTCCATATCCTCCTTGATGGAATCGGAGAATCTTCTTTTTGGACGTCCTCACTTTCTTCCTCCAGGAGGTTGCATTATCATCATTCTATTTCCAACATAACCCTCTTTCCGCCTCATGACATGTCCAAAACACCACAGTCTTGCTTATCTCGCTTTTTCTCCCAACCTAGCATTCACTCCCAGCTGACATTGTACTGTGTTGCGAGACCAAACAGGAGGCACAATTAGATCTGAAAAAGTGGAGAAGTTTATTGGAGAAGAAGAGCCCACCAGTGAGCAGGTCAAAGACGAAATATCTGTGTCTGAATAACAATAAGGGAAATGTTATGATCAGATGCAGAGGTAAATAGAGTCGATGAGTTCAAGTACCTGGGCTCAACGATTGAGAGTAATGATGGTTGTGACAGAGAAATAAACAAAAGAGCGCAAGTGGGATAGAATAGTTGGAAGAAAGTTAGTGAGTTCCTATGCGACAGAAGTATGCCAATGAAGGTCAAGGGGAAGGTGCATCGAACATTTGTTAGATCCGGGATGTCATACAACCTGGAAACAATACCAATGACCAAACAGCAAAAAAAGGAGGTAGATGTGAATGAAATGAAAATGTTGAGGCATTCCCGCACTGTGTGCGAAGTCAACGACTCGTTGCCCTTCCTCATTTATTTGCCCAAAGCTGTGCCTGCTGATCACTTGTTCGTCTCCAGTGTTCCTCATGCCGATGTGCCCATTTAGATATGCCCCTATAAAAATAGGTTTTGAACCCGGTATATCCGTCACCATCTCGCTCAGCTCAAGCCAAAATGTATTCTCCTCCACTTCATCGCTGCAACCATCCTGTGGTGCATACATGCTGATGATATTCATGATTTCCTGCTCTATTTCCATCTCCAGTGCGATCAGTCTGTCTGACACTCTCTCCACTCCCAGTACACAACTGACATAATCCTGATTTAGAATCACTCCCACTCCATTCTTGCTTGTTTCCTTCCCATAGTAGAACAACTTGTAACCTCCAATATTTTTTTATTTGTTCCCTTACCATCTGGTTTCCTGAACGCAAAGTATTTCGATCTTTCTAGTTCTCGTCATATCTACAATCTCCATGCTTTTGCCGGTCATTGTCCTCACATTCAGTGTTCCCATCCTCATGTCCCTTCTCTTGCTTATGCGGACAGAACAGAGACTACTTGTGGTTTGAATAAAAATTTTTTTAAATCCTCTATGAAAGAATATGTTAAACGGAGACAGATCCGTTATTGGGGTCGTAATAAAGCTGATTCTCGTATTTCAACATCAATACGATTCAGCAGAGATTTAAACAAAAACAGACTTAATTTCAGAAAGGAATAAATAGAAATCTGTTATTAAGAAACTGCGCAATGAAATTCAATCGTGTAAGGAAAAGAAGAGAAAAGAATATATTAATAAGGAAGCAGCAAAGATTGTAAAAAAGATAAAAGATATTAACAACAAACTAATAATAATTGATAAACAATTGGAAAATACTAAAAAGACAGAAAAGAGAAACTAGGAATGGTAAAAGAACAATCTAACTGTATTATATATGACTACTTATCATCTAATTTGTAGAAAGAGAACAGAGGATTACATGCACTGTAAGACATCAAAGAATGGTAGATTGATAAAGAGATCTAATGGTTCAGTTTGTGGATCTTCATTAAACCAAATAAAATAGGTGAGGGTTTTGATGTTCAAAGCTTGCTTGGAAAATTATGTCATTCGAGATCTGGCGGGACTTTCCCCAAGCATCGATATACAAAGTCCAATAACGATCTTGAAAATCACGTAAATTCAACCACAACATAAGATAAGATATTAAAAATCTATAAAAAAACCAACAGGATCTACAGATGCAGTTGCTATAAGGCATGATACTTATTTTGCTGTTTGCAAAGATGATTTTAGAAAGTAAGAATAAAGCAGATCGTGAAATGCTTAATGAATTAGACGATGTACATTACAAAGAGAGAAATGGGGTCATTGCTTGGCTAGAAATGTTATCAATACAAAACAAAAGCTTAGATTCGACATTAATTCAAAAAACGCATGAAATCTTCGAGTGAATGGGAAACAGAATCGTCTAATGAGCTTCATAAACCTATTAATGCCTCTCTTAATGGTTATTGATTGATATATGTTTAAGATGTGTTTGCAGTATACCTATCAAAAATGAGACTGGTAAAAGTATGATTAAATTATTGACTCGTATAATTAAGGATGGGCGAGAACCAACTAAATTATGGGTTGATAATGGATCAGGATTTTGTAATAAAGTATTCCAAAAATGGTTAAATCATAATAATATCTCTATGTACAATACTTCTAATGAAAGTTAAGCTGTGGCTGTTGAAAGATTTAATCATACAATCAAAACTAAGATGTGGAAATAATTTACTGATCAAGGTAATACACAGTATCTTGATGTGTCACAAGAACTGGTAAAAAATTACAAAAGTATTAAAATGAGACTTGTAGATGCATCTATGAAAAAGAATCAAGGAACTGTTTTTTTAAATCTATACGGTAATATGGAATCAGAAAAGAAACCTAAATTTGAATTAAACAATAGCGTTAAGATTACTAGATTTAAAAGAAGGACTTTCAGTAAAGGATCTACCCTCAATTGGACTCAAAAGATATTCCTGATCGACAAGGTCCAACACATTAATCCAGTCACTTATAAATTAAAAATAGAATGTTTTAAAAATAGAATTTCTAAGATGCTATTGATAATGAATGAAGACGTTTGTAAGAATTGTGATCTTAATTTATCAGCAACACATGTACTAATTACAGGTATTACAGGATGTTATTCAAGTTAAACAGAGAAACTGCTATATGATAAATGTGCAAAATGAATATGATGAAATGAGTTGTTATGAATTAGATAAAAATAGTATTGTTGATCTATTTCAATTGGATATTTTAATGAATGAAGAAAAGTGTTTTTAAAGAATGTTAATTTATTGTAGTGGTTTAATAAGGTCTCTAATATACAATATATCCATTTGACAGGTTGTATATTGTAGCCTGTAAACTACATTGTTTCTCTCTTCAAGTGGGACTGGGTCCTTTGGTTTTGACAGAATCTTCTTTAGGGTGGATGTAGTGAAGAAGGAGCACTGAATGTTGTGTTGTCGGAGAGTTCGTCTTGGGTGCTCACTGGTGTTCTTCACGTAAGGCCTTCATTACACAAAAAGAATCCAGACAGATGAAATCATGGTCTCCTTTGATGTCACAGCATTATACACAAGTATCTCCATTGATGACATCTTACAAATTGTAGAGGGCCTTCTTGAACCTGACGATTAATTACCATCAAGAACCACACTGAAACCTTCAGATATCCTGGACCTACTGCGAGTTCTCCCCATCAAAACATGCTTCCTCTTCAACAATGACATCTACACTCAAACTAACGGTGTGCCCATGGGAGCTTCTAGATCCTCGGTGATTGCTGAAATTTTCATACAGTCATTTTAAGTCATTACATTATCATCAACGGACCAAGGGCCAATTGTCTGGGAAAGGTACGTCGACGATGTCTTTCCAATGATCAAAAAGGATAACCTACAAGGTTTCTTTGAGCACATCAACAGCCTACATTCAAGCATCATGTTCTCCATGGAGAAAGAAGAAGAAAGAGAAATACCTTTCCTGGATCCCCTAGTAAAGAGGCAGACAAACTGCATCATTTTCGTTACCATTTACAGGAAACGAACTCACTTTGACCAGTACCTCAATAATGCATAACACTATCCAGTCTCAGCTCATTAACAGTAACACCACGATTTTGTTTGGAAGACCAAAAAGCATTGTTTCCTACCCATATGACCTTAGAAAAGAAGAAAGACACCTTCAGAAGGTTCTCTTATCCAATGATACCATACTAAAGATCTTTAAAGAGCCTTACACAGAACCAGTGGCTCTAATTCTGAAGATAAATAACCTCTGGCACTTATACGTCTGCCTTCCATGAAGAACACCAGTGAGCACCCATTACGAACTCAAGAGAGCCGTTCAAAAAGTTCACACTAAGAATCATGAAATAGTTGAACACTGCTGGACACAAGATCAGACTTTTGACTGGCAAAATAAAAGGATTTTAGGTAAGGACATCAACACAACAACAAAGAAAATAAAAGAGACAATCCATTCGCTACAGCACAGCAATCACATCAACAATATATCTTACACCCTTCCAGAAATATGGCTTCCAGCACTAAAGAAATAAACAGAACAAACAAAACAAACACAACAGAGGTATGGCGCCACTACTCGAAAAAACTCGATCCCTGTCCACACATCGGTCCACACGTCAAAAAAAGTATACATGCAGCCGTACCTAGTCATTTCAGTAGCCTGACGATGGGAGAATTATCTCTCGAAGCATAGCTCAGAAAAATATTATGACTCAAGACATGATAAAGCTCTCACATCTATGGCTTCCTCTGAGTCCATAAAGTTCAGAATTTTCAAACGTTTATTCTATTTATATTTGAAAAGAAATATTGAAGATCATATGAATTTGTTATTAATTACAGATGATGAAAAACAACATTATTTCCTAGTAACTGTAACTAGTAAATATTAGTTTAACAAACTAATATTTAGTCAGACTGAGAATAAGAAACCTTTCTGTAGATATTTCTGTGGGTATGAAAATTGTATTCATTTAAGTGCAAAACAATACATTACAATACCTACAAAAGACAGTAATATTTAAAAATTTAATAATCATCATAAAAAATTAAAATACCATTTCTGATATATGCTGATTTTGAGGCAATAATAGAGAAGGATGTCAACCTAATAATAATGAATCATTTGCTGATGCTTATCAAAAACATGGATTGTGGATATGGGAATAAATTAGTATATTGTAATGATGATAGGTATAGGAAACCAGTACAAATTTATAGATATGAAAAAGTTGTTTTGGAACAAATTCTTGAAGAGATTATTTATTGCAAAAATATTAGAAAATATAAATTTAATAAACCTATAAGAAAAGGATGAAGATGATATTCAAAGATATGATGAATGACATATTTGTGTTAAGAAATACTGCGAGAAGCATATTAGAATTAGAGATCATTGCTACAAAACTGGAAATTGTAGGGGATCAACTCATAATGATCATAACCTAAAACAAAGAATCGATTAGAATAAATTTGAAATACAAGTAACATTTTATAATTAAAGAGGCTATGATTTTTACTTTGTAATGCAAGAGATTGGGAAAAGAACAAGAAACTTACCTTACCTTAGACATTAGGTCCTCCTGTCTCTAGTGAGACAATGGGAAGCAAGACGGCGCCAGTGGACTCGATCCTTAGCCAGAGCTTGAATGTTTCGGACATAAATCTTCCTATCACGCAGATCGCTTTCGAAAGTGGCTTGCCAAGTTGTTATTGGCCTGCCCCTCTTGCACTTTCTTCCACTTGACTTCCAATTCAGAGCCTGTTGTGCTAATCGTCCAACTGGCAGCCGTAGCACATGACCAGCCAATCTCCACCTTCTCTCTTCAGCTATCTTGTGTAACTCCTTTTGACCAGTCCGCCTCAAGCTTTCTTCATTTGTAATTCTTTCTCTCCACGACACCCCTAAAATCCTTCTCAAGTTACGCTGATGGAATGCATTCAATTTCTGCTGTATCTTCTTGGTGCTCTTCAATGTTTCACTAGCATATAGGGCTGTGGAGATGA
The DNA here is from genome assembly GCA_003991215.1 of Morbakka virulenta. Classification (NCBI taxonomy): domain Eukaryota; kingdom Metazoa; phylum Cnidaria; class Cubozoa; order Carybdeida; family Carukiidae; genus Morbakka; species Morbakka virulenta. The sequence goes on along the minus strand of RDPX01000492.1, from coordinate 348,717 downwards.
TTATAGCTGTGTACAGTTGCAATTTTATCTTCAAGCTTATCTGCTTTGACCTCCAAATTTTTGTCATGGATCGGAATGTGGCGCCTGCTCTTCCCAATCTGTTATTGATGTCTGTGTCAACCTCACCAGAGCTGGTGACCACACTCCCTAGATAGTTGAACTTGTCCACAAAATCAAGGGGTTTCCCTCTGACAATGATGGGGGGTGCAGCAGTATCAGGAATATTCATAACCTTGCTCTTGCCTTCATTGATTTTCAATCCGACTTTAACACTTAGTTTCTCTAAACTATTCGTCATTTCTTGGCATTTCTCATTATCCTTGGCTATTAATGCATGTCATCTACAAAGTCAAGGTCAGTGAGGGTGGCGCCCTCTACCCAGGGTACTCCGAAGGTGTCATTTGCCATGGCGTTTTTCATCACAAAGTCAATACATAGGATGAACAAGAATGGTGAGAGTATACACCCTTGCCTCACTCCAGAAATTAACTCAAATTCTTCTGTTGTGCCTGATGCTGTCCGGACTGCACATGTTGGGTGATCGTACATGGACTTGATGATATTGATGGCTTTTTCTGGCATTCCATATACTTTCAACACTTTCCAGATGGACTGTCTGTGCAAGCTATCGAAAGCTTTTCTAAAATCAATGAAATTTATAACAAGCCGTGCTTGGAACTCCAAGCTCTGTTCAATCAGATTTCTCAGAATGAAAATTTGTTCGCTGCAGGAGCTCCCTTCCCTGAATCCTGCCTGTTCTTCTCTTAGTTTATTGTCTGCAGCAGTTAATAAGCGTTTGAGTAAAATTCGACTGAGTACTTTCCCTGTAATTGAAAGCAAGGTAATGCCTCTTCAGTTGTTACAGTCTGATAGGTCCCCCTTCTTGGGTAGTTTTACTATGATTCCCCTATTCCATTCAGCTGGAACTGTTTCTTCTCTCCAAATCTAATTGAATAACTTTACTAGCTCTTCCCGTACTGCTGGCCAACCCATTTTTACGAACTCTCCATTTATGCCATGAATTCCTGGTGCTTTATTATTTTTCAGCTTCCTTATGGCCTCCTCCACTTCCTTTCTCGTAACTCAACCTCCAAGGTTTGTGGAGTTTCCAGATTCTCCCAGCCAAATAACGTTTCTGGAGGAGGTTGATTTAGAACTTATTTAAAGTGTTCAGCCCATCTGCGATCCTGCTCTTTTTCGCTTGGTAAAATTTGTCTATCCTTACTCTTTAATGGGATAATCTTCAGCAATTCTGAAGAGTTGTCTAGTATCATTTCTTTCTGCCGCTTCCTGTGCCTCCCTAGTCTTCCTCTCCAACCAAGCTTGCTTATCGCTTTTGCAGCTCCTCTCCACCTCTCTATCCAAGTTTCTATATTGCTCCTGTGAAACCCTGACCTGTCCTCTTGTCTCAGCTTGATCCCTACAGCTTTTCAAGCTACGACGTTCGTCAATTAACCGCCAGGATTCACCTGAGATCCATTTGTTTCTTTTTGTTTCCTCTCTTGAACCCTATTACACTGCTTGCTACTTCATTGATGGCATTTCTGAAATTTTCCCACGTTTCAGTTATGTTTTCATCATTTTGAAACAATGCAAATTGGTTATTCAACTGGTCTTGGAAGCGTACACACACTTCGGGATTCGTGAGCTTTTCAACGTCATAATCTCTTTTCCTCTCCCTCTTTTACAGCCTTTTTAGCTTCAACCTTATCTTCCCCACTAACACATAATGATCTGAGAATACATCCTCTCCTCTGTAAACATGTACATCTAAGAGGGAGGATCCCCATCTTTTGCTGATACAGATGTAGTCAATCTCATGTAGAGTGTTACCATCTGATGATCTCCACGTCCATTTATGGATGTCTTTGTGCTTAAAGAATGTGTTGCCAATTCTGAGATCATTGGCATTGCAGAACTTTATTATTCTTCCTCCATTATTGTTTATGCATTGGGCTGATCCATGTGAACCTACTACGCTTGAAAATCCTTGACTGTTAGGTCCAATATTTGCATTCCAATCTCCCATCACGATCTTGAGGTCATGGATCGGGTTGTTGTCTAAGGTTTTTTGAAGATATTCATAAAAGTCATTCTTTGTCTCCTCCTCCGCTGCTTCTCTTGGTGCATAAACTTGTACTACTGTTATCTTCACTTGTCGACTCTCAATTCTTGCTGTAACAATCCTATCTGACACAAGCTCCCACCCTACAAGTGCTGCTGAAGCCTCTTTGTTCAAGAGTATAGCTACTCCACGACTGTGCTCTACATTACCTCCTGAATACAAAACAGTTATTCCGTCACTCCTTAATCTTCCTTGCCCAGTCCACCTTGTTTCACTGACACATAGCACTTCTAGGTTGTAAATCTTCATTCCCCTTACTACTTGAGCCAATTTTTCAGACTCATTTAGGGTTCTTACATTCCACGCTCCAAATTTGGTTGTGGATTTGGTGGAGAAGATTCAGGTATTTGGGGCAGAGACTTCCTCCTGGCTTTCATCCGTGCCCGACATGAATATATCTTGAGACATCACAGAAGAAGAGTTATCCTGGGATGTGTCTGTGGATGTCCTGAGTCTTATTCTACACCGATTATGTTGACGGGAATAGCCGCCTCTTGCTATTTCTGTAGTGTTCATATTTTTACAGGGTGGAATTACTAATCCCACGCCTAACCCTCCTCCTTTCTCAACCTGACTTGGGACAGGCTATGGTGGAGTTAAGAAGAGTTAACAAGAAACTTCTCTTCTAATAATAAGAAAGGAGAAGAATATCAAAGAAACATTAATGTAATACCAAATAACATGGAAAGAAGTTTACGTTTTATGTTTGGTAATCATTCAGTATTTCTTAATACTTTCCAATTTATGAGCTGAAGTTTGAATAAATTGGTTACTAATCTTTCTAAAAAAGCCTTCAAGTATACATCAGAAGTTTCTGAAAACGAAAAATTAGATTTGATGATGAGAAAAAATAAGCTACCTTTATGATTACATGGGCAGTTTTGATAGTTTCATTGATATACTGCCATCAAAACAGGATTTTTATTCTCTTCTTAATGATGAAAATATTGTAGATGAAGATTATAATCATACTCAAAAGGTTTGGGATACTTTTAATTTTTAAGATTTGGGTAAATATCATGATTCGTATCTTCATTCTTCAGACATTCTTCTGCATGCTTATGTGTTTGAGGTTTTCAGAAAAATATGTATGTAACATTGCAAATTAGATCCATATCATTACTTCACATCATCAGGCTTGAATTGGGATGCTATGCTTTTGATGATTTTTATTCAATTAGGGCTTATGACTAATATTGACATATTTCAGTTTGTTGAAAAGGGAATGAGAGGTGGTATTTCATACATAGCTAACAGATATGGTAAAGCAAATATTTATTATTATTCTTTGTCTTTCGGCTATATCCCGTTAGGAGTCGCCACATTAGCATCCCTCGCGCCAACAGCTTCCATATCTCTGTCAATCACGTCCTTCCATCTTTTCCTCGGCCTCCCTCTTTGCCTTCTGCCGGGTACTTCATAACTCAGTACCTTCCTTCCTACACAATCTGTATCACGCTTTGCTATGTGCCCGTACCAGCGAAATCTTGACTCCCTTATCTTCTCTCTACGTCTCCTGATATGGGATGTTTCTCGGATGTGGTCGTTAGGAATTCTGCTTATTCGCGTCACACCTAGTTACCACCTCATCATGAGCATTTCAGCCACCTTTAGATCCGCTTCTTGTCACTGGGTAATAGCAACAGTTTCCAGACCATATAACAGAGCTGGGCGCACTGCCGTGTTGTAAACTTTTCCCTTCATCCGTCGTGATATTTTTCTATCGCAATGTACCCCTGTTACCTTCCTCCAACCATCCCAACCGGTCTGCACTCTGAAATTTACTTCTCTATTTTAGTTTCCGTTTGCTTGTAGAGTTGACCCCAGGTACTTAANGATGTTTCTCGGATGTGGTCGTTAGGAATTCTGCTTATTCGCGTCACACCTAGTTACCACCTCATCATGAGCATTTCAGCCACCTTTAGATCCGCTTCTTGTCACTGGGTAATAGCAACAGTTTCCAGACCATATAACAGAGCTGGGCGCACTGCCGTGTTGTAAACTTTTCCCTTCATCCGTCGTGATATTTTTCTATCGCAATGTACCCCTGTTACCTTCCTCCAACCATCCCAACCGGTCTGCACTCTGAAATTTACTTCTCTATTTTAGTTTCCGTTTGCTTGTAGAGTTGACCCCAGGTACTTAAATTTGCTTACTTTAGAGATTTCCACCCCTCTCAGCTGAATTCTATCGTTTCGGCTTCCTTTCAAAGCTAGGTACTCTGTTTTTGTCCACCTTATTTTCATTCCTCGCCTCTCCAAGGCATAACACTACCTCTCTAGCTGTAACTCAACTTCTTCTCTTTTCTTACTGCATAGTACAATATCGTCTGCGAACATCATAACTTGAGGAGCATCTCTTCTTACATCATTTGTGAAACTATCCATTACCACTGTAAATAGGAAAGGGCTTAAAGTCGAGCCCTGGTGCAGGCCTACCTTCACTTCGAAGTAATCTGTGCTTCCTGTAGCACTTTGAACACAGGTCTCACTGTCCTTATACATATCTTGTACCAGTCTAATATACTTATCTGTGATTTCTGACAGCTTCATACAACACTTTATCTCCTCTCTATGTACTCAATCATATGCTTTCTCTAGATCGATGAATACGTTGTGTAGTTGTTGTTGGTGACCTCGATGTTTCTCGTGCAAGATTCGTAACGCAAATAGTACATCTGTGGTACTGCGTCCTGGGGAAAAAGCGAAATGTTGTTTGCTGATTTCGATTTCTGATCTTATTTTTTCGCCCATCACTCTCTCACACAACTTCAGTGTGTGGTACATCAGTTTGATTCTCCTGTAGTACTCACACTCTTCCGCATCACCTTTTCCCTGAAAAATCGGTATCAGCACACTCTTCCACCACTCCATTGCCATCTCTTTTACATCAAGTATTTCATTGAATAGCCGTGTTAGTAGCTTTAAACCTGGTTCTCCCAAGCAACACCAAGCTTCTATTGGGATATTATCTGATCCGACTGCTTTTCCATTCTTCATTCGCTTCATGGCTTCTTTTATTTATTTATTTCCAATCCTATTTATAACCTCCTGCTTCCGGTCTGGTTTCATCACTCTAAGTTCTCTTGGGTTTTCCAAATTTAACAAGCCTTGAAAATACTCCTTTCATCTCTTCAAAACATCTTCCTCAATTGTTAACAATTGTCCATTTTCATCTCGTATCACCTTCACATACTGGGTGTTTTTTCATGAATGGTTCTTTTGTTTGGCAATTCTGAATAGCTCTTTCTCGCCTTTTTGATATTTTTGTCTCCCTTCTAGCGGTAATGTATTCCTGCTTGTCTTGCTCATCTGCAGTTTGATAAAATCTCATCTTTGCCTGTTTCTTTCGTTTTATGCTGGCTTGAACGGGTTTATTCCATTATCAGATCTCTTTGCTTCTCTGGTGATGTACTGATATCATACCTAGAGCCGTTTGTGCTAACTCTCTTATTTTGTCTGTTATCTCTTGCCAGTGCTCCAAAGTATTCCCTTCGAAGTTTATAACTTCCTGTAGTTCCCGATTTAGCATTCTCCGACACTCTCCGTCCTTTAATCTCTACCATTTAATTTTCGGTGTCCTGGTCTCCATTTTAATGCTTCTTTACTTTGATATTGAGTTTGCAAATTACAACTTTGTGTTGAGGAGCAACACATTCTCCTCCAAGAACTTTGCAATCAACTACTTTTTTCAAACATCTCCTTCTAAATAAGATATAGTCAATCTGCGTGGCTTTTCTACCATTCCTGTATGTTACTGTCTGCTTCAATCTCTTTCTAAAGTATGAGTTTAAGACTGCTAAAGGAATACTCTTTGCAAAGTCAATTATTTTTTCGCTCAGCCTCATTCCTGATTCCGTATCCGTATTTCCCAGCCACTTGTTCATCTCCCACCTTACTTTCTCCAACATGGCCTTTTACCAATGCCAATTTTCTCTCCATGTGGTATTCTCATTACTACGCTGTCCAACTCCCTCCTGAACCTTTCTTTTTCTTCTACTTCGCTCCAGCACTGTGGTCCATAGGCACTAACAATAATTATCAGAACCCCGCTAAAATCCAATTTTAAGCTCATGACTCAGTTTGACATTCTCTCTGCTTCTAGTACACTCGAGGTGTACTCTTCCTTCAGGATAATGCCAAGGCCATTCTTGTTATTATCAGTTTCCATGGTAGTACACTTTGTACTCTTGGCTAATGTTCTTGCTTTCCTTCCTTTCTACTTTGTTTTCTGCATGCATAGAATGTTAATTCTCCTTCTCTCCATCAAGTCAACCAATTTTCTACCTTTTCCTGTAAGGATTCCTACATTAAGTGTCCCCGCAATGATCATTTTCTCAATGCGGCTTTCACTTGTCCCTTTTATGGTCAAGCAAATAATAAGTACATAAAAGAGTATGATGATAAGATGCTCTTAAAGTATATCTTGTTTTTGGATTCAAACAATTTGCATGGTTCGGCAATGAGTCAGTATTTACCTACAGGAAGATTTAAATGGTTATCTGAAAAACAGATTAGTAGGATAGACCTAGCTAAGTTTTATGAAGATAGTAAGGAAGTTTTGGTCTCAGAGGTTGATTTAGGGTATTCAGAGGAGTTGCATAACTTGTATAATGATTATCCCTTGGCACCTGAAAAGATTAAAGTGACTGAAGATATGTTGGTTAAATATTTAAAACAAATATCAACAGGTCTTGTTTACGAATTTATTCCTACTTTTAATTGATTTTTTAGATTTTTTTAAAAAGTTTAAATTTTTAAAAAAAACTCGCCATAACTCTCAATTACTGTACTAACCCTTTTTTCTTTGCAATCCCGAAGGAAGAAAACGAGGTTTGACTTTGTAACTACGACTTAGTACAAACTATTCAATAGCAACTTATTCCCATTCTGTGAATTTAGTTGTTGACCAGAGGTCAATTTGTTAGAGACTAAATCCAAAGAAATGTCATCAAAAACCAATGATTCATCTCAATCGGCCCATGGTCTTGTACAACTTGTTGATTTTTCAACAAGATTTCTAAGTTCAAACTCAAGAGAACCTTTTCTTTCCAATCTCTTTTTAACTTCTATCCCTGAGGGTTGTGCACTTTGATTTTTGCCTCTTTTTGAGTCTTCTGATCTTGTTCTTTTTATTGTAAAGGTTAAGGCTTTGTTTCAATCTTGTTGACAAGCCACATTATTGCAAGATCCAAGTTGTAAGTAACTTCTCCAGGTCTACTTCCCCTATTGAAATGACTCAAGCAGGACATGTGATGAGCATTAAAATCATTAAAGACAAAGATGCTAGCAGTGTGATGCTTTCAAAAGCCCTTATTAATGGAGCCTGATACTGTCTCAATAACTGAGCAAGAGTCAAAAGAGGCAGATCGATACAAGTAAAGTAGGTAAGAAGTGGCCTGAAGAAGAGATAATCTAAAGCACACCAAAGGCCTATTTTTGTATTCAAGGTTTTTAACTCTCACAGCTGGAAGATCCTAACGAGCGTAGATAGCAAGACGATAAAGATGAGTTGCAGAGCCTATTAGAAGCAAAGATAAATAGCCATCAACATGAAGATCTCCTTGTATTCGAGGCTTATCTCACAAAAGGCAATAATATGAAGGGAATCATAAAGGAAAGCTTTATTTAGTCTGTATAGAGCCAGTACTACCACACTTCCAGTCTACAATCTTGAATTTGGGTCATTCTCGTGTTCGTAAATTCTTCTTACCCAATGACTTGTGATGATAGGCTAATAATCTTGTATTGTAAACAGTGGCTTAAGCAGAAGTTCATAATGGATGCTTGGCTGGTTTCACTATTACTGAGTTTGGTGTTTAAAAAGAGTAATTTAATTCTCATCAGTTAATCAAAAGTCACTAGGTCATTTCGCTGGAAAGCATTTGATTTCTTTAAAAAGACATAAACATACTGAAAAGTTCATACACTTATCATTAATTCTAAATTGATAAAGTAAAATACGTCCTGACAATAAAACCTATACACATCTATCTCACATGGCTTATCATGCGAAGTCTCATTAACTGGAAAATAAGATTAGAGTAACGTTTCAGAGAGCATGTCAGAATTGGCAACGATAAAAGGCGATGTCGGAAATATACGACTTGTAGATCTTGGCACCAAAGAATTTACTTCACTTGAGTAAAGAGGACTGTATATTTGATAAAAGATTCCATGTAGACTTACATCTGTTGTAGATTTCTCTTGACTGCCCTGCACCTGATGTGCAGGCCGACTGAATTACAAGGTTTTGACCCCTCACTCATACAAAATTATGATATAAATTTAGAAACATTTCATAATCATTTTTTCGCAATATTATTATTTGACAACGTCAATGTTTAAGTTGTCCCGTGATACCCCCAAAACTATTTTCTACCACAGCAGCAGGCAAAACACGTAAGTAATACCATAGCAACAATCACATCACACTCAAATAACAAACATTAAATTTAAGGATGACAAAATAACCGCATGCAGTGATTACACAAAGGCTAACATTGTCAATAATCGACTGTCTCTTGTCTGTCCTGAATGTCTTTGATCTAATTTCTGACAGGGACGAAAACACTTTTATTCGAAGAGGCTAGAATGACATCAGTTTTCAAAACGAGGTATCAGCTCTTCCCCATATTTCAAAGAACTTTCTTCAAAGAAAAAAAGTTAGTTGTGAGTGGATGAACAGATGCAACAGCCTTGTGATGATAAAAAAAACTTATTCTCTTCTATCACTTGAAAAATGTTGAAATTAGCTAAAAGGAAAGACCGAAGCTGTATTTCAATCCATATGATGGTGTCGCCAAATGCCTCTCTGAGTCAATAGCCCTTCAAACAAATATTGAAGACGTACCCTGGAATCGATTAACACATATGAAGTGTCAATATAAAAGCTCAATAATAATAATAAGCTACTATATCCAATAAAGTTATAAGAAGTCAATCTAAAATCGAAAGTTGTAGAAAAGATTAACAATGTGATTGAGAGTCCACTGTTAAGTCCACTGGAACAATAGAAAATTGCTGAACATGACAATGTATTTGGGTCACCCTAATGAAAGAAATTTCCACAAAAGGAACTTGGAGTTGATGATTGATGATGTTGATGAATTATATTTTTTAAAGTTTAAAATTCTAGATACAAGAATGCAAGGAGACTGACTAAATCGAGCGAGAAAGTTAAAGTAATGCAGCCTTAGCTACGGAGGATGCAGAGTAAATTAAAGAGTAAATCAAAGAGTGAAGACTGGGTGGAGAAATGAGAAGATATTTTGATCAATAAACAAGCTGAGAATAAGTATGAAACCTGAAAGAAGAGTGTCTTTATTTTGTTCAATTTGAAACAGGAAGTAGAAAAATACCCCCCATGTTCTGTTAGATGAGACATTTACTACGGAAGTAAAAGTAGGAATTTATGGGTTGAAGACTTACAAAAAGTAATTTGTTGTATCCAAGTAAGTTATTACGTAATACTTAATATCTTTTGTTTGTTTCCACTCTATCGAACAGAAACAGGAAGACAAATCTAAGAGGAAGACAATTTGGAAGAGGAAAATGAAGCAAAGATGTGGAAGGCTACATTTATCCGGCTTGTTCAGCATCCTCGGTTTGAAAATGAGATTGTATGAAGAAGTTATTTTGCTTGATGGTGGCGAATAGTTGAAATCCTTCGCTGAAAGAGATTTTTCTTGCTGAACTCTTGTTTCCGTTATGCCGTTTTAACATTGTAGTTAATACACGATTTACAAAAGAAATGGATGAGTTTAACTTCAGGTTTTTCAAGTTAGCATTTGTCAACCTGATTTAACTGAGAAATCCCAAATTTAGGTCTTGGCATAGAATTGACGATAATTCGAGTTTTCTTGATAAGCAGTGCATTTTCAAGAATAGATTAAGAAGACCTCTTTAACATGTAAGTAAATCTTCTTAATAAAGCTTTTAACTTTCATAGTCAGTATACATGAAAGCTGTAGATTGATTTGAGGTCAACATGACTTCACGCAATGAGAAGGGATTTGTGTACTGTTCAACTGCAATTTGCAATTGGAGTCCATATTAGACAATGAACTCATTCAACACCAAAGCAGAGCGATATTATGCAAGTAAAACTATCCATTTTTGTTTCATTTTGTGAATTGAATTTATTTGTTAAAAATGATTAAGTTATACAAAAATATAAATAGACACTTAACACATTTCTGGAGGATGACTCGTGAAGGAATAATAGTTATACTTATTTCCTCCAATGTGGTCCAAAGCAATAGAAATTTTTCCTCACGACGCTTACCATCTCTCAGTTACAAAGAGTTTAGTCGTCCATGTACCTTTTATAAAAGAATATTGAGCTTAATAAACCTCTGTGTTGCACTGTACCCCTGCACAGTTACCTGTTTGGCAGGGACAGATCAGCACCCCTGCGTCCTCAGCCCAAAAAGGTGGTCCAGGGCAGTCATTTAGCGAGAAGATCACAACAATATTAGACAATGAGACTAAAAGCTTCTTTTACGTATTTAGTCAGTAAATTGGAAAGTCTTGAAGCTTTGTTATTGTGATACATTGTATGGACTGTTGAACTCCATGTAATGGCGTTGTCTTTAAAAGTAAAAATGCTTCTCGACAACTCAATCCAGTTTTGGTACCTGACAATTCCTGAATGGTTATGCATACCCTGATGGCCTCTTATACAATCCGTACATACCTTGGGCTATAACACTCACATTAATTATAAGCAGGTGATCACATGTTGCTTTGTACACAAGATGTTTTTCTGAACAGTTTATATTTAAAGAGAAGTTAGTCTAAAATCTTAATCACTTTCTTATCAGCCCTTGGCACTTGTACAATTGAAAGTTTTGTTAATACTAATATCTGAACTGCCAAAACTTTAATTATTATTGTCCAGGTTTTAAAGATGATAACTACTTAAATAGCAGGAATGGTTTTTAGAATGTTTGAGTATGTGAGACTTTCTGGTATTGATTTCTTCAATGTTTGCTGGACTACTGGGTTTTCCATTCCTTATACTTAAGTAACAAGATCTCATTCACGTACAGTACCTGTGTTTTTGAACCAGATTATGCCACCAAATCAAGCCATGTAGATCTTTGCTTAGTTTTTTAGCCTGGCTCAATTATTTTTTCAAACATTCAAATATTAACTCAATAGTTTTCAGGTTAAATTGTACATTCATGAACATTTTTCTTTGAGTAGAATTAGCCTTTATGCAGGTTATTCCATGGTAAGTTACTTAAATGTCTCATGGGTGCCATATCAGATTTTGTTTAAAATTTAAGCTTTTTTGTTCAAATGCTTTAAAAATTATCAAACTTTTAATTTTTGTTAAAATCAATAACCTTGAGTTTCAAGTATGACCTGGCCAACCTTGGCATTCAACAATCCAAAATGATGCCAACCTAAAACATATCCATGGACTTTTCTACCTGAAGGGGCCTTTTTCCCCATTTCTGCTAAATTGTTTTTTCAAGATAAAGCTTACTTAAAATGGTATATAATATTGTTTGGGGGTGACCTCTGTCTTTATGGAAAGCAATGGAAAGGTCCACTACTCTGCTGTAGCAATGAATGTGTTGACAGATGATGTAAGGAAGGAGGTGCTATTGAATATGATGTTTGCAGATGATGTCGTGATCATGAATACAGGGAAAGGGCAGGCAGAGGAAGAGCTAGAAGGATGATGAAATGCACTTGAGAAACGTGAACTGAAAGTGAGCTGATCAAAGATGGAGTACCTCTGCATAAACAAGAAAAGAGACTTACCACCAATCAAAATCGGTCATGATGACATTCCAGAGGTAAAGAATTTCAAGTACCTCAGGCCCACCATTGAGCAAAGTGGTGATTGTACAAAAGAAGTGAAGAAAAGAATCCAAGCAGGGTCGATTAACTGGCAGAGCACGACTGAAATTTTGTGTGACAAGAGAGTACCGGTCAAAGTCAAAGGAAAGTTAATCAAAACAGTGGTAAGGAATGCCTTGCTGTACAGATTGAAGACAGCTCCTCTAACCAAGAGTCTTGAAAAGAAGATGCAAACAGCAGAAATGCATATGTTGAGGTGGTTGCTTGGAGTCACAAGAAAGGACATGATCAGAAATGAAAGGATCAGAGGTACCATCGGGTTTTGTGACATCAGAGAAAAGTTGAGAGAGACATGGCTAAGGTGATATGGACATGTGCAAAGGGGGGAAGAGGATCACACTGCTGAACAGGAATTGGTCATGTTATCTGGCAGGAGAAAGCAGGGAAGGCCAAGGAGAAGATGGAGGGACTGTGTGGGAGATGACATGAGGGAACTTGGGTTGACTGAGCAAGATACACATGACAGACATAAGTGGAAGGAGTTAATTCACTGTGGCAACCCCTGAAAAGGGAAATGTTAAAAGAAGAAGAAGATTCTGGAAAGGGCATGGAAAACCTATCTTAAAATTTTCTTTAAACCATTTAACAGTTGTATTAACATCCTGAAAAATACTTAAAATGAAAACTGTTTTCTTCCTATATTCTAGACCTTGTGGAAGGCTATACTTTAAGGGGGATTTTCAATAGTTTTGCACATTTGCACACATTTTGAGAACCTTGAAAATAGAGTAGCCAGCTGAAATTGAATTTCAAATTTATGCATGCCCCAGTTTTTTGCAGAAAATCTGAGAGACAGACATGTTTTGGATTCCTCCAGAAATTTTTAACCTTAACTGTTTCATTTACCTGTTGAGGTATCCAGTTAATTTAACACCATTTTTATTCAACTAATGAATTGCTTTTGGAGTTTTATGAATTAATTAATACAGTATTTTCCACTTGGACAAACTCTTGTGTACTTGTATTTACTGGTTTTGGTTGTGGATTTGATGACCAGACAGGTTTTCAGGATCATTAATTAAGATGGGAGCATTGAAAGTGGTCATGTTTTTTTTTATTACAATAATGGTTTTATTGGTGTTTTTGGCTTTGTTGGAAAATAAGTTGGGTTTTTGCAAATGATAGCTACAGGTATTTAATAGAGGATATAATAATATTTGGGTTCAGCTATTTCACGATTCTTAATGCCAACTTTTTGAACAGTTCTCTTTTGCTCTTTTCCCCTTTGACACAAAGAACACTTTGATTCACCACTACAGGAGGCAGGGCAGTCTTTACAGTGTAGTCTGTAAACTATTTTTGTTCCTCTCCTCAAGTGGTACTGGGTCCTTTGGTTTTGAGAGAATCTTTCTTAAGGTGGAAGGAGCATTGAATGTTGTGTTGTAGGAGAGTTGATCGTAGGTGCTCACTGGTGTTCTTCATGTAAGGCAGACTTATAGATTTCAGAGCTTTTTTGTGAGTTCTCTCACACTGACCAGCACCTTAATAATGAATCACACCATCCTGTCTCAGCTGGTAACAGTGTCATCACCACTGTGTTTGGAAGAGCAAGAAGCATTATTTCAAACCCACATTACCTTAGAAAAGAAGAAGGACACCTTCAGAAGATTCTCTTATCCAATGGATACCATGCTAAGAATGTTCAGAGAGCCTTACACAGAACCAGTAGACCTAATCCTGAAGATGAAGAACCTCTGAAATGTATGTCTGCCTTACATGTAGAATGCCAGTGAGCCCACCATAATTATCTCTTGGAACATAGCTCAGAAAAAGCTTACTACTCAAGAATGCTAAAGTTCTTACATCTATGGTTTCCATAAAGTTCAGAATTTTCAAGACAACATTGAACTGTTAACACACATGGAATGCATGTAGATTGAAATTTCTATGAAAAATTGAAAACCAGTTCTGCTAAGATGTATGTATCATCCTCATTAATGGGAATGGAACTGTAAATGAAGGCCCGTCACCCAGCAGGTGTTTCCCAGCACAGCAGTGGGGACCCGGTCGTTATCCTGCGACTGCTAGAATGAATTGGAGTAAAGAGATGAACAAGGTAGTCATGGAATACATTTTTGGAAATAAATCGTTTGATGGAAATGGGAAGCCTATTAGAGGTTATAGGCAACGAATGTTTAGAGAGTGGAAAGATAGGGGTTTCATCGAGTTAATAGAGCAGCGTGTATGTGATCAAGCAAGAGCCATTAAAACAAATGGTGGCTGTCTAAATTAGAGCTAGAAATTATAAAGAGAAAAGTAGAAGAAAAATCCCAAGTGGGGTTTTTTGCAATGGAGGAAGCTAATATAGATGGAAGGGCGACTAATGAAGTTAAGGAGAATAGCTATGAACAAAGGAATATGACAGTGGACATAGAATATGTATATGATATGGCAATGAATGATGGTGATATGAATAAAGAGCTAAAGGAAATTGTTGAGGAATTGAAGAAAATCACTGTAAAAAAGCGAACAAGGGATGGCATTTCTTTTAAAAAGGCTGATAGGGAAACTATAAGACTTCAAACTGAGAGAGTGAATTCAGTAATCATGTTTGTAAGAACTTAAAACATCACGGAAACCAAAAACCTGATTAATGCTGCAAGTGTGTGGGTTGCTGAATAGATGAGATTGAAGAAATTTCAACCTAGACAAAATAAGAAACCAAAGTGGAAGCACAGAATTGAAGGAGACAAAAGAAAAGACAACATCCCCACCATGAAATGGTCGGTAATAACTCACGCGCAACCCAGTTGAAACAAATCAAATAAGTTCAACCTTTGTTTGGAAGAAAAGTTGGAGATCCTTAATTACGCAAATAAAGAGGAACTGTTGAACAAGCGTAGTGAACTCATTGCAAAATGCAGACACTTAATATATTCCTGTTAGCTAATTATACATCAAAGGACTAGGTGTGATAAAGCACTTAAAAAGATTTTTTATTACTGTATGTTCAATTATACCAATTTTGTCAATCCCATGAGGGTAATTTGATATCTTTTGTAATTTGTTCTTACTAGATATGCTAGAGAAATATGTTCATTTTATTTAGCTGACGATTGTGAAAACATGAAACTGACAGTTCTAAACTACGTTTTGTTGACTTTTTTGGCAGTTAATTTGATACTTGTATATATATATACAATATATATATATATATTATATATTTTTTCATATGAACTAATAAAAATCTATGTAAAAAGTATGAAAAATTAAATATCTGGTAGCTTGTTATGATTCAGCCAATTTCGAAATTCGTCATCAACAGTGCTGATATCACCTCTGATGCCTATCGTACGGCTATTCAGTAGATGTTGTGGTGTTTGCACATCACAGCATGCACAGTTTGGGGTACCACTCAAACCTCTACCACCAACTTTATGCATGTAACTGGCATGTTGGCCATAGCTCAAGCGAATTCGTTTTAGGACAACCCAGTGGCTTTGATTTAGGGCATAACCTGCAGGTTTTTCTAAAGGTGTCGGAATAGATTCGCAGAGCATGCACTCAGAATTACTCCAACCTCTATTCCACACGAATTTCATCCAAAGGTCAGGAAACCTGTTTTCATAGATTTGAGTACAGTTCCTATACTGAGAGTTTTAGTGTGGGTGTTGGGGTTCATCAGGGATCTGTAATAAGTCCACTGCTTTTTATTTGTGTTTTGGAAGCACTGTCAAGAGAGTTTCGAAAGGGTTTCCCAGAGGAATTGCTATATGCAGATGACCTGGTTCTCTCCAGTGAGACATTGGATGGTCTACTTGCTAAGTTAGAGACTTGGAAGAAGGGTTTGGAAGGTAAAGGTTTGAGAGTGAACATGGGCAAGACAAAAGTGATGGTCAGTGGTTGCAATTTAGGAAAGCCATTGGAGAAAGGAAAGTTTCCCTGTTCAGTCTGTGGGAAGGGAGTTGGGAGCAACTCAATCTATTGTGGTACTTGCAAGCACTGGGTACATAAACGGTGCAGTGGAATAAAGGGCAAACTGACAGAAACTAACCGTTTTAGCTGCAAGAGGTGCAAAGAAGGAGAGGCAACCTGTGACTTAGACCTACATAAAGTGCATTTGGAGGATGAGGATATTGAAGTTGTCCAGAAGTTTTGCTACCTTGGTGACACCCTTGGAGCTGAGGGGGGAGCTGGTGCAAGTGTTACAGCAAGGGTTAACAGTGGATGGAGTAAGTTCAGAGAGCTGATGCCATTGTTAACCAGCAGAGCTCTGCCATTACCTACCAAAGGTAGAGTCTACCAGGCATGTGTACGTAGCACAATGATGTATGGCAGTGAAACTTGGCCAGTGAAAGCTGAAGATGTCAGCCGCATGGAGCGGAATGACATGAGAATGATAAGATGGATGTGCAACGTAAGTCTAAAGGACAGGCTCAGTTCTAATGAACTCAGAAGGAGATTGAATCTGGACAGTATTGGCAGCTGTATGCAGAATAGGAGGCTTCGTTGGTTTGGTCATGTGGAGAGAATGGACAAGAATGCTTGGACAAGTAGATGCAGAACAATCAAGGTGACAGGAACCACTGGCAGAGGAAGACCAAAGAAAACATGGGAGGAAGTGATAAGGATGGATCTGAAACAAAAAGGTGTCAGCAGAGACCTGGTGAAGGATAGGATGACTTGGAAGTCAATTTCAAGAAATCGTCCAACACATGCTAGCATGTAAAACGGACGTTAAACCGAATATGATGATGATGATGATGATTTGACAGGATGTGCATTCGTGTAGGTAGAGGCATTCTGCTCTTGAGGCGAACGTTGACTAAAGGAGTCGTTTCAGGCTAATTGAATAAATGCGAGTCTTTCATTGCACGTTTACGCAGGTTCAGAATGTTTCTGTCTCATCCGATGTCTGGAGTCACGATGCCGCAGAGGACTTGGAAGGAGTGTCAAAGGAGTGGATTTGATTGAACCACTTTTTAGTCTCGTATATTCATTGACAGATACGTCACGCTTCGTGCAAGGGTGACTTTTACTCCAAAAAGGAGAACAGTACTCTGCAACTGAATAACGAAGTGCCAAAGCAGAAGTGCAAAGGGTTGTGAAATCAACACCCCAGCGATTGGTGCCAAGTCTCTTTAGCAGGTTACAACGCTTGGTTGTTTTTCTGCAACATTTTGTAAATGTTCTTTGTATGAAAGTGTTCAGTCAAGAGTCACACTGAGATTCTTCGGAGTTTTGTCGAACTGGATCCTTTCACCTGAGGTTGTAACTCTGAGTTCGTAGTCAACTTGACTGTTGTTTAGATGGAAAGTGCTAGCAACGGTTTTAGATGTATTTAAGTTGAGATGCCAGTTGTGAAAGTAGACTCTCAGTTTATCAAGGTCATCAGATAAGGTTCTCTTGATGACATGAAATTTTTTACCACTCTACATGAGGAGTCTCATTGTCTTCTGTCAATAGTACAACTTGATCAAGGGTACAGCGTCCTTGTCTAAAACCGGCTTGTTCTTTGAGCAGAACAGATTCAACATAGGATTGAATGTGCTAAAGAATTAGGCGCACGCAAAGTTTATAGGCTATACACGGAAGGCTGATCGGTCTGTAGCTCTTGGCGCTTTCTTGTGGCTTGTTTGGCTTAAAAACAGCTGTGAATACAGTGGTCGAAGAGTGACTGGAGCCACTGTATGCAGTTCTCATGGAGGTTTAGAAAGAATTCAGGATGTAAATTGTCAGGGCCGGGTGCCTTTCCAGCTTTCAGTCTTAATAGCGGCTACGATTTCATCGATGGAAAAGTCACTTCACAAGTTCTGGTCAGTTGAAGGAGCATTTCACACCATCTTTAGCTGTCTGTTTATGTCTCTTGTGAATCCACGATTAGGTTTATCGAACTTACCATTCTTCAAGAGGCAAATGCAGTTGCCTGTTGCCAACTGCATTTGCGCTGACGGAGTGTGGCTTAGGAGACACCATTTTCCTGCCTGTGAGTTTGTTAATGGTTGCTCAGATTTTCCCGTCAGAGTGTTTCATGTCAATGTTCTCAACTCTTGACAACCATGCTTTTTTATGCCTTGTGTTGAGATGATTTATTAATTTGTTTCCTGCTTCTTGCCTTTCTGCTGTCGAATGAGCCTGTTCATGATCCTTCTCTAGCTCATTGCAAATGGCATCCGATTTTGAGATGTATGATTTGCGATACCCCCTAAATACGATGTTTTCAGCCAATATCAAGAGTTTGTTCTGAAAGGCAGAGTAGCAGGTGTTGATATCAGTAGTATCGAGCAAGGGAAGATCGTCAGATATGCTAGCAGATTCTGTTTTTAAACGAGCCTAGTCAGCTTTGTTAAAATTCCAAAGTGGGAGTGGAGTGGTTTGTGTGTACTCTATCAGAGCAGGATGGTATATGATGGTAGGCCGATGTTGCGACTTTGGAAAATTTCCACCGATTTTGTGGGCGGGGTGTGGTATGGTACTGTTTGCATCTAACAAGTAGGATGATAAATCTGGCTTAGTAGTCGTACCCCGGGGAGCTGAGTTGAACGTTTTAGGGAGTTTGTGGTCGAACAGCAGCTTAAGGTCCATTGTGCTTGCCCATTCGTGGAGGGCTTTGCCATCTTGGTTGTTTGTTGGGTAGCCCCAGGATGTGTGACGGCAGTTAAAATCCCCTGAATAAATGACCGGGTGGTCGTACATTGGTGGTGGTATAAGTGGTGCATTCGGGGGGTTGTAGATATTGGTTGTTGTAATATCATCGTTAATTCTAACAGTTAGCCACTGTGTCTCACTGGCTTCACGCTTCTCGGTCAGGCTTGCTATTAAGTCGTTCCTGACAAGGGTTGCTATGCCGTGCTCAGTATGATGGATGGTTCTGATCTGTGTGTTGCTGTATATCTTTATTTTATCATTGTAGGCGATGTGAATTTACTGGAGCAGAATGATGGAAACAGAATTTGTCATGGCAATGTTATGAATGACTTCACATTCAGGTCCTGCCTGGTCCGATTGCTCATGATTTTTTTTTTTTCATATTCAAGTAATAAAATATACTATAGTCCTTATTGATCAGGTATTGGCATTAGTTTTCTTGCAATAAACAGGTACTCACGGAGGGTACCATGAGAAGGTTGCCAATTTCCCCTCCTGTTTCTCCAATAAAATCATTTCTACCAACAACCGAATGGAACTAACTAACAACAATGCCATTGTGCCATGAGCCATTGTCAAAAGAAAAGAATTGATGATGTCCTTCTGCATCATGTGACATCATAAGTTGTAAACAAAATCAATTGACATAAAAATTGTAAAGCTTCATAACAATATAAAAATGTAAACCTTTGCAACTACAAGATCTTAACGCCCTGCAAAGAATTTAAAGAAAATTTTAAGATATAGTGTCATTAATACCCTTCCATTACCTTACATAAAGCTAGAGGATAAAAACTAAATTTATTTAATTTATCATTTTTAGCAAGATTTGCTTACTTACTTACTTATTTATTGGTTTACTTATTTGTTTGCAGATTCTTTTAACATCATCTTCACTCACCTCACTAGTGCCAGGTGAGAATGTTTATGATGCCCTTTCACTCAGTCTTATCCCATACCCTTTCTGTTGGTATATTCAATGATCTCAGTTCTTCCTCCTAGTTTTTCAGCCAAGTTGTAATCGGCTTACCTGGTGGTCTTCTCCCTGACACCTCATAATTTGCCACTCTTGCCAATGCCTCTTCTTGGCCTCACCTCTCCACATGGCCAAACCATCTCAATCTTGACTTTCACATGACCAGCGCTATCCCCAACAAACTCCATCTTCTTACTACCTGTAAACGTGTTATCATTTCTCTCCATGTAACTAAAATTGAATACTTCAACATTCAAGGTTTATCTTGATAAAAATATTTTTCAGTAAAAAAAATAAGAAAAAACTATGAAAATAGCAACCATATTGGAAGGTTTTGTATAACAATAAGAAATGGACTGGTAAAAAGAAAAGCACAAATGAAAGGTTATGTTGAATCAATTTCGAGGCCCATTGGTTTTTCTGCAATTGACATCATTTGTTTTTAAGACCTGTAAATGTTCTCGTCGTAGATTAACCTACAAAAATTAAAAATGGAGGCTACTGATGAAGAAAAGTCATTGCTACCGGTTAGAGAAGACAAGGCAGAAAACAAAGAAACAAAACCAGATGATGACATAGTGGAAAAAAATGATGTACTAAAGCTGAAAAAATCTGTTTTCGAAAAGATTGATTATAGTAATGTTGAAGGATTTGAGGTGGCAAATGGATCAAATACTGATGAGGAGTCTTGGGAAACTGTATCAGGCAAGTTATTTTTCTGTCAGTTTTTGAGGATAACATTGAAGATAACAATAGCAGGTAGATTTGTGGGGTTGTTTATCTAGGAATATGCGTATGACCTTTTCTGTTTCATAAGCCACCAAGATCAAATGATTGTGCTGTAGTACCTACCCATAATCCATGTTCTCTCTTTAGTGTTTTTCAAAGTATATTAATTTACTGTCTGTTATATATGCATTGAATTTAATGTCTTTCTTATTTCTAAATGATTTTTTTGGGCTGCTGATATATATATATATATATATATATATATATAGCTATATATATTTGGTCTGTTTTGTAACCATTTAGTACACTATCTTTACCATAGCACGCCTCTATTAGTTGCAAGCATTTGAGAATTGCTTCTGAAACAATGAATCTGTTAATACTTGTATAATCTGAGAAAATACGATCAATGTTTGTTCTCTTATCAGATATAATACGTTGTGGTGATCGATTGTGATATTCTTACTTTCTGCCTTTACTGTCCAACAACACATAACAGTTTCCGAATCAGTGCGACTGAAAGCGTGATTTGTTTTATTGTATTTTGGTTAAATGTTCTTGAATGTAGCTATTGGCTACCTTCTTTGCTTCACTCTCTGGAAGGTTATCAAAGATATATTTTATGAGCTCAATGAATGTGTCTCGTTTGAGAGCCTTTTTAGACAATATTTTGTATTTAATTTGTGATGTACTCTTGTTTTTTAGTGTCGACAAGGTATGATATTAGGTTAGACGAGTAGAAACTGCTTCTATTTTCACTAGTGAACCGTAACTATTAAGGTTGTTCACATCAATATAGAATCCTTCACACTGCCTCAGATCATTTTGCAGTTGAAAGGTTCGATAACATCGTGGATTGTATACAATGGTATAGGTTGTGTATTATTCAAAAACGTATTTGGATATGATTTGGACATGTTAATATTTGAAACGTGATCAGGTATATCGTCTGTTGTACACCAATCTAATGCTCCCGGACAGAAATTATCAAGTATTTGACTTGTTTGGATATTATATGATAACTCGGGTAGATATCTGTTTATCTGCTTGTATAAATTTATTGCTATGCTCGTATATGACTGTTTCATCCATTTGAAATATTGCATCTTGAATGTATTAAAAAGTTTTTCACATATTGTCTCTCTTATATTGTTTTGATCATTTAATAGGTACATACATATTCTTTTTGTGATCGATAAAACCATAAAGAACTCCTTTGTTATTCCAATGTGGATATTCAACCTATAGTGCCTCATTCTGGCTAAAGAAATTGACAGCTTCTTTCATCTTTAGGTTTTCAGGGAGAAAGATGATATGATTTTCTTTACAGAAACTAGTTTTTTCTTCAATTAACTTGATTTTTGTGTCAGAGCAGACGACGTTTTCATGTCGTCTGCTCCATCTTATGTCTGACATATGTTTTAATAGATCATTGTACCCTCCCTGGTTTGCCATATTAGCCACAATTTTAATTGTTTCATCTGTCATGGGATGAAGATGATAATACTTTACAATATAGACAACAACCACATTTATGCATGTATTGATATCAATATATGTAATACATTTTCTGTCAGTACCATCGAAAGCATGAATCAAAATGTTATCAAGACATGCTTTTACCTAATTAATCAGTTCTTCGGTACTGATCATATGGCCCACACATACATACTTATATATCACGCTTTTCAGCTTTTTATAAGTATATGTTTTGAACCCCCTTTCCCCTGTTACTTGGCCTCAAACATAGCCCACAACACATGTGTTCACACCATGGCTCTTCATGAATCTTTGTCTGTTTAAAAGGTATGACTCTAGTTTGAGTTTACCAAGTTTTTGGTGTTTGAACTCTTGTTCTCAAATTTCATTGTTTTGCAACCAATCCCAATAATGTGTTCACCAGATAAGAGTGGGGCATTTGATTTTAGTAAAGTGTATAATGCAAATTGGCATATGCCACGTTTACTTAAATTCACTGGTTTTCCTACTGTGAATGGTACATATTGTTTGAAATCAGATTTTTTATTCCTTACAAACCCAATGATATTTCTACGTCTACTTTGATAGATACCATCTCACTCTGAAAGAGTTACGTCATCATGAGATTTTGCTAATAACATACTGGTACAAACTAAGGTAACATTTATATTTTTTACGTTTTTCTTTATCTATTCATTTTTTTTATCAGATGAGGGCTTGCATTCTCAAGTGTCAGGCCAAGAACACAGGGAAGGAATCTGTGACTGTAACCAATGTATGGGATTGGCAATGCTCCAGTCTGCCACGTTAGGAATGCGGTTGGCAGCAAGAGAACGTCACACCTATCCTGAGTTGCCAAAAACAGTTACAAGATTAGATATGAATAATGGGTCAACGGTATACTTAGTAGGAACAGCCCATTTTAGTGAAGCAAGTCAAGTTGAAGTATCACAGGTAAGAAAGAATAAATAAAACTAAAAATAAGTTTCCTTTGTGATGGTAATTAGTGTAGATAGTAAAATTTAAGGCGTCAGGTGTTAGTCTCAGCCTGCTACTGGTACCATGTAAACCAGTACTACCTGCTCCATGGTCGAGTGGTCGGCGACTAAACCAGCCTCCCCATCTCACTATGTGTAGATGTGGAAGGTGGCCAGCAACCCAGCAGGACTAAAAACAAGACCTGACAAAGGGTCGAGGGGCTCATCTGCGAGCCAACGGCCAGCTAACTAGAGATGGTGTCTCAATAAAAACACTATACTGAAGGCAATGGCAGACCACTGTCTTACCCTTGCCAAGAAATCATGGTTATGCATAGCTTAAAGAGAAAAGAAAACAGCGTGAAAGGGGTCACGTCTAGAGTTACTGATCCCTCGCATGGTAAGGAAAGCTATGTGCGACAGGTAGCACCTGACCGTGGTCAAGCGTCTGTCTGTAATAAGAAATTAATCAGAGTAGGAACATGGAATGTTAGGACACTGCTCCAAGCTGGAAAGTTGGAGAATGTAAAGCAAGAGATGATGCGTTTGAATGTTAACATACTCGGAATCTGTGAAACGAGATGGGTCGACATAGGAGATTTCATGATAGATGACTACAGAGTTATCTTTTCTGGAGATAAAAATGTGAGCATGGTGACGGAATCATTATGGACAAAGAGAAGGCCAAGTATGTGATAGGGTACTGGGAATTGTCAGATCGTCTGACGCTAGTGAAGCTTAAAGGAAGACCCCTCAATATATGTGTAATAATGGTATATGCACCAACATCAGAAAGTAGTAAGGAGGAGATCGA
Organism: Morbakka virulenta; assembly: GCA_003991215.1. Taxonomy (NCBI): domain Eukaryota; kingdom Metazoa; phylum Cnidaria; class Cubozoa; order Carybdeida; family Carukiidae; genus Morbakka; species Morbakka virulenta. Next base: position 325,154 of record RDPX01000492.1, on the reverse strand, counting down.
TAAGTTTTATGATACATTAGACACAGAAAAAAGACAATGCAGCTCACAAGATATCATCATTATTATGGGAGATTTAAATGCAAAAGTTGGTTAAGATAAAGACAGAATGGTCAGAATAGTTGGAGAATATGGGCTCGGGACAAGAAATGAATGAGGTGACAGATGGGCAGAATGGTGCATCGCACACGACCAGGTTATTACTAATACTTGCTTTCAAGAACATCCGAGAAGACTATGGACTTGGAGAAGTCCGGGAGGAGATGTCAAGAATCAAATCGACTATATCACCATCAATTATTATTGATGGTGTAGTCGATTTGATAGTCGATGGTGATATATTATAATAGATTGAGAAATGCAGTCAAACAATGAAAAGCATTTCCAGGAGTGGATTGCGGAAATGACCATATCCCAATTATCTGTAAACTTATGGTGAAACTAAAGAAGCCAAAACATTCAAAACCAACGCCAAGGCTGCAATTCGAAACTCTCCAACGTAACGCCGTACTGAGAAAAACATATGAAGTAGCTGTGAAGAACAGGTTTGCTGAGTTATCAGAAGAGGGAGAAACAAAGTGGGATGCGCTAAAGATTGCCTTAGTGGAAACAGCAAACAAAGTCATTCCAATAAAAAGAAAGCAGAACAGAAATAAATGGATGACAGACAAGATCTTGGCACTGGTGAAGAAAAGACAGATAATTGGAAAGTATAATAGGCGAGGATACAATGAGATAGAAAAGAGGCATGGCTAAGTGGTAAATGTGAAGAGATCGAGAGATACAAAAATACTGACCCATCTTCGATGCACAGAAAAATCAGAGAGCTTGTAGGCAAAAAGTCGTGTTCTGCAGGAGGATGTTTGAAAGCCAAAGACGGGACAATTATCGTAGAAAAGGACAAAATTTTAGAAAGGTGGACAGAATATATTCAAGAACTGTTTCAGGATTACCGAAGTGAGAAACCAATTATTAGGAAAAGCATAGATGGTCCTATTATATTATAATCCGAGGTGCGTGCAGCAGTGAATAAGATGAAAAGAAATAAGGCAGCTGGTCCAGACAAAATCGTGACAGAAATGATTGTGCCACTAGAGGAATTTGGAATTGATAAACTCACAGACATCATTAACGAGATCCATGACAGCGGTGAATTTGCTAAGGAGCTATGTAAATCGATCTTCATTGCACTACCGAAGAAGCCAGAAGCCACAGAATGCAAACTACACAGAACCGTAAGTCTTATGAGTCAAGTCACAAAGTTTATTCCAAAGGTCATTATGGCAAGAGCAAGAAGCACGAGAGACGAGAAATCTGCAAAGAACAATGTGGTTTCGTAGTAGATTCAGGGAATAGGAATGCAATTTGGATGGTGAGAATGTTATCAGACAGAGCTGTTGAAATGCAGAAAGATATGTATATGTGTTTTATTGATTAGACGAAAGCGTTTGACAAGGTACAGCACGTAGAACTATTACAAACACTGCGAAGACTGGACGTAGATGGGAAAGACATGACTGCTTAGAAATTTTTACTGGGACCAAACGGCCTGCATGAGAGTTGACAACGAGTCGAGCGAGTTCACAGGGATTCGTAGAGGTGTACGTCAAGGTTATGTTTTTTCATCCAGTTTGTTCAACCTGTAGTCAGAAGTAATTCTAAGAGAGCTGGAAGGTCTGCCAGGCTTCGTCATAAGAGGTCATAAGGTGAACAACATACGCTATGCTGATGACACGGTACTAATTTTTGAATCGGAGGGTAAGTTACAGGAACTGCTTGACAAAGTAGTACAGGAAAGTACAAAGAGAGGTTTAACGATCAACTGCAAGAAAACAGAATGCTTGGTTGTCAGTAAGAAAAGTAGGAGACCAGATTGCAGGTTACACATTGGAAACAATACAATTAAGCAAGTCAGCAAGGTTAACTACCTGAGAATTATTATTGGAGAAAATGGGAAAGGTGAAGATGAAATTAAAAGTAGAATTAGGATGGCTAAGGATACATTTCAGAAGCTAAGGAAGGTGTTCAGGGGTCGGAAGTTGTCGATAGAAACTAAGCTTGAAGTACTAGACTGCTATGTAAATTCTATCCTTAAATATAGCAGTGAGTGCTGGACAATTTCAGCCCAAATGGAAAGAAGATTGAAAGCACCGGAAATGTGTTTTCTAAGACTAATTTTCAGAATATCTTGGACGAACCATGTCACCAACGAGGAAGTTCTAAGAAAAGTCGGAAGAGAATAGAGTTTGTTGAAATACGTGAGGAAAAGATAAAATGCAGTTCCTGGGACACATCATGTGGAAAGAAGGACTGGAGAACTTAACAATCACAGGGAAAATAGAAGGTAAAAGGAGTCGCGGCAGGCAGATAATTACATATTTGGAAAGTCTAAGCAAATGGATAGCGTTCCAACGACCAGAAAACGAGAGAATTTAGTGTCAAAAGAAGAATTGCTGAAAATAAAGCTATGGACAACCACGATCGCCTACGTCCTGGCTGGACACGGTACCTAGAGAAGAAGAAGTGAAATTAGATTAGAATTTTGCGATGAAAATGGCAAATCCAAAGAAACAGTATGAATTAAATGTATTTTTTTCTTTTTGGAGTGTTTTAGCCTTTATGTAAGAATCAACTTGTTACATTGTTTTCTTTTTCGTTTTTTGTTTTGTTTTGTTTTGTTTTCTTTGGGGTGTTTTAGAGGGTCTCATTGGCAGTTGTATCATGCACCATCGTTTTTTTCATGATAAGGTCTCATTGTTCTAGACAATATAAGACAAGACCGCTAATGGTAGTTGAATACACTAAACTGAAATTGTTGATGCTTTTGACATCAATACCAGCTATTGACAAGAAGTAGACACTTCTACGAAAAAATAGTTTTCTTGTAGAATTTTGTGATACATACAGACATACCCTTGATTTCGTATAGTATGCAAATGAAGAGAATCAATTATTCCTGTTCCGTAGCAGAGTGTTGCTAACTGGAATTTTGGTTCTTCTGTCATGGCTAAGAAATTGTCTTTTTGAGCTTTTTGTACTGAGCTGAGGTGTCCATAGAATAGTTTCCTAATAACGCTTTTCTCAAGATGATAGGATTTTTTAGCATTTGAGTGTATTTTTCGACTAAAATTCATTATCGTATTCAGCTTTTTGATTATGTTGCCGCTATATTTGCATTCGCCGTTTTCATAATGTTAGGTAATTGAATCTGAAACTTTTTCAATACAATATTGATCGTCTTCCAATATGTATTCAATGTTTTTCATTAACCATTATCAAAGACAATCCAGGATGTTTGCCCCGATGTTGTCATGATTGAACTTTGTCAGAGTCGCGTTGGAATTCTTGAATATGACGAAGAAACACTTTTGAGAGAAGCCAAAGATATAAGTTTAAAGAAATTGAAGTTTGCCGTCAAAGAGGTAAAACTTTGAAATAAATATTTTGGAGCATTTTCTGTTTTAATGGGTTTTTTTCTGTATCATTTGCATTATTTTTCGTTAAACCATTTCTTGTCTGAATAATATATTTTGACCTTTTGAAAAATAATCGGGCTGGCTGTAATAGCTACATGGTTGAAAGTAATGGTATCTGGTATCTTGGGTAACAGATACAAAGGATTTCAGACTTTTATGCAAAAAGATTTTTGGGATGTAGGTCACGGAGAATTTATTGAATTCGAATAGAGGATAAACTGATGACGTTGGTTGTCATGACGATGATAATTTGATATATCTTGTGGAAGAGAAAACGCTCTATTGGTATCCAATCAGGACTGTTGATGGATTTAATACTGTTGGTACAATGTAAATCTCGTCATAAGTAAAATAATATTTGAAGTAAGAGTGTATCTGAAGACTGTTTCATTTATGAAAAGCCAGTTTACCTTGTGATGAGAAGCATTGACGTTGCAATTCCTGAAAAACTGTTTTGTATCCTCGGTTAATGGATAATTAGATAGTGCCTTGAAGCAAATAAGTAAGTAAGTAAGTAAGTAAGTAAGTAAGTAAGTAAGTAAGTAAGCATAGAAAAATGGACAGCAGATATACTAAAGCTGCTATGCTGTGATACTAGTATAGACACTTAGTGTAGCAGGGCTTTCCCCATAGGATAATCTTTATTTTGGTGCTTAGAGATCCACTGATTGTTGTAATAAATTTTTTATATACAGGACAGAAATTGTTACTGCTACACAAAAAATCTATTCTGTTTAAAAAAGAACTTAGTATTCACTCTACTGGCTGTGGAATATCAGATAAAGAGATTTTACCTAGCAAATGCAAAGCCTTTGAAAGAGGAGACATGGTAGTCTCATTGCATTCATATATGGTGTAACCTTGCGATTTCCCAATGTCATTATTGAGATCCCATCTCTACGGGATAGGCACCCATGACCACAAAACTCTTGACCTATTTACAAAAGCTCATTTTTGAATAACAATTACACAGGAGAGCCTGCAGTAACTAATGGATTTGGAGAGAATAGCATACAGGCCTTTTTTACCACACTGTCAAAGACTGTGGCCTATTTCCAATTATCTAAGAAAAGAATTCTGTGTTTTTGTTTAGTTCTTGCCACCTAAAGTGCTTTTTTGTCTTTAATTGTTGGAGAAACGTATTCTGTAATGCTACTTTAGACGGTAGCTTAGTGTTATTTTGCCTTTAGTCATACTTTTATTTTCATCATCGATAAAATCTTTCTTTTTTTTACTTACATTTTAAAATTTTGGCCCTGATAAATCCAGTGCAAGGCTTTTTAAGCAAGGTGAAACTGTTATTTTGTTATTTGCTAGTTTACGTTTTTTACCGCGCGTATTTTTGTTGTTGTCTTTGTTCCTTTGCAGCTTGCGTTCTTAACCGGATCTTTTTCATAAGAATTGTAAAAAGGACACACTGGCTACTGTACATGATGCAATTTTTGCCCCGGTGTGGAATGATATAGTTGATTTTCTCATAGACCCTATGATTCATGGAAAGTTACATTTAGAAAAAGCTTCTCTTTCCAGCTGGTGATAGAATGGATTGAAAGTTCTGGTTAATCACAAGAATCTGCACACGAACTTACGGCAGTTTTTATAGGCAGTGTGTAGCACCCGTTAGTTTGTTGTATGGGTAAAATTGAATTTTTAACGTATATGTGGCCCTGTTTCTTTTCCATCCAGAGTGGTGTCGTCGGCGGGGTGATGCAATTACTCTTGTTGAGTATGTCTGCGCATTTAACAAAGCAGCTAGGGATGGCACCAGGAGGAGAGTTTCGAAGAGCAGTGCGCGAGGTTAGACATTTATAAAAACTAACTTATAAAATTGTTATTTTTCAGCTGATACCCAAAGATACAGTGATAGAAAGCGAAAATGATTAAGATTTTTCTCACCAAGGCATGGATGTGCCTAAATACTTAATGTTGGTCCAGAATTGATCACTATTATTCAATGCTGAATATTCCTTTTTGATTTCTTTGGACTCAAGCTGACAATTAGCTGTAGATAATACCACACAAACTACATTCCTCAGTGATATAATACAATATAGGAACTCAGAAATGTGCATATAACATGCGACATTTTTTGAGTTTTTGAAATCTAGTTTGTGGGTAAAAAGTCGGAAAACTTTGCAGAAGCTTTCAGATTAATTAACTAAAGTTCCATTTGGTGACCAAGTTAATGAATCATAAGTTGTTTTCTTTTTCTTACGAATCACCTACATAATTCATAAAAAATTGCATGTAGTTTAAACATTTTATTATTTGATTATGGTTGTTGTCTGAGACTAATTTAACAAATCGTGGGAAAATACTTCTCTATTTATGATTTATGATTTATAGTTTATGATTTATGGTTTCTAGTTTATGATTTATAATTTATGATTTATATTTTATGATTTATAATTTATGGTTTATGATTTATGGTTTATGATTTATGGTTTATGATTTATAATTTATGATTTATGGTTTATGATTTATGATTTATGGTTTATGATTTATGGTTTATGATTTATAATTTATGATTTATGGTTTATGATTTATGATTTATGGTTTATAATTTATGATTTATGGTTTATGATTTATAATTTATGTTTTATGATTTATAGTTTACGATTTATGGCTTCTAGTTTATGATTTATAATTTATGATTTATAATTTATGATTTATAATTTATGATTTATGATTTATGGTTTATGATTTATGGTTTATGATTTATAATTTATGATTTATGGTTTATGATTTATGATTTATGGTTTATAATTTATGATTTATGGTTTATGATTTATAATTTATAATTTATGTTTTATGATTTATAGTTTACGATTTATGGCTTCTAGTTTATGATTTATAATTTATGATTTATAATTTATGATTTATAATTTATGATTTATAATTTATGATTTATAATTTATGGTTTATGATTTATGGTTTATGATTTATGGTTTGTGATTTATGGTTTATGATTTATAATTTATAATTTATGGTTTATGATTTATGATTTATGGTTTATAATTTATGATTTATAGTTTATGATTTATGGTTTATGATTTATAATTTATGATTTATAATTTATAATTTATGTTTTATGATTTATAGTTTATGATTTATGATTGATGACTTATAATTTATGATTTATGACTTATTTCATAAAGTCTCATGATTAAGGGCATGATTAATGAAGGGTCATAATTATTATCTACTGTAAAAATCCTTGTTGAAGTGAAAAAAATCTTTAATTGTTAGGTTGGAACATTCAATCCTACGTTATGTATACCCACTAATGAAGTGACGATACGAGGAAGGCATTATGGTGAATTTTAAGGTCATGTAAGAGCTGTATCTATTGGATACTGGCCATAGCTTGGAACGGTTCTTCACCGACAATCCCCTAGTTGTATTGACAAGATACTTCTACAGACTTAAGTGTTCCAACCTTATCTTTATGAGACTTGCTTGTGTTCGCGAGGCTGTTGTGCAGGTGATTCATTCCTTTTTAAAATTTTAGCAAAACTAGGTGTCTGGAGGATTGCCATACACGTTTATTATCAAATTTGAGTTTTTAACTTGTTCATTAAGTTGACAGTTGTGTTTATTTTCATGTAGCCTATATTTTGTATTTGTTTAGTTAAATTGAAATTCGGATAATGTATATTTTTACCTGGAAAATGTCATTTTACATTTTCCTGTTCGTGACCTGTAGGCAAAGAAGATTCCTGGATGTCAAATTATTCTTGGGGATCGCCCAATTCAGGTAGGTCTTTGTGCTTTTTTTTGTTCCAGTACGAAAGTATGAAATATTTCGAAGTTTTTTAGTAAGTTATTTCAGCGTAGCTAATTAAATCCTGAATTGTATTTGGACTAATTACACAGAAGATATTAGCTATTCACACTTCTTTTTCATATAATACATTAATACATCCATCATCTTAAACATTTATTGATTTGCCTATTACAAGAAAACTATATCAGTATTTGTTACCCCATTCTTACGCATTTCCATATATAGATGATCCTGTGGGTCTGCCTATTAACACCCTCTCATTAGATATTTTCGTGTGTGGATTGTCTTTTGCCTGTATGTGTTTTTTGTTAACACTTGCTTTTGTTACGTATTTCCATTTGTGGAATGTCAGATGCTCTTATTTTGATTAGCTTATGCGCCTGTCTGTTAACAAATTCTTTTTGCTTATTTCCAGGGTTATGATGCATCTGTCCATTAACAAAACCCGTTTGTTACATATTTTCACATCTTGTTGAATGTCTGATGCCCTTATCTGTTATCTGTTAACACATCTTCTTGTTGCGTATTTACAATGGTAGATCATTTGATGCACCTATTTGTTAACTTATCTACTCACTACATATTTCCATATGTAGATTATCTTATGCTTCTAACACTTACCCTCGATACATATGGTAACACATTCCATACGTAACTAATTCCATAAGTCAACATGCATCCTTATTGCATATCTCAGGATGTACAATATCCAATGAGTCTAACTCTTAGCACATCTCCTTGTACCGTATTTTCCTATGTAGATTATCTAATGCTTCTATCTATTACAACATGCTAATGTTACATGTTTCCATATGAGCCAGCAGTAAGAAGGTTGAAAGTATTAACTCGCTGAATGTTGAATGATTTCCATAGTACACCTTTGTTTCATTTTGTTAACCAACTCGTTTATTTCACTATTCATAACACATAGTAATGATAAACATAACATATCAGAGACATATCAGGAGCTCTTATTTTTAGCATTTTAAAACCTTTAGCATAGATAACGCAGAGTATGAATACTTGGATAATCCATGAAAAGTTTTTTTGGTGTATTTACACAAAAGCACCACAGTTTTGGTGTCTAGTAACACCAAAATAAGACACTTTCAGGGTGCTGCCACCTTAATCTCTTCTTGGGCCCTGAGTTATGTCTGCCAAAAGTTTTGCTGGCCATGGGTGACACTTTGATTCCAACACTAAAACTGGTTTGGGCTATCCAGGGCACAAGTAAAGAAATTATTCAGTTCTACTAATCATTTTCTTCGTTCACCGATCCAATGATTACCTGTACAGATTTTAATATATGCTTATCCCATTCTTCCTTTACGCTCTTCAAGGAAGCTCGAATTAACAGATTTTTCTAGCGGACGTAAGGATGGTGTAAATCTCTTGTTATAACACAGTACACAAATGCAGAAAAGGAAAGTGGTTAGGAATGGGGATTTATAGACTTAAATGGGGTTTTTGAAAACTATAATAGTTTTTTTGGTTTTTCAAACCCAACTTCTGTTTCATATTGCCACGAAGAATTAGCCATGAAATTAAACGCCCCACCTGCAAAGTTTTCCCGCTTGTTGCTTTAAACAAATATACTTAGGCCTTATCGCCATTTTTCAAATGTTTTTACAAACTGTTTTTAACTCCAATCTCTAAAGTTTTGGAAACATTTGATAAAATCCTGATAACCATGCAACTTTGGCACTGAGCTGTTTTGAACATTTCCTTTTGACTGTTACTTTTTAAACATGCAATACTGATTTCTTTTACGTGACCTGTGGTATGATATTCCTTTTTAATGCGGTTTTTAATTAGATAACGCTCGGCAGGGCAATGGCCTCGCTGTCTTTATGGCAAAAGCTAAAGTTGGCTTGGTATCTTCTTACATCAAGAGATCCAATCAGGTGAGGCATAGAAGTATTGCATTTCCTTCTGTTTAGTTAACTTATAAAGAACCAGAAAATGGAAAGCCTTGAGGAATAAATATGTTAAAGAAAATAAACTTTGGAGGAAAATTTTTTTCGCTTAGACCGAAAAGAAATAAAATGAATTTGAGTTGTAATTGTGTTGATAATAGTGAAATGAAATGTACAAGGATCTGAGAAGATAATACAAAAAAATTAAAGTCAAAATAGTGTGGTGAAATTGAAATAATCGACAGCATTCTCTTTTTCGACCCATTCTTGTCATTTCATTATAAATTAGCTAAAGGAGTGAATGGTGTCATATCAAGTGTGATGTCATTTGTGGTGCTGCATTTTGTGTCGTGGAAAGTAGGTTGTCATGCAAAGTGTAGGGTCATGTGAACTATAGCAATGTGTGAACTGTGATGTCATGCAAAACTTAGTCATCTAAACCGTGCTATAATCATGATAATCATTCATACGTTGAGTTCGTTTGGTGTGATACAATGTCAAATGGTATAAATAAATGGCGATTTCTCTTATTTTTAAGTTCTGTGAACAACTCATTTTTTCCTTATTCATGCAATATGCGTTGTTTCCTTCCATCTGTATTTGGCGCAATTTTTTGTTGTATCTTATGGTGGTAATAACGATAAAACATTAATCATTAATAGATGCACCTTAGAATATCTTTTTACTCCGTTACAGTAAAGAAGATGTTGAGAAATACAAACAGAAAGATATGCTAGCAGAAATGCTAGCTGAAATGACCGGAGATTTTCCGCGTCTTACGGAAGTATTTGTTTCAGAGCGAGATCGATTTATGGTGCATGCATTACAGAATGCAGCAATGCCGCTACCTCTTCTTGACAATAATGGTGGTAAGTTTTGAGTTTTACGATTTATGTGTGTCACCTAAGAAGATTTTCCTCTTGCCCATATTATCTCTCTCTCTCTCTTCTTCCTTCGCCATATTTTCCCTTTGTGCCGCTTACTTCGACGTCTTTTTCAATTATCCTATTTCTCTTTTTGGCTCTGTTGTTGTAAGTTGCAATAAAGTGGAAAATAATGAGTGTTTTTTGTACACTGTATATTTTTCTATGGTATGTACAGTACCCGGGTAAAGGAGCAGGGTTGAGCGTGGGGGCGACAACTACAACTGCTAGAAAAGCTCCTGTCACAGACACCGACACCAGAAATAAAATTTGAACACATGGCTACCATGAAGAAGCACGCCAGGAGACTGGGCGGATGATAAATGACAGCCAAATCCAACAAGGAACTGGCAGCCAGAGGGTGGATACCCTGAAGACGAGGACGAGAGTGGCATGCTGGAATGTTCGGACATTGTATCAGACAGGAATCAACCACAAACAAGACGTCTTTAAGAAGAGATGCCTGAAACTCTTCTGGCTCAAGACCATTTCTAGTAGTGAACTCTGATATCAAACCCATTACCCAGAAAGTCAGGAGGCGGCTATGGAAATGGATCGGACATGTGCTCCATTATGGCACTAATATCTCTGCCAAGAGTCGCCCTTCAGTGGGCCCCAGACGGTAGAACGAACAGAGACCAACCCAAGGAGACACGGAGGACCTCCCAGAAGGAGATGAAGGAACAGGGATGGACCTAGGATTATCTGGGAAGGTGTGGTGCAGACAAACCAAAATGGTGAACTCTATTGATATCCTCATGCACCACAGAATACAAAGAGGATTAAGTAGGTAATGTACAATACGTTAGGCAGTTATTCTATCATCAGCACATAAAGAAAAAATTGTCAAAGGAAAATAATTTAGAAGAAGAATAGACTGCCAAATTGTTAAACTACATGATACTAACCTTGTTTATATCGTGTACTAGCCGACGAGGTCTGATCGATGACCTTACGTTTCTTTTTAACTTGACTGCGGTTTTTTGAAGGGGTTAAAGTGTACCCGACAAAATTTTTGACATATAGCAAACGTAAACTCATTATTCGTACTTGAGACAAGCTAGAATTCTGCTTCAAGCAAGAATCCCAAAGCGGAATTTGAGTCGGTTAATTTTTTTCTTGTTTTTTTTTGTTACTTTTTTCCCCAGAAATTATTGATAGCACACCGTCAGTTATAGTAGCAGTTGTTGGCATGGGACATGCAAATGGAATAGTCGAAAATATTTCTTCTGATATTGATATCACAGAGCTACTGAGGTGAGACCATTTTCTGCTGCCTGCTGTTTGCTAATTTTGTAGTTGAAAGAAACAATGGATTTTTGTTATTTTTTCATTTTTGACGATTGGGTAATTTGTTATTAATATTTGATATTTTTCTACCACCATGCAACCATTTATATGGGGAAATAATGGAGTACAACTTAAGAGATCTGTCTAGTTCATACACAATGTCTTTTCTGTCAATGTAGCGAAGAACACAAGTGACAGCCCTTTTTGTGGAGCGTTGGTACGTAAAATCAAAACTGACATAAGTTAATTTATTTTTCCTCGGCTCTTTTCTCATCAGCATGATGAAAAATGTTACATTTCAAGAGCTTTAAACCTGGAGAACATTATGATGCTACACTGTCTTTCCTATCTACATTCACCTCGGCAGCTAACGAAACCCAATCAGTGACCGTGGAATTAAAATAGATGAAGTGGTGTACCATATTCAGTTTGGTGAACTAAAATAGCCGAATACTAGCTTGCTCAAATAGTTTTTGCATCGCGGAAAATTCTTGTCTGCCACAAATTTATGTCGTTGTTTATATGAATATGTAAATATGAAGAGTAGGATTCGTATCCAGTTGATTGTTTTAGACCGGATGGGAGGATGTCTTTAGTTCTGCCTTGGTTTTCCTTATTAATAAAATGGCGTGCATCTTATCATTTTTGCTGAGATAAGTGTCGATCAAAAAGCTTTAGACCAAGTGAATGTGCGTTTAATTTCTCTACTACTACTACTACTACTACTACTACTACTACTACTACTACTACTACTACTACTACTACTACTACTACTACTATTACTACTATTACTACAATTACTACTACTACTACTACTACTACTATTAATACTATTACTACTA
>RDPX01000492.1:264961-312910 GCA_003991215.1 Morbakka virulenta | reverse complement strand
TACTACTACTACTACTATTACTACTACTACCATTACTACTACCATTACTACTACTACTACTACTACTACTATTACTACTATTACTACTATTACTATACTACTACTTACTACTACTACTACTACTACTACTACTACTACTACTACTATTACTACTACTACTACTATTACTACTACTACTACTATTACTACTACTACTACTACTACTACTACTACTACTACTACAACTACTACTACTATTATTGAGTGGTGGAGCAATACGAGCGACTTCCTCAGTCTTTGAAGGCTAGCTCTGCAAGAGCCATACTACACTTTGCGAACCGACTTAAGTGAAACCGCTTTGTTATGTCAGTCTATTGAACGGAATAATAGATTTGTATCATGAAAGCATTTACTTCAAAATTCGAATCATATTAATTCGAATTATTGTGAATGTCTTAAGATGTTTTCCTTTTGTATTTCAGCAAAAAGTGTTGTTTCTATTTGCCTTAAAGACAATTTGTTTAACACACTTGACACAAATAACGATAACGTCTCCTTACCTGCAGAAGAGTATTACGATGATCCCCAAAATATTCATAGGTCAAAGTCAAAATAAAAGGAAATAAAAATGATGGAAATCGGTAATGGAACGTTTATATTGAAAACGAAGTCAAAGTAGAGCTATTACAATCTTCCCTTCTTCTACGTGCATTTGGAGTTCATTCGCATAGTAAGTAACCGCGCAGGGAAGGAATAAATCAAAAAGCATGGTGTAAGGGGAGGGTAAGGGTATGTTATTTTGTTGTTTTTTAAGTGCTTATACCAATGCAATTTTCACAAACCCCACTCCCATCGTTTGCTATGACCCCAGCAGGTATTTGTGCATATCAGCAGCCGAGAAAACACGATTGATTTCCTTCGTATGGTAAGAGGCAATATCTCAAACAGTATTCGTTTTTAACTAGTTGAAAGTTAGGCCTTGGAATGCGAGTTATGGTCAAAACAACTTATTTTTTCCCCAGAGTTCAGTGGCATACTAAAGTCTTTATACATTGGACAATAAGTATGTAATGTTTGGTATCACTGCTGCATCGCGAAAAAAATACTCAACCCCCACAGATAAAATTGAAATAACTTTGAATCTGGCAATCCTAAGAAATTTCGTTTCCGGCGAACGATGGCTGATTTGGCTTCAAGTCCTAATTGTATTATATTGTTTTTGGATGCTCGTTTTTTTCAATGTAGATGGCTCCCCGTTTTCTGGCAAGGCTCTGGAACAGTAGTTCAATTTTGAAGATTTTGCTAGTGTTAAGGACGGGCAGAGTACAAGAAAAACAATAGCCACAACTACAACTAATAGTTTTTGTGTTTGTTTTTTTTCTCTTTTTGTTAGAATACCAGAACCTTCACAAGGAAGTAAGGCGTTCAAGTTTGCCGTCAGGGCTGCCCTGGTTGCAGCTTTTAGTTATGGAATTTTTAAAATCCTTAAATTTACGGGCATACTTTAATGACGGCTCATGTCAAACAGGCTACATTCCACACAACGGAAATGAGGATCTCGTTAACAGCTTTAACGAAAACGTTGCAGATGCCATCGAAGCTGTAACAACCACTTCGTTACCACATTACGACAGTTCTGCTATTTCATTGCCACAGTGCAGGTGTTTGAGACTTCCAAATTGATAAGTTAAACGTCATGTTGCACAGGGTTCTTAATAATAATTTGTATGATTGTTATTTGTACATACCGTCACATGTTAGTAGACAAAGAATGTTCGGCTATTGTTATTGAAATTGAAAAGTGAAAGTGAAGTAAAAACATGGAATTGAGACAAGTGTTTAAGCTTTGCCTAAAGTCTTCCTAACTCACATTTAGTTTTTTATGTTTTTTGTTGTGTTATTGTTGTTGATGATGATGACGATGATGATGATGATCATGATCATGATGATGTAACTTGTAACTTGGTAACTCATAGCCAAAATGCGCGAGTCAAGCCAAGACTTTCAAGACAATGCTAGTGTTCATGAAATGGATAGGATAGGGTCTTTTTTATTATGTGAGCATTTCTGAAAATTTCGTTTGGGTTGATTTTGTTTGGAAGCTTGTTCTTGAGCGCTACATATCAGTGCTTCAGTTCAACCTTTCAAATCTTTTGATTTTAGCCATTTCCATGAATTTACGTACTGTGCTTCTTAACAGCCACCGAAGTTTGTTGATGTTTTGCATACGAGCCAAGATTATTTTCTTCAGCCAAAATACAACCCTTGTCACTTTTCAGCCCCCGTTCTCCTTAACTTCACCATACATACAATAGATCAATGTTACGATCTTTCTTCATCTCCAATCCATTTCATCTAGTTCGTCTGCACATCAGTTAAGAAAACCTGCTCCTTATTTCGCAAATGAAATAGCCCAAGTAGTTATATTTCATTTTGTTCCTTCCAAATAATTTACTCTTACAAACCTATCGAACTCTTCTAAGATACTCATATCTAAAGTTTTAGAATTACTCTTTCTTTTACACTGTCGAACTCCCAAGGTTCCAAGGTATTTAATCCGCTCCCTTTAAAATGGTTTTTTGTTCCACCTGACGGTAAGATTATTCCTTTCCTTTTGGTCTCGTGAACTGATCCACGATGCATGATTAACACTCCACATTTTGAAATTTCAAATTCCATTTTGATCTTATTGCTGAAAACTTGAGCAGTGGACACCAAGTAATTTATATCCCTTTCATTTTTAACAAAAAAATTTCAAATCATCCATGAACAATAAGTGATTTAGTTTTTCACCGCCTTTTAGTGTATAGTAAGCCCTCACCTTTCGTAATATCAGCTTTAAATGGGATCATACATACAACAAAATGGAGAGGAGACAGGTTATCTCCTTAAAGTATGCATCTCCTTATATTTATATTTTCTAAAACTTTACCAGAAGATGTTGGGTTCACATAACAATTCTTCGTCGATCTCTGCAAAAGGTAAATCACATTATCAGCGGTGTTAGTTATCCTTAAGCTCTTTACTATCCACGAGTGGGAAATCATGTCATAGGCCCTTTTGCACTGTCATTACAGTTTTATCTTCGAGAAGTTGATCCGTAGCTCCTCTGCTGTTCCACCGGCACCCCTTCTGTTCAGTTGGTAGATTATTATAAAAAATATCTTGAGATTATACCTGTCAGCAATTTCCACATAATTAGGAAGCATGTTACTGACAATATACAGTTTGCCCAGTCGTCATCCACTTACGAAGACTCTTAATCTAATAACCTTGGACTCCATAAGGCCCAGGGCATTTCCAGTTAAGAATCTTTGGTTTTTTTAATGACCATATCAACTGTAACTTAAAACGGCTTCTTTCCCTTCACCTATTACTTCATCCTTCAATTCCCGGACCAAATCTACACTTTAATTGTGTTTGACTCTGTCCCATTTTCCACCACAGAATTCCTTACCGCCATCAGTGTCAGGCTTATCGTTGCTACTTGTTTTTCCGTTAAGCTTTGGGGAATCTCTTTTTCTTAATATTCTGAAACGACTTATTTATTTTTATTTGTTCGATTTTAGGTCATAACGGTTAATCTTAAAGCTTTTCATCTGAAGGCCTTGTTTTAGTTCTTCTCTTAATTTTTTGTTTGTTTGAGTAGTCTTTCCGATTGTTTGTATTTTCTTCGCACCTTCAATTCTTTTCTCTTCCGCTTGTTAAGGGTATTAATGTGTTTCCACAGGCCTTTAATTAAGTTTTTAATTCTTCTTTTCTAGCTTGGGTCCTTTCTAGCATTCTGTTGTCTTGAGGCTTTCAAGCTGGCGTCTCTACAGAAGGGGATTAAACAAGCTTTAATCAGATGGTTGGTTCCTGTTAGGTTGTCGTTTCCTACTTTGAAAAAATTCTATTATTCTGTAGACGTGCTCTATTAGACTTTTTTTAAGCGTTTGAAACGGTTTATTTTCTTGCCAAGGCGTTCATTGGTAATCTCATCAAGTTTCTGCACTCCCACTCATTCAGAGACAACACATCAACATTTTCTCGGACGTCATTACCATCTTTAGACATCTCAGTACTGTCATTAAATACCTTGCGTTTTATTCCTTCTAAATCAGATCTGTAATCGAACCTTTCGTTCTGACCATTCTTGCTTGACCACAGTCTCCGTTCCGTCACTTACGGTTCCTGTCTCTTTCTCAAAATAGCATGGATTCGCTTTCTGTAGTCTCTGAAAGGTTTTCCTTTCTCATTAATAGGTTTACTTAAATAGTAACGCTTCATTCTTCTAGCTGTTGAGCGGCATCAATCAGACGTCTATGTACACGCCTCTCTTTTGATCACAAAATTTTTGCCTAGTTTTTGAATATACCAAACACAATTACATATCAACCGACTTGTTACCGCACATGGATTTTTTTGGAAAATGTTTGAGTTGAGTCTTTTTTTTGTTGAGATTTTTTGACATTACTTGTGGTTTGTAGTTTCTGTGGAAAGTAATTACAATCTCTTGGACGCCATATCTGGAGATGTGAAAGTCGGTTACAGGAAGCATTGCAATCCCAATGGAGAAATTAACTTGCCATTGATAAGGAGAAAGAACGAAGACAGTTTTACCGCTTATGTGACAACTGGTGTTAAATGTTCATGCTGGAAAATGTGTAAAGGATTGAGAGGTTTAAGAATTCCTCAACGGAACTCTCGAGTTATTAGAGGCTTTGGAGAAGACACGTTTGAACAGATACTTGAAGATATTCTAAACAACAGTAAACCAAGAACATTATTAACAACAGTACAGTGGAGAAGAGCTTAAAATTTCCATTAAAAGTTTTTATATCCTGTTTGCATGACTCAGTATTTGAACACCTGAAGGATAATAACTTCGTTGAACATCAGATTTGTAAAGGCTTCACTTCTAAAATCTCGGGTACCGTAGAACATATTGCAATGATAATACATGTAATAAAAAAGGCTCGCACTAATCAACTATCCCTAGTCATTACTCTTTTAGACCTAAAAAATGCTTTTTGTGAAGTTCACCATATATTAGGGCTGAAAAATACAACCAACTTGGTTTTTCACCTCATGATCAGAAAGACCGCATATTCAACCCTGTACACTGGTTTCAGTTCGCAGATGGTGCTGTGGTCATTACAAGTAGGAAAAGAGAGAACCAGCTTCTTTTAAACTGTGTTACTCGATGTTGTCAATGGGCCAACATGATCATAGTGGTTGATAAATGTGCCACATTCTGTATTAAAAAATTCACAACAAGATCTCTTCACTTTCAACCCAAGCTTTTTATTAATAATGAAACTGTACCTCCTGTAGCCATGGGAGATGCCTTTAAGTATATTGGACGTTACTATGACTTTTAAATAACCAATCAATCTCACAAATCCATGCTTCTGTCTGTTTTACTAGATCTTCTTAAACAAATGCATTCTTTACCTGTCCATCCAAAACATAAACTATGCCTCTATAATGAATATTCACTAGGTGTGACTCCACAGTTCTTCACTCCCTTCAAGCTTTCTCTACGAATCAAGATACAATCAATCACCGTCTGGACATTACCACTTTTGTACGTATACATCTATGACTCACTGTTAGTGAAGAAGGTATTCACAACAGCAAAATAATTTCTTCTAGAATATTCCTGTGTGGTTTCCCCTTCTTCATTTTGCACACCACGCATCATGCCACCATGCCATCTTGCTAAACATTCTGGTCGTTCACCTCCAATATGTCCATTCAGGTCTCCAGCTATCACTAGTTCTTCTGTATCTGGGGTGTCTTTGGTCACTCTGTCTAGTTGATTCCAGAACCTCTGTTTATCCTCCCCTTCACATCCTTGTTGTGTAGGCTGACACTACATTCAATGTCTTTTCCGATGTTACCAATCTTATCGTCATTATTCTGTCAGAGATACTCTCTGTTGCTATCACCTTGTCCTGCCCTTCTGTTTTCAGGCATATGCCCACACCATTTTTTAGCTTTCTTCCTTCACTATAGTAAAGTTTGTAACCTCCCATATCTCTCGCCTTTCCTCCAGCTTTTTCCCCTGTCCAGCGTGTTGCTTGCAAACACAGTATGTCCACCTTCCTCTTCCTCATTAGGTCTTCAATCTCTTTGCTTTTTACTGTTAAAGTTCCGATGATTAAGGTAACAATTCTAACATTCACCGGCTTCGCTCGTTCTCTTTTCACGGCGTCAAGGCCATGGTACCACTGCGCATCGCTTGTGGGGTAAGCCCTAGCATACTCTCTCTGTCTGATTGTCATCGCCATGATTTGTTGTGGCATATTCTATTAAGGACCGGGTGTTCTTCCTGACGTTCACCTTCTGTGTTTATAGGCTTTGGACCGGCTGGCAACTCTGCTAGCTGGCTGAAGGTCCAGGCCACATTTTTCATTTTGCGTTTTGACCTCCTAAAGATGCAGTTCTACGCTTTGATTTCTAGGTGTAGAGTTTTGGGACGACTACATAGTGGTGCATACATTTCTTGGAGGTAAAAAACATTTTTATTCTTCGATCCATACGCGTGGATGCCATACCATGTTATCATTCGTTTTGCATTGGGTGACGAAAGTTGAGATTTAGTGAGGCAGTGAATTGTGAGCGGAGTGAACAAGAGAAGATGCTTCTTTTTGCTTGTATTCCTTTTCTAAGTGCCTTGTCTGTAGACGTTGACTATCATGCTGATTGACCTTGTTCCTTGTCAGATGTAAAATTTCACTTGTTTGTATTCCATTCCTCCAGTCGTTCGTCACATGCTCCCTCAAATTTTCTAAAAAAGTTCTTCACTGCCGCCCTCTGTCTCTGTTTCCTTCCACACATCCAGTCAGAGCTAAGTTCTCCTGACCCTCCTTCCTTATGACGTATCCCAAGAATTCTATCTGCCTTCTTCGAACTCTCCTCAACAGGTTCTTTTCCGTTCCTGCTCTGTTTCAAAATTTTTCCTAGTCGGTCGAAGGCATCCTTTGCTAATCCAATTATCCGCTTTATTTCCACTTGCTGGATTTGGTCAGTCCAATGAGTAATCTGCATCTAGGACTTTGTATCTTGCTTACTACCATACACACGGTCTTTTTGCGATTTATTTTGAGACCTTTCTTCTTGCTTTCATCCATTACTTTGTTCAAGAGGTCCTGCAGTCCTTGCTGAGAGTTTGCAACTAACGTGGAGTCATCTGTGAATCTCAGGTTATTCAGGTTGTGACCACCAACACTAATCCCATCCAAGCCTTCCAATTCTCTGAAAATCTTTTCCCCATAACTGAATCCAAAAAAGGCAGTTACACTTATTTTGTTTAATAAAAAAAAGATATCTTTAATGAAAGATATTTACATGAAGTAAATGGTTAATTTGTTGATTTTTTCTTTGTTTCTTCTCGTTGGTCTCTTTTTAATACTTTATATCTCTTAATGCTCTTTTTGGGGTGTTTTTTCATCGTGACATTGTTTTATGTCTCTTTCCATCAATAGTGGTGTCAAAGTAGAAATGTTTATTTTTCATATCGTCTTTCATTATATTTTTTTCCAAATTTGGCTATTCTACCGTCTAGCTGTTTCTTATTTTCAATATTGACTTTGTGTTTATTTTGTTTTGTCTTGGATTCGATTTTGTATTTAACAAACATTTGCCATATTTTTCTGCATATTCTGTAATGTATCCGTTTTCGACTTTTTCCAATCTCTTTTATCCTTACTTGGGGGATTAATAATCAATTCTATCTTTGGTTTATTGAATTTGTGTTTATATACCTGGCTATTTTTCTTTGATAGGTGCCATTTAAGGCGAATTGCTAGTTCTTCACATGCAGACCCTACCTATAACATCTAGGCTATTGAATTTACTATTTATTAATTCTAATACTGGTTGTTTTCGTTTGAAATATTTTTAAGACGAGCTCTGCGACAGCATAATATCAAGTGTTCATTTCTCACCACATCTATCCTTAGGGCAATACCCTTAAAACCAAGAGATCCAGTTCCACCAGAAGAAAGAAACAATATAGTTTACAGACTACATTGTAAAGACTGCCCTGCCTGCTACATTGGAAAATCAAAACGTTCCTTGAATCAAAGAGAAAAAGAACATAACAGACCTGATCGAAAAGGTAATACCCAAAAGCCATGAAATAGCAAAACACTGCTGGGCAAAAGATCATACCTTTAACTGGGAAAATAAAAAGATTCCAGACAGGGGAAAAAAATACTGCAACAAGAAAAATAAAAGAGAACTTTAAAAAAAAGTAAAATATTTGATAACAAAATTTTTGACTTAATTTGTTCCTCTTTCCAATTCCAAGCGATCCAAAGGAAGTTCACGTCATATCTCCCGACCTCCTACATTGAAAATTCAAAGAAAACTAAGTAGGCAATGCCCTACGGAGGATCTTACTTAGCATTGTCGGCAAGTTGTTTGCCCGAGTCAGACTGAATAGGTAGCAGGTACTTGCAGTATGGTTTTCGAGCCAACAGGCCCACCATCGATATGGTTTTCGCATTACAGCAGCTACAGGGGAAGTGCAGGGAAGAACTTAAGGCAGTCCTCATAGCCTTCATAGGCCTGACAAAGGCGTTCGACCTGGTCAGCAGGGATGCCTTTTTTTTAGATCTTCCCCAAGATCAGCTGTCCATCTATGCTTTTTAGCATCATCTGATTCTTCCAAGATGACAGAAGACATTAGACCCTTTTGCAACCGAAGTAGAGTGAAGTAGGGCTGTGTCTTTTCACTCAATTTTATTTACTGTCCTGCTAAAGCATGCCTTTGGATCTGAAAAACAAGGCTTTTACCTTCGGACCACTTCGATCTGAAAAACAAGGCATTTACCTTCGGAGTAATTCTTCTTTAGGTGCCGTGTCCTTCCAGAACGTTGGCGATCGTGTTTCTCCACAGCTCCCTGTCTCTCGTTCTCCTCAACAGTTGTTCCTCAGTAGTGTTGGTCACTGCGGCTATGGTCTTCAAAAACCTGATTCTTGGTCTTCCTCTCCCTTTTGTCCCTTGTATTTTCCCGGTTATTGCTAGGTTCTCCAGGCCTTCTTTCCTCATTACATGTCCAAAAAAGGATAGTTGCCATTTCCTTATGGTCTTCATGACTACTTTGGCATAGCTGGTTCTTCGCAGTACTTCCTCGTTACTTATATGATCTTTCCGTGGAATTCTCAATATTCTCTCAACATCCACATCTCAACTGCGTTTAATCTCTTCTCCATTTCTTGTGTAATTGTCCAGCTTTCACAACCATATGTCAGAACAGGAAGAACATAGCACTTCATGATCCTTATCTTGGTTCCTACTTGGATGGACGAGCTTCTCAGCACTTTCGACGTGCGCTGGAATGTCTCCCTCGCCATGGCAATCCTTCGCTTGATCTCGTTAGCGCATCTGCCGTCGGATTGAATCATGCTGCCGACATAATTCAACCTGTTGACTTGCTGTATTCTTTGTCCAGAGATCTTCAAGGCACAGTTGACCTGTTCATTCTTCTTGCTTATTGCCAAACAAAATGTCTTCTTCTGATTAATGCTAAGACCTTTGACAGCACTCTCTTTAACAACAGTGTTTAAAATGTCCTGGAGCTTCTATAGCGAATCTGCGATGAGGGTAGTATCGTCAGCGTATCGAATGTTGTTCCAGTTGTACCCACCTACAGTGAACCCTTCTTTTTCTTCAATGGCCCTCATAATGTATTCACTATATAAATTAAACAGATCTGGGGATAGCACACATCCTTGTCTAACGCCCCTTCTTATCTGGCAGTATCTTCCAACTTCGTTGTTAACTGGTACTCCTGCTGTCTGTTCCCAGTATAAATTCCTCAGTATTCTAATATCTTTTCCATCGATGTCCAGAGATTGCAATATGTCCAGCATTGCTTCATGTCTTACTTTGTCGAATTTTTTAGTGTAGTCGATAAAACATACAAACAGGTCTTGTTGCATCTCTATCGCTCTTTCGGAAAGCATTCTCATAATGAAGATGGCGTTCTGTGTGCCTGCGTCTGGAACGAATCCAAATTGATGTTTACTAATCTCTGGTCTGGATGCTCTGCTTGTTCTTGCCATGACTACTCTCATAAGGATCTTGGTGATATGGCTCATGAGGCTGATGGTTCTGTGCAGTTTACATTCTGTTGTCCCTGGTTTTTCAGGCAAGGCTATGAATATAGATTTTGACATATCCGATGCTATTTCGCCACTGTCATAGATTTCGTTGAGGATATCTGTTACCTTCTCTACTCCAAATTCTTCTAGGGCTTGGATGGCTTCGATGCATATGCCATCTGGTCCCGTGGTCTTGTTTCTCTTTATCGTCCTAATGGCTGCTCAAACGTCACTTTTCAGTATCTTTGGATCGTCGAAAGGTTTCTTGATATCTGGTTTTCCACCTCTGTCGTCCATAAACAGCTCTTCTGTATATTCGGCCCATCGTTCCATGAGCTCCTCTTTTTCTATCAACAAAGATCCGTCTCGTCCCTTGATACAGCCGCTTGCACAGCATAATCGCTTTCCTACTAGCTTGTTGATTTTCTTGTGCATCGATGTAGAATCAGAGTCTTTGTATCGTTCTACTTCGGCACATTGGTCTTTGAGCCATTCTTCTTTTGCCTCTCTGCACTTCCTCCTGATCTCGGTATTCAGCGTCCGATACTGATCTGATTCTATTTGTTGTACCTTTTGTCGTTCTTCCATCAATGTTAATATTTCGGGCTTCATCCATCTGTTCTTCGTTTCTCTCTCGATTGGAAGTATTACGTTCTCTGCTGTTTCCACTACGGCTTCTTGAAGGACTGCCGACTTGTCGGAGTCTTCGTTCTCAAGGACTTGAAAGCAGTTTTTAACCTCAACTGCATATCGTTCTTCCATCTCTTCGCTTTCTCTAAGCAAGTTCCACTGAAGTTTTGCATGCGGCGTGGCACGCTTCAGCCTACGCAATTTAAGTTTGATAGTGCAGACAACGGGGTTGTGGTCGCTGTCGCCGTCAGCTCCAGGATAACTCTTTAAATTCGTTACTGCATTCCGAAATCGATGGTTTATCGTGATGCAGTCAATTTGATTTCTTGTTTTGTTTCCTGGATCTTTCCATGTCCATCTGCGTCGTGCGGGATTCATGAAGAGTGTATTAGTGGTGCACTGGTTGTTGGCTTTGCACCAGCTGATCCATCGCTCTCCTCTTCCATTCATCTCTCCAAGTCCAAACTTCCCTGTCACCTTGGGGATTTCTTCGCTGCCAACTTTTGCATTGAGGTCGCCCATCACTACGACAATGTCCTGTGATTTACATTGCCTCTTGGCTTTATCTAGTTGGTCATAGAATAGATCGATATCTTCATCATCACTTTCTGCTGTTGGAGCATATAGCTGTATAATGCTCATGTCAAAGGGCTTGTCCTTGATTCTCACGAGCATAACTCTTTCTGATAGCGTCCAATATCCTATGAGGCACTTGCTGAGTTCAGGGTCTAATATAACTCCTACTCCCTTCTCATGCCTGCTTCGGTCTGAGTATATGGCATTGTATCCATCCATGGTGAAACTACCAGAGCCTGACCACCTCGTTTCACATAGCCCCAACATGTTAACATTTAGCCTATGCATTTCTTGTTTGATGTTGTAGTTTTCCGGGCTGTTACAATGTCCTCACATTCCAGGTACCGATTCTTTGTGTGTATTTATTTCTGACAGTCTCTGGATGACGGTCGGAGTCCACCTGTCGAACATGGATAGTCCTACCGAGCGAGGTGCTAGTCCTACTAGTCCCCTTCACACTGTTGGTGTTGGATATTCTTTTGCGCATCAACATGATTTTCTTGGCATTTTACGATGGTGGTTTGCCATTGCCTTCCACCGGTTGCTGGCCACTGGTAATTAAACGTCTCTTTNTTTCACATAGCCCCAACATGTTAACATTTAGCCTATGCATTTCTTGTTTGATGTTGTAGTTTTCCGGGCTGTTACAATGTCCTCACATTCCAGGTACCGATTCTTTGTGTGTATTTATTTCTGACAGTCTCTGGATGACGGTCGGAGTCCACCTGTCGAACATGGATAGTCCTACCGAGCGAGGTGCTAGTCCTACTAGTCCCCTTCACACTGTTGGTGTTGGATATTCTTTTGCGCATCAACATGATTTTCTTGGCATTTTACGATGGTGGTTTGCCATTGCCTTCCACCGGTTGCTGGCCACTGGTAATTAAACGTCTCTTTGTGCCCTCAGCATACCACCATGCAATTGCAGGTTGTGCCTTCCTGCCTTTGGTCTATAAAAAGATACTTCCACCAATCTGCCACTTCCCGATTTCGTGCGCTTAATGTAAGACGTGCACTATCACCAACAACAAGTTGTTGGCTACCCTCATGTCGTTTAGCCCGCCAGCTGAAGCGGTTTACCAGGGTGTGGCCGCTGCCGCACACATGCAGCTACTTGGAGCCAGACATGAGAGTTGAGTGACTTTGAGAGACCAGTGGGTCCATCATCCTGCGGTCAGCTGATGGTTGCCACTGGACGGTTTTCCCTCCATACACCCCATACACCCCTTCATATTATTTACATATTTCCAGATGACATTTCCTACACCACCCCTTACATTTGCATTGATATATGACCACACCCATGACTGATTGGAACTGAGTTTCTACCACCGGGTGCACTGCATGCTAGAAAAACCGCTGATTCCAAGTACAGTCTTTGAGTAAATTAATCCTGAGGTAAAGCAGCTTTGTTTTATTTCCCAGTGCCTTTATCCTGGCGTTTGCATCAGGAGGAGGCGTTTGCATCAGGAGGAAATATCTTAGAAGTTGCAATTATATCCAGCCGTTGCAGTAGGATGAATTCTGTTGTTTGGGCAAACATATTCATTGGCGGGTTAAGAAGAAAAATAGCAATTTGATCATTGTTTTAGATTTCTTATGACCGACCGTTCCGCAACTTCGGCAAGCGCCAACTTCTTGCTCCATTTCTCCAGAATTTCTAAACATGTCTCGTTTTCATGTTATTGTCAAAAACATTCATTGTAATGTGATTACCTGAAGAAAAAACTTACTAAATTATATCCTGGTTCTCGGAGCATTGCAACACCTATATTACTCGCAGAGTAATATATTACTACTACGATCTGAAAAACAAGGCATTTAACTTCGGACTACATCAGAACACTTTAAACTCTGTAAACCATGAGCAATGTACAAAATCCGGCCAAAGTGCCCCCGTGACCTCCTCTTTGATACAGCTGTCACTGACCACGCACCTAAGCATATGGAGCAGCTCATGAACCATTTCAGTAAGGCCTGCGAAGACTTTGGACTGACCATCATTTTGAAGAAAACACAGATGATCATTGATCAGAATATAGATTCACAACCAGCATCAGAATCTCCAAGCATGAGCTGTAGGTTATCCATGACTTTGTGTACATATGCTCGACGATCTCCAACATCCTTCTCTCGATTCCGAGCTAAACAAGAACATTAAAAAGGTAGTCACTAATATGTCCATACTGTCAAAGAAACTGTGATACAAGAAGAAGCTGAAAGAACACACAAAAGTCCATGTATACAGAGCTTGTCTCTTGAGCTTACTTCTGTATGACAGCCAGTCCTGGTCTCCGAGCATGATAGAAGAGGCAGTTGAATACTTTCCAAATGCGTTGTCGTTGATGCATCCTCGGCGTTACCTGGCAGAACAAAGTCCCAAACAACACATTCCTAAAGAGGTGATATCCTCTGCATGTAGGCATTACTTAACTAGAGACACGAGCCCTAATTTGGTCATACTGTGAGAATGGACGATGGCAGGATTCCAAAAGATCTTCTCGATGGAGAACTAGTGCAGAAATTGCGCTCCAAAGGCAGTCCACAGCTGCGCTAAGACTATGTCTGTAAGAGGGATCTGAAAGCCGTGGGAATTGAGCTGAACCTATGGGAACCCTTCGTCTCTGAGCGTTTGACTCGGACGCAAAGCAACAAAGGAGAAAAGCACGACGTCAGGGAGACAGACCAGCGTCAGACTACATCTATATAATTAGTGTAGAAGAGATTTTCACCCCCGAACCTGGCTTTTCAGCCCCATTAGACAATTCTTCGGAACCACTATTCATAGTTCCACACTTTGGTGTCCGAAGACTGACAGGATACTGACATAATAGAATACATTTTGAAGTAATACCCTTAATTAGAGCCTAAGGTTTGAAGTCCCCAGATACTGTAAAAATATTGTAATAAAGGTATTTCATTTTTGTCAGGAAATATATGTGAGCACATTCTAAATAAAAATATTTTGTACCTTTTGTCAGCATTGAATTTATACTTTTAAGAACTCTTTTTCAATAAACGTTTAAAATAATTTCTCATTCAAATTACATCATTTCTTTTTATGCCTCAATGGTGTGAATAGATTGGGAAAAAAGTTTGCACCTTACGAAAGTGGATATCAACAAAGTATTATTCCATTTTTTAAAAAAATCAGGATTGAGTCAACTTTGGTATTTTCTCTTGCTGAGGTATGGTAGTGGCCATATTTTTTCCTTCCTCTTTTGGTATATTTGGCTTAGAGGAAAAGAATAAAATATTTTGACGGAATACCCATTACCCATTATGATCTAAACACAGAAAATACTTTCTTTTTCTGATTAAGACCTATGTAAGTAATAAATGGTTGGAACTCTAAAGAAAACACAGAAAAAGAAAACAGAAGAAAATTAATTTAAGAGATTAAACCTTACCTTAGACTAGGATTCTAATCATAAGATGGAGGAGAGGAATTGGAAACCAAAGAGTTGCACAATCAACTTCTTTTCAGCTTCCATCCTTTTGAACTTACTGGATCTCATTGATTAAAACTAAATCCAGAACCTGCACGAGGATGAAGGTTTTAAAACAAAAAAGCACACGAGATGCCACAACGTAAGCTGGTATTAGCAAAAAAAGTTCATAAGAACACTTTCCACGATGATACCGAAATGATAACTTAAACAAGGCACATTTCCTCGATGAGACAAAGATTGAAGAGTAGCAGCAACATTTGGACCAATCAAGCTACACCTATGTCTCTCAAATCGATCAAGAAAATCTAGATAAGACTAGGGGAGCACTTATCTAGGGATATGATAGCCTCAGGCGTAAGATATTTTCTAGCATGCTACAAAAAGACAGCCCTTCCAGAAGGAGAAGTAATAATAGATTTAGTATAAGAATCACAAGAACGACCTTGAGAAAATACCATAGATGTTGATGAAATGAATAAAGTTACCAAGAAGATTAATAGTGCAAAGAAAAAACAAGTTGGACAAAGAATAGAGCCTTGAAGTCATTAGGAGTATTTCTACGTACCCAGCTGTGACTTGCATTTTACTATTTCAGAAAAGGACTGACTGGGTGATACCTTAGACCCATTTCTCAATACCACAACCAGAAAGCTAATAAATCGAGCCATTGTGCCACACCTTATCAAATTCCTTGGAAATAACCAGAAGTATAGCAAATCCTTTATCAGACATCCATAAACCTATAGATACGTTTCGTGATTATAGCCAAGAGATTAGCAGTTAAACGAGATCATCTAACTTTGTACTGAACATCGAAAAAGAGGTTCTGTACGAAATTCACTAATGCATTGTTTGTACGTTGTTCAAACACCTTGCTAAGGAAGAAAAACGACTACAGGTCGATATTTACCACGATTAAAAGTATCACTTGCATTCTTTAAGAAACGAAAACATTAAGTAATTTTCAGAAAGTCAGAAAACAAGACTCTGATAGGCAACGAATGAAAAGTTTGGACAACAAAATAGGTAGGCTTGAACCACAATTGTTCAAGACAACTACCAGGTTCGAATCTAGACCAGGGGCTTTAGATTGAGCAAGCAGATAAATAACCTTTGCAACCTGTTGGATGACAGAGTTGTTGTGGAGTCACTGGGTCTGGATCCCAAGTGAAATTAACTGATTCCTCTCTTCGTTATCCCCCGCACTACTGAAAAGAACAAAAATAAAAAAATCGAGGACGATTAAATAAAACGAGGCTGTCAGAGACTTGCTATTTCACCCTTCGTTTGGGTCCTTTAGAAAAAGGATTCTCTTCGGATATGGGGGTCAACATGAATCTCTGGGAATTAATAACCCTACACTGCACAATCCCCGGGATATTCTTTGGCAAGATGTACCATCCAGTTTAGCCATCTCTCCCTGGGTTATGGAGCCTTCATCCCGTCGGCCCCCTCCTGCTAGAGTGGGGACAGTGCATTCTTGGACGTATGAATTAGGCCACCGGCTAGGGGTGGCCACTCACTGCCTTGTGAGCAGGTCCTTAGACCAAAGGCTAGGCCCACAACCAATAACTGAAGTTGTTGTCAGGAAGGGCATGCTTGGAAGAATCCAAGAGGAAAGGCCAGGAAAATTGGAAAGGGATACAAGCTGCATTGCAGTGGGGAAACAAACAACAGGAATGGAGTGAGAATCAGCCTCCACCGATCGATCACTGCGAGGAAGTATTGGTAGAGAGGTGTTCAGACCGAATCATGAGACCACGGATGGAGGCTGGTGGTGATATCAAGCAAAGCATCAGTGCATAAGCCCCACAGACTCGATGTAATGAAGAAGAAAGGGAAACGCTTTGGAAAGACCTGCACGATTATGTTAGCAAAACACAATTATCGGAGCAGTCTTAAACGGTCATGTTGAAGAGAGTAACGTGAGAACTGAAAAGAACCTGGGGAAGCATGGAGTATGAATAAGAAATAAAAAAAGGTGAGAGAATAGTGTGCTTTATGGAAGGCTTTGACCTAGCTATCGTAACACATTCTTCATGAAGTCAGTTGAGCAGAAAGTGACTTACAAGAGTGGCCAATATGGTACCCAAATTGATTACTTCGTTTGCAGAAGACTGCTGAAGAAAGTCACAGATTGCAAAGTAGCGGCAAGGGAATGTCACACCCAAGCTTCGAGCGGTGATATGTAAGGTAACATTGCGGATGCCATTACAACGGACTAACAAAACGGACCAAAGAATCAAATGATGGAGGCTTAGAGAAACAGAAGTTTGAGAAAGGTTCAAGAATAAGGTCTGAGAAAGACTTGGAAAGGTCTTGTCAGAAAACTGGAAAATAACTTCTGATGGAATTCGTGCAGTGGCTTGGTGAGTGCTTGGTAGGACCACTACTCGGCTTAAGAAGGAGAAAGACACTTGGTGGTGGAATGAGGAGGTGCAGGAAAGTACAATAAAAAAGAAAACCTTCAAGAATTGGTAATAAGATGAAGGAGAACCAGCTAGAACTGCGTATAGGGAGGAGAAGAAGGAGGTAAAGCGAGTAGCGGCAACAGCAAAAGCGGGGGAATTCGATGAGATGTTCAAAAACATGGAAACATGCAAGGGAATGAAATCTCTCTCTAGACTGGCTAACTAAAGAAACAAGAACTCACAAGAGATACAGCACGTTATGATGATGAAACATGAAAACAGCGTTGTACTGAAGTCAGAACCGAAATCCTGGAGAGATGGCAGGACCATTTTTAAGACCAGTTTAAGGGCTTGAGATTAGACCAATCGAACAAGATGAAACAGAAATAGCACTTAGCAAATTGAAGAATGATAAAGCAGTGGGTCCAGATGAAATACTAGTAGAAGCCTGGAAACACCTCGGAGATTATGGAACTGAATTCTTAAAAGGCCAATTTATCGACATTCTGAACACAGAGCAGATGCCGGAAGAGTGGGGAAAAGCACAGTAGTTCCGATATACAAGAACAAAGGAGATGTACAAAGCTGCCTCAGCTACAGAGAAATAAATTTGTTGAGTCACACCATGAAAGTTTGGGAAAGGGTAATGGATCAGATAGTAGGGGAAGAAGTCGAAATCAGCCAAGAACAGTTCGGCTTTGTGGCCAAGAAAAGCACAACACGTGCCATCCTTGCTCTCTGAATGACAACAGAGATGTATAGGGGAGCCCAGCGGGAGCCTCGTTGTTTATTCATCGACCTCGAAAAGGCAAATGACAGGGTACCAAGAGATAAGATCTGGTATTGCAAGAGAAGGAAAGAAGTCTCAGCAAAGTATGTCCGCCGTGTTCAAGAAATGTAGAGGGAGTTTAGGACGGGGGTCATATGTACTACAGGATGGACAGAAGGATTAGATGTAAAAGTAGGATTGAATCAAGGGTCAGCCCTGAGTCCACTTCTCTTTGCTGTAGTAATTGATGTGCTGACAGATGAAGTGAGGAGGGAGACGCCATGGAATATGATGTTTTCAGATGACATTGTGTTTTTGAATAAGGAGGAAGGACAGAGTGAGGAAGAGCTAGAAGGATAACAGAATGCTCTGGAGAAACGTGGACTGAAAGGGAAACGAGCAAAGACGGAGTACCTCTGCATAAACAAGAAAAAACACTTACCACGAATGAAAGTCGACGATGATGACCTTCGAGAAGTAGAGGAATCCAAGTACCTCAAGTACCTCCACTATTGAGCAAAGTGGCGATTGTACTAAAGAAGCGAAGAAAACAATCCAGGCAAGGTGGAGCAGATGGCGGAACAGGACTGGAATCTTGTGTGACAAAAGAGTATCCGTCAAGGTCAAAGGGAAACTGTACAAGATCGCAGTAAGGCCTGCCATATTGTACGGACTGAGGACAGTTCCTCCAACCAAGGATCTTCAGACAAGGATGCAAACGGGAGAAGTGCGTATACTTAGGTGGTCGCCTGAAGTTACAAGAAAGGACATGATTGGAAATGAAAGGATCAGGGATTTTATCGGGGCCCCTGACATCGCAGAAAATTTGAGGGAGACACGATTGAGGTGGTATGAAAATGTGCAAAGGAGAGAGAAGGAACACATTGTTAAACGAATGCTGAACATGGTGTAACCTGGCAGAAGAAAACAGGGAAGACCAAGGAGAAGACGGCGAGACTGTGTGGAATAGGACAGGGTGAAGATTTGATTGACCGAGAAAGATGCACATGCCAAAAGCAAATGGAAGAAGTCAATTCGCTGTGGCGACTGAAACGCCGAAAGAAGAAGAAGAAGAGGAAGAAGAGGAAGAAGAAGAGGAGGAAGAAGAAGAAATGGGAATTTCTGAAAGGTAATATTGTTTGCCAGGAGCCCCGTCAATTTTCCAAAGACTTATAGGTATTGCCATGGGAACTAAACATTGAACTCTCGTTGGACACGTTTGCAATACCGGAAGAAATACCTGGAATGAAAACGAGGCAAATTGAGGATGACGGTCCATAAGTGGATATCATTATTTCTTCTTTGTGAACGGGAACTGATCAGGAACCATATCCATTGTTAATGCGGAGCAAAACATAGATCAAGGTTACTTGCGAACTGAATTCTATTTTTGATGATCAGAGAACCCGTCTGAAGAAGGGAAACGCAATACAATTGGAATAGGTAGCACACTAAACGTGACAATTGAGAATTCAGTTTGATGATTCCCTGGTTGATATTTGTAATATCAGGATACAGACCTTTATGAAACGGATGTCAGAACTCTAAAGAGATCCTTTTGATATTGGTTTCACCTTGCAGGTTTCTTGAGATAAAAAAGATTAAGCAGGAGAATAGAAACGACGTATCCAGCTTCTATCCTTATATAAATACAACATGTAATCGGTAATGTCAAAATACTTTTTAACCGGAACGAATAAAGAAATGTTGCAGTCTGTCAAACCTGGAACCAATTTTTATTTTGATAAAATGTGACATGCTTATTTCACTACAAATTTTGATGTAAATTGGACACTATTTATTAAAATTGAATGAGTGAATCACTACTGTAATGAAGTAATCTTGTTGCAATTTGTCAGTAAATTCTGAGTTACAATTAAAGGAAAAAACTGGGAGAGCTGAAATCATTACAACATTACAGCAACTGCAGCTATTGCAGCTTTGACAAAAAGGCTTTGTCGATACAAATTGTAGCAACAAATAGACGGAATTGGTAAATTAATTATGGCGTTTGCTGGAAGTTACAATGCCTTCAAAAGGTTTACAAGCAGTGCTATTTCAGCTATACTTGAAGCACCACAAAGACAACCCAGCCTCGTCGCGTACACAAAGTATAATTTACCAATAAAATTTAAGTACAGAAGACCAGAGTTTCTAGAATTGGATGAAGAAGCAACAGTGGCATCAGCAGATCATGAAATTCGCCCAATTATGCGACCCAAAAAACCATTAGTGATGGATGCTGGATATGCAGAGTAAGTACAGTCTGATCAACTTTTTTATTTGGGGAGTTAGTGTAACGAATGCTATAAAATAATATGATTTGGGCTTGTAAATAAAGTTTGACAACATTTATTGGGGAAAGTGTGAAATTTATGACGTTGAAATTAATGTATTTGCATATCAAAATTTATAATTTTCATTCATCACACGCTAGACTAGAGACGAACACTAAATCAGAGCTGTTTGAAGTTCTTATTTAAGTTTTGTTATCTTATGTAGGAAACAAAAGTTCTGAGTTCCATTGTTTTAATGCAAACCGTGAAGACAAGAGAAGAGGACAATGGCAGCAAAAAGGAAGAAAGACTGCGAAGATGTAGAAACTGATAGGAAAGAAGTTGATAGGCTAATCATAATTGTGTCACAATATGAAAAATCGCCACAAGGAAGTCCCAGTGTAAGAGATCAAGGTACAGACCAATGGAAGTGAACACACATTATTGTTTTTATTTGGACAGATAAAGGAGCAAAAAAAAACCCAGCCACAAACAGTACACCACAGACACCAGAGGGGCATAACCATAGCTCATATGCTAGGATCAGAAAGCAAGTTAAGTGGTAGGGCCATGGTATCTCAAGCATTTAATGGAAATTGCCAAAAGAGTGGCAGGGTTAGCTTTAAAGGATGCTTTGTCTGTTCAAAGCTAACCAAGCTGTGGCTTATCTCTGCAGACTGCATTGTTAAAAAGCTGAAACCCTCTTCTGTCCTTCAATTCAGTTCATTTTTAATAAAATTCAGTTGCATAAATCTGATTTTTGAAGATACATTGCAAATAATATTACAAAATGGTTTTACTACAGTAATTACAAGAAATCAATAAGCAACAACAGACTATCATGGAATATGTATATCACACATTTTCCATCTCCCACCCCACCCTCCACACACATTCAATGATCATGCTTTTTAATTTTCTGCTGATTTATCTTCCTTTGAAAGTGTTGGTATGTCTTCTACATAAAGTCATCATCATCATCATATTCGGTTTAACGTCCGTTTTACATGCTAGCATGTGTTGGACGATTTCTTGAAATTGACTTCCAAGTTATCCTATCCTTCACCAGGTCTCTCCTGACACCTTTTTGTTTCAGATCCATCCTTATCACTTCCTCCCATGTTTTCTTTGGTCTTCCTCTGCCAGTGGTTCCTGCCACCTTGATTGTTCTGCATCTACTTGTCCAAGCATTCTTGTCCATTCTCTCCACATGACCAAACCAACGAAGCCTCCTATTCTGCATACAGCTGCCAATACTGTCCAGATTCAATCTCCTTCTGAGTTCATTAGAACTGAGCCTGTCCTTTAGACTTACGTTGCACATCCATCTTATCATTCTCATGTCATTCTGCTCCATGCGGCTGACATCTTCAGCTTTCACTGGCCAAGTTTCACTGCCATACATCATTGTGCTACGTACACATGCCTGGTAGACTCTACCTTTGGTAGGTAATGGCAGAGCTCTGCTGGTTAACAATGGCATCAGCTCCCTGAACTTACTCCATCCACTGTTAACCCTTGCTGTAACACTTGCACCAGCTCCCCCCTCAGCTCCAAGGGTGTCACCAAGGTAGCAAAACTTCTGGACAACCTCAATATCCTCATCCTCCAAATGCACTTTATGTAGGTCTAAGTCACAGGTTGCCTCTCCTTCTTTGCACCTCTTGCAGCTAAAACGGTTAGTTTCTGTCAGTTTGCCCTTTATTCCACTGCACCGTTTATGTACCCAGTGCTTGCAAGTACCACAATAGATTGAGTTGCTCCCAACTCCCTTCCCACAGACTGAACAGGGAAACTTTCCTTTCTCCAATGGCTTTCCTAAATTGCCACCACTGACCATCACTTTTGTCTTGCCCATGTTCACTCTCAAACCTTTACCTTCCAAACCCTTCTTCCAAGTCTCTAACTTAGCAAGTAGACCATCCAATGTCTCACAGGAGAGAACCAGGTCATCTGCATATAGCAATTCCTCTGGGCAACCCTTTCGAAACTCTCTTGACAGTGCTTCCAAAACACAAATAAATAGCAGTGGACTTATTACAGATCCCTGATGAACTCCAACACCCACACCAAAACTCTCAGTATAGGAACTGTTGACCCTTACCCGACTTTTAGCATTTCTGTACATTGCCTGAACAACCTTAATCAGCCATTCACTTACTCCTAGTTTCCGTAAAGCCCACCAAACAACTTCTCTTGGCACTCTGTCAAAGGCTTTTTCCAAATCCACAAAGGCAAAGTACAGCTTCTTGTTCTTCCCAAGGTACTTCTCTTGCATTTGTCTAAGGATAAAAATGGCATCAATAGTTCCTCGTCCAGGCATAAAACCAAATTGCATGTTATCAATGTTTATTTCAATTCTAATTTGTTTTTCCATAACTCTTTCAACAACTTTCAGGACTTGGTCCATTAACTTTAATCCTCTGTAATTATCTCTTTCTAGAGCTTCTCCTTTTCCTTTGTAACAATTGATAATTGTACTTATTTCCCAGTCCTCAGGAATGACACCATCTCTTATGATCTGGTTTGTTAGATCAGTGATCATTTCTATACTTCTTTCACCTGCAGCTTTGACCATCTCTGCCACAATTCCTGAATGGCCAGCTGCTTTGCCTTTCTTCATTTTCTTTACAGCTTCCCTCACCATTTCTTTCTCAATGAAAATGGCTGGTCCAGATACTGTTTCTACCTTTCCAAGATTTTCTCTATCCCAAGAAAACTCTGTGTTCAACAATCTCTCATAATAGCACTTCCAGGCATTCTTCTTTTCAAGTTCACTTGTTGCAAGTTCTCCATCATCATTCCTGATACACTTTTCTCCAATGATATCCTGATTAGTCTTGATCATCTGCTTAGCTATCTTGAATACTTCATTCTTCTGGTCATCTCTACGCATTATGTCTGGAAACCTTCTTTTCTCGGCATCCATCTTTGCTTTGTAGATTGCTTGCCTAGCTACTCTCTTGGCCTCCAGATACCTTTCTTTGTTAACTAACCCCTTTTTCCATTGACTCCACAGCCTTCTCTTCTCTTTCACATAATTTTCAACAGAAGTATTCCACCACCATGTCACTCTATGACGTGGAGGCCCTTTTGTCCAGCCACAGACTTGGTCTGTGGCTTTTAAAAGTGTATCCTTGATCTTCTCCCATTGCTCTTCTACACTTCGTAGGTCTTTTCCTGGACTGGCTCCCACAATTCCATTCACTTGATCTTTAAAGGCCTGCTTTACTTGTCCATCATTTAGTCTCCACACCTTTCTCCTTGGGATATACTTTCTTTTCACTTTATGTACTTTCTTAATCCTGAAGTCACAAATTACTGGCTTATGCTGGGTCACAAATTCTTCACCGGGTATCACTTTTACATCTTGCAAATACTTCCTGTCTTTTGTCTTTACCAAAATGTAGTCCACTTGAGTCATAGCTGTCCCAGACTCATAGGTTACCAGATGGCTATCCCTTTTCTTAAAAATAGTATTCGCCACCAACATATCCATGGCAAGTCCAAACTCTAGAATTCTTTCACCCTCCTTATTTCGGTCACCATATCCATTTCCTCCATGGACTCCCTCAAACCCAGATGCTGTTCTTCCAACATGGCCATTTAGATCACCTGCAATAGCAACAATTTCTTTCTCTGCCAGCTTACCAGTGACTGCAATGAGACTGTCATAGAATTCATCCTTGACTTCTTCACTTAAGCCACATTGTGGTGCATACACTGATATTGCTGTGAAGATTGTCTCACCTATCATCAGTTTAATCAGCATAATTCGATCACTTAT
Organism: Morbakka virulenta; assembly: GCA_003991215.1. Lineage (NCBI taxonomy): Eukaryota > Metazoa > Cnidaria > Cubozoa > Carybdeida > Carukiidae > Morbakka > Morbakka virulenta. The sequence continues at coordinate 288,932 of RDPX01000492.1, read as the reverse complement.
GTGTTTGACATCAATCACCTTGTCTATCCATTTCTCTGCAACAAAGATACCTACACCACCTGTGCCTTTTCCATTACCAATCCAAAACAACTTGTATGTTGCCTTTTCCCCTTCTATCGTTCTTACAGATTTCCCTCTCCATCGTGTTTCTTGGATGCAGCACAAATCAATGTGTCTTTGCTCAAGAAACTCTGCTACTTCACCAGATCTACCTCTCAAACTTCCCCATTCAGACTACCGAGTCTGAAGCTTGTCATCACTTCTTTCTGTTTCAGTTGATGTAGTAGCTTGATAACGGTCTGATTTTGCCTACATCAAACAAAAGTCCTATCGTGTGTGACAGCTTCACTTAAATTAGTTCCAGTCTCATTTACGCAGTTATGCAGGATATCTTTGGATGCCATTGCACTTCCTCATCATGGTATGATGAGGCAGTGATTTTATAGGCCAGATGTCCTTCGTGACACCAACCCATTAAGGTAATGGGGACCAGTATTTTTATTGAGACACCATCTCTAGGTGATTTCCATCCAAGGCTGAAGAGTGCTTCAAAGAAATAAAAAAGAAAAAGACAATACCCTGCCAGTCCTCAAACTGGTATTTCATGCTTGAACGAGACCAAGCATGGTCTTCTGGGCTTTTCCTTAAAAACAATTGATAATATGGGTAGGTTTCATTCCTCAGAATTTTTTTATTCTGAGCCAATGTTATTCATGTGCTTAGCTGTGGTACAATGTGTTGTTGCAAGGCAAGGTTTATTTCTAATACAACACCAGAAAGGTCAGTTACTCTTTCTTTTTTCACCTGAAATGTGGCCTTGCAGACCATTTCTTTTCTATTAAGTGATGGAGGAGCATGTACAGATGTGCACCACTGGTTTGTTTTGAAAACTATCATGATTCCATGGAAACTACATTTAGAACCTAACATAGTGGGTTTGCAAAGCTTTTCTTTTGAGTTATCATCAAAAGTTATTTTTCCACTGATTTCAACCATTAATGTCTGTTTCATCACCCTTCATTTTATTGGGCATCTTTAAAGTGAGGTTATACTGTTAAGTACTATCCAGGCCTGCAAACTTTCTATCATTTGTCAATTTCTTTGCCAAAAATACAGTTGAGTTTTGTTTTGTCTATGCTTCCAGGTAATCTTCTGTAATCTTTGGACCATTTTCCCTTTCTTTTCAAAGCTTATATTTAATTTAATACCATCTGCAACTGTGTTGGCCCACCACAAAGTCTCTTTGTGCCCAGGTTTGCTATTTATTTAACCTCAGGTCTTATGCATTCCATCCATCCATCCATCCATCCATTGTTTATAGTCGGCGCTTTTCCAACTGTCATTGGGTTACCGACTTTCGACCAATCTTTGTTTTCCATCTTGTTCTATCCTTTGCATCTTCTTTTTTAAGGCCAATCTTTCCAGCATCTTTTTCCATCTTATCTCTCCATCTCATTGGTGGTTTTCCTCGTCCTCTTCTGCCTTCAACTTCAAACAGCATTGCTCTCTTTACACCTTCATTGTCTTCTTTTCTCAATACATGCCCATACCATCTCAGACAGCCCTCTCTCACAACATCATCAATTCCATACTTTAATCCAGTCAAACCCATCAAGTCTTTTTTACTTTTTCTTTCACCAAGTCTTTTTCCACACATCAATCTCAGCATTCCCTTTTCACATCTATTCAGTAATCTTTCTTCATCTACTTTCACAACCCATGTCTCTGCACCATAAACCATTACAGGCCTTACACACGTTGCATAGATATTCCCTTTCATTTTTAATGTTAGTCTTGCTCGTCTACACAGGATGTCCTTCAACTCATTAAACCTCTTCCATGCCATTCTAACTCTGGAGACCACTGCTAGCTGACTTCCTCCACATGCATTTAAATTGTCTCCAAGATAGCAAAACGAATCTACCTTTTCCAAGCCACAAAACACTTGCTCATCACCATCATCATCAGCCTGCTGCTCGCCTTTAAGACATCTCTTACACTTTAAACTTTCTGCCATTTTCCTTTCAAATCTCTTCACTCCATGACATCTTGCATGTATCCACTTCATACACCCTTGACAAACCGCGGCATTTGCCCTTACTGTTTTTCCACATACACCACAAGGATACAATTTTGACTCTACAACTTTACCTCTTTCCTCCTCAGTCACCATCACTTTCGTCTTTTCCATATTCACCTTCAACCCTCCACTGCCAAATGCTTCCTTCCAGGCTCTAAATTGTTTTTCCAATTCATTCATGCTTTCGGCCATCAAAACCAGGTCATCAGCATAGAGCAACTCATATAACAGTCCTTTTCTGCAATTTTCAGTGAGGGCATCCAGAACAATTGTAAAAATGAATGGTGATAGCACTGAGCCTTGATGTACTCCAACTCTAACAGGAAACTCATCTGAGTATCCACTACCAATTTTCACCTTTGTCTTCACATCTTCATACATTTTCATAACTGCTCTCACCAACATCTCTGGTACTCTTTTCTTCCGGAGCGCCCATTCTATCACTTTTCTTGGAACTCTGTCAAACGCTTTCTCTAAACCGAAGAAGCATATGTACAATTTCTTTTTCTTATATATATAACCTTCTTGCAGCCGTCTAACTATAAAAACTGCATCAATGGTTCCCCTTCCAGGCATGTATCCAAACTGCATACAATCTATGCTTACTATTTCCCTCAATCTCCTTTCTATCACCCTTTCTGTCACTTTCATACCATGTTCTAACAGTTTAATACCCCTGTATGATCTAAAATCCATCACATCACACTTCTTTTTATACACAGGTACTAGGACACTTGTCTTCCAGTCTACTGGCATTGATCTTCCATCAATAAGGATTTTGTTTGTGACTTCAGTAAGAATTACCGAACCATGTTTAGATGCCATCAAGTGCTCCTTAACAATCCCTGAAGGCCCACCAGCTTTACCATTCTTTATACTCTTAAGTGCATTTATCACTTCGTCTTCTGTTACTAGTTTCACAGGGCCTGGAACTTCATCAGCCACTAAATTGTCACACCATTCATTTTCCACATTCATGATTTCTTCCATGTAATCTTTAAACACCATCTGCTTCTCTTTCTCATCAAAAATAAGCCTTCCATTTTTATCTTTCAGACATGCTCCTCCAATCACATCACATGATTCTTGTTTGGCCATCTTCATCTTCTTGTACAACAGGTTAGGGTTCCGTCTAATGCTGTCTACCTCTTCCTCAGCTGCTTCCTTCATTGCTTTTGCTACCACTTTCTTTGTGACTTTGTTGGACTTCCTGTATTCTTCTCTACTTTCATCAATTTTTAGCCTCTGCCATTCATGATAGCAATTTTTTTCTTTTTCACAGCTTCCTGTACCTCACTGTTCCATCACCATGTCTCACCTTGCTGTCTTTTAACTTTGCTAACTCCACAAACCTCTACAGCTGCCTTTTGAGCACACATTCTATATTTAATCCAGTCATTTTCATCATATTGGCTAATATATTCATCCATTTTAGCTGAAAACTGCTCTTGATATACTTCTTCTCTCAGTTTCCAGATTTTCACCTGTTCAGGCAATCTTCGTTTACTTTTTCTCTCTAATGTTCCTTTAAACATGTCAATCACCACCAGGTTATGCTGAAGCTGTGTTGGTATAACACGAATATCTTTAATCTTCTTCCTGTCTGATGCACTGATTACAAAAAAGTCAATCTCACTTTCATTTCCACCTGACCTGAATGTAACCTTTTTCTTCTTCACAAACCATGTGTTCACAGTGGTCATCACTGTCTGCAAACAAAACTCCAACAGGCATTTACCATCATCATTCCTTTTTCCCACTCCAAATCCTCCATTAGCCCCTACAAAGCCATCTGTTTTGCTTCCAATATGACCATTAAAATCACCCCCGATCGACACAACATCTCTTGGTCCTTTTATTTCCACTTCATTTATCAAGTCATCATAAAATTTTTCCTTATGCTCAATTCCAAGATTACATTGTGGGGCATAAGCACTGACAGCTCTGAACATCAAATTTTCAACAATCAGCACAACTACAATCACCCTATCACTCACTCTTCTAACCTCAATCACATTTTTAATTAAATCCTCCTTCACAAATATTCCTACTCCACGTTGGTTCTCCTTGCCACCTGACCGAAACAGTTTGTATCTCATAACTCTTGCTCCAATAATCTTCGCTCCACTTCCTAAGGAGGCAAAATTTTATTTCCTCCCAACAGTCAATATTCTTCCTGTTTAAGTTTTATAAAGCCTCCTGTGGCAATTAGCTGTACTTCGATACTTGGATATTTGCCTAAATACAGTGGTTTGTACAGTAATTGACATCATTGTGACTTCCATTATTATGAAATACATGGGAAACAAACCCAGTTACATGATTAGCAGCAAAATTTCTTAAACATATCATATATGACATGGATACCTGTCATGATGGACTATTTGACATAAACCCATTTCAATGAGGAAAGGTAAGATTTCATTTGCCTTGATTTTTGAAAGGCCTTTGACAGTATGCCATACAAGAAGGTGGGATATGAAAAAGGAATGTTATTGTAGCAAAAATCTAGGGGTAGATATGGATGTAGAAAGTTATTGTATATAGCTATATTTATATTGTATATGGATGGAAAAGACATCAAAATCATTCAAAATTTATATTGGGAACAAAAAGTGGCGATGCGAGTGGACAGTGAAATGAGTTCTTTTCAAAATGTCAAACAAGGAGTGAGACAGGGCTGCATGCTGTCACCGGATTTATTTTCGTTGCACAGCGAGGAAATAATGAGGAATCTAGAAGAGAAGCCAGGTATCAAAGTCGGAGGTTATGTATTCAACAACTTACGTTATGCAGACGACACTGTGATGATCGCAGAAAACGAAGCTGACCTACAAGAACTGCTGGATATTGTAGAAAAGGAGAGTAGACAGAAGGGATTAGAGCTAAACAGCAAAAAGACTGAAGTAATGGTTGTCAGCCGTCAAAAGGAGATACCTGTATGTGAAATTTATACAAACAGAACAAAACTAAAGCAAACGAAATCCTTCAAATATTTAGGCACTCACATCACATCGGACGGAAGAAGTGACACCGAAATAAAATCAAGAATAGCCGACACAAAGCGAATGGTAATTAACAAAATTCGAAAAAGNTTTCAAAATGTCAAACAAGGAGTGAGACAGGGCTGCATGCTGTCACCGGATTTATTTTCGTTGCACAGCGAGGAAATAATGAGGAATCTAGAAGAGAAGCCAGGTATCAAAGTCGGAGGTTATGTATTCAACAACTTACGTTATGCAGACGACACTGTGATGATCGCAGAAAACGAAGCTGACCTACAAGAACTGCTGGATATTGTAGAAAAGGAGAGTAGACAGAAGGGATTAGAGCTAAACAGCAAAAAGACTGAAGTAATGGTTGTCAGCCGTCAAAAGGAGATACCTGTATGTGAAATTTATACAAACAGAACAAAACTGAAGCAAACAAAATCCTTCAAATATTTAGGCACTCACATCACATCAAACGGAAGAGGTGACACCAAAATAATATCAAGAATAGCACAAGCGAAATCAAACTTTCAAAAAATGAAGTCTGTTCTAACAAACAAACATATATTTATTGACACCAGGAAAAAAGTGTTGCAATGTTACATTGAACCTATTCTTATGTATGGATGCGAAGCATGGACATTGAACAACCAGATGAAGAAGAGAGCAGGGGAACAACCAGAAATGTGGTTTTACAGAAGAATGTTGCGCATACCTTGGACGGAAAGAAAAACAAACATAGATGTTTTAAAAGAAGCCAACACAAAGCAAATGCTAATTAACAAAATTCAAAAACGACAAGCAAAATTTTTTGGACATTTTATGAGAAAAGAAAGTCTTGAACACCGAGTAACAACAGCTAAAATTGATGGGAAAAGAAGCTGCGGTAGACAGAGAGAGAAGATCACCAACAGTCTGGCCACCTGGATGGATGTAAAGTCAACAACAGATTTGCTGAGGGCCACTCGAGACTGAAATGTGTGGAAAGTTGTGACTGCCAATGCTGAACAGCAGGGCACCAGATGATGATGATGATGATATAGCTAGAATTCCCACTTGGTATCTGTGACAGGTAGGATATCTCAACTCAAGCCCTGTCTACATGTAGGTCTGCACTACCAATGTATAAAGCAGCTGTATCTAGTCATTTCAGTAGCCTGATGATGGAAGAAGTATTTCTTGAAATGTAACTCATGACACGATAAAGCTCTTGCATCTATGGCTTCCTCTGGGTTCATAAAGTTCAGAATTTTCAAGGTACACAGAACTTATTTTTTTTGTTCAATGTGTGATTTATTTATCAGATATTGTTTTTCAGATTACTGATGTTTCCAGATAATGCCAAATTGTTTGGTAGAGTCAATAGTTTTGGGAGTGCATTGAATTACAGCAGAAATTAAGTAGCCTGAAGAACTAGTCAGACAAGTTACCACTTGTCTTTATTGTAAAGAAGTGCTGTTACATGTCATAGGCACATAAAAATGGGGTTTACATGAAAAACTTGCCAAAATAAGGACCAAATAAAGCCATAAACTTATCTGAAAGGCCTTGGCATACACTTTGTGATAAGCTCACTACAAACCAGTATTGTCAGGCAAAGGTAAATAGGACCAGTCAATTCCTTTTAGTTACCAGAGCAAGCTACTAAGCATAAATTCAGTAGATTTGACAAGTGCTGCATTTATTTAGAATATTTGTTAGATGTGTACCTCTAAAGTATTTCAGAAGAGTTCAGATTCTTCAACATGGATCCCATCAGAGTTGAATTGGGAAAGCCTAATGGGCTGCAGAAAATGCCTCTTTGTTACAGCTTGTAATTGCCTTTTTATATAAAACAGAATGTATTGGATCAAGGGTTTATGGTTTATTTCCTGCCCATCTGCTGAGTTTTATTTTATTTTTTGAAGGACAATTAATGCAGGAAAGACAAACAAAATAAATGAGGATCAGAGTGTAGTGCATACATTTACAGTAACAGTGCCTCCATACCTAAGAGAAGAACATTGGACACCAGAACAGGTTAGTAACAATCTTATGTGGTGTTTCTTTTCCAGAAGAAACACAAACTTTTTAAGTGTAAACTTTTAAAATTGAGGGAGTGGAGGGAGTGGAAAAAGAATCAAACAATTACCATAATAAATTGTTGGATGTTATTGAGCATTAAGGGGCTGCTTAGGTGGGTCAGCAATTGTCCATTTTCAGGCTTGACACAAATTAATATGTGTCTACTTTCATTTTTTATTATGTTGTTTTTTTGTTTCTTTTGACACATGCTTACTTTACTTTCTATACATATTTTACTGTGACAAGTTTATGAGGTTTCTTTCCTACTTTATATTTTCTCTTTAATGACTTTAGTTGTTCTACAAGTTTTATTGACATTGCACCAATTTTCTTTTAAAACGTATTAATATTCACAGGCTTTGATCTTGTTAGACAATTTAGTTAGTCCCATGATGATGAGATAGCATCAAAGAATTGGTGGTTCTGTCCATTTTATCTTTTTTTTGAAAATTTCCCAAATCATTTTACCATATTATACCCCATGATTAAATTATATTTCATGAATAACAAGCTGCCAAAAAGGTATTGTAGGATCCTTTGGAGCTTCAAAAAGTATTTTGCTACATGTAAAAACGTGCCACAGTTGTTATTATTAAATACACATCATACATTCCATTTTGACCTTAACTAAATGTGTATCATCATCATCATCATCATCATCATCATCATCATCATATTTGGTTTAATGTTCATTTTACATGCTAGCATGTGTTGGATGCTTTCTTGAAATCGACTTCGAAGTTTTCCTACCCTTCACCAGGTCTCTGCTGACATCTTTTTGTTTGAGATCCATCCTTCTTTGATCTTCCTCTGCCAGTGGTTCCTGTCACCTTGATTGTTCTGCATCTACTTGCCCCAGCATTCTTGTCCATTCTCTCCACATGACCAAACCAACGAAGCCACCTATTCTGCATACAGCTGCCAATACTGTCCAGATTCAATCTCCTTCTGAGTTCATTAGAACTGAGCCTGTCCTTCAGACTTGATGTTGCACATCCATCTTATCATTCTCATGTCATTCTGCTCCATGCGGCTGACATCTTCAGCTTTCACTGGCCAAGTTTCACTGCCATACATCATTGTGCTACATACACATGCCTGGTAGACTCTACCTTTGGTAGGTAATGGCAGAGCTCTCTTGGTTAATAATGGCATCAACTCCCTGAACTTACTCAATCCACTGTTAACCCTTGCTGTTACACTTGCACCAGCTTCTTTCTTCATCTCCAAGGGTGTCACCAAGGTAGCAAAACTTCTGGACAACTTCATTTTTCTCACCCTCCAAATGCACTTTCTATAGGTCTAAGTCACAGGTTGCCTCTCCTTCTATGCACCTCTTGCAGCTAAAATGATTACTTTCTGTCAGTTTGCTCTTTATTCCACTGCACCGTTTATGTACCCAGTGCATGCAAGTACCACAATAGATTGAGTTGCTCCCAACTCCCTTCCCACAGACTGAACTGGGGAACTTTCCTTTCTCCAATGGCTTTCCTAAATTGCAACCACTGACCATCACTTTTGTCTTGCCCATGTTCACTCTCAAACCTTTACCTTCCAAACCCTTCTTCCAAGGCTAGTAGACCATCCAATGTCTCACTGGAGAGAACCAGGTCATCTGCATATAGCAATTCCTCTGGGCAACCCTTTTGAAACTCTCTTGACAGTGCATCCAAAACACAAATAAAAAGCAGTGGACTTAGTACAGATCCCTGATGAACTCCAACTTGCACACCAAAACTCTCAGTATAGGAACTGTTGACCCTTATCCAACTTTTAGCATTTCTGTACATTGCCTGAACAACCTTAATCAGCCATTCACTTACTCCTAGTTTCTGTAAAGCCCACCAAGCAACTTCTCTTGGCACTCTGTCAAAGGCTCTTTCCAAATCCACAAAGGCAAAGTACAGCTTCTTGTTCTTCCCACAGTACTTCTCTTGCATTTGTCTAAGGATGAAAATGGCATCAATAGTTCCTCATCCAGGCATAAAGCCAAATTGCATGTCATCAATGTTTATTTCACTTCTAATTTGTTTTTCCATTACTCTTTCAACAACTTTCAGGACTTGGTCCATTAGCTTTAATCCTCTGTAATTACCTCTTTCTAAAGCTTCTCCTTTTCCTTTGTAAGAATTGATAACTGTACTTATTTCCCAGTCCTCAGGAATGACACCATCTTTTATGATCTGATTTGTTAGATCAATGATCATCTTTATTCAACTCTCACCTGCAGCTTTGACCATCTCTGCCACAACCCCTGAAGGACCATTTGCTTTGCCTTTCTTCATTTTCTATACTGCTTCCCTCACTATTTCTTTCTCAATAATGGTTGGTCCAGATACTGTTTCTACCTCTCCAAGATTTTCTCTATCCCAAGAAAACTCTGTGTTTAACAATTTCTCATAATAGCACTTCCAGTCATTCTTCATTTCAAGTTCACTTGTTGCAAGTTCTCTTGTTGCAAGTTCTCCATCATCATTCCTGATGCACTTTTCTCCAATGTTATCCTGATTAGTCTTGATCATCTGCTTAGCTATCTTGAATACTTCATTCTTCTGGTCATCTCTACACATTATGTCTGGAAACCTTCTTTTCTCGGCATCCATCTTTGCTTTGCAGATTGCTTGCCTAGCTGCTCTCTTGGCCTCCAAATACCTTTCTTTGTTTGCTAGCTCTTTTTCCATTGACTCCACAGCCTTCGCTTCTCTTTCACATAATTTTCAACAGAAGCATTCCACCACCATGTCACTCTATGACGTGGAGGCCCTTTTGTCCAGCCACAGACTTGGTCTGTGGCTTTCAAAAGTGTATCCTTGATCTTCTCCCATTGCTTGCCCACACATCCTAGGTCTTTTCCTGGACTAGCACCCACAATTCTATTCACTTGATTTTCAAAGAACTGCTTTATTTGTCCATCATTTAGTCTCCACACCTTTCTCCTTGGGATATACTTTCTTTTCACTTTATATACTTTCTTAATCCCAAACTCACAAATTACTGGCTTATGCCGGGTCACAAATTATTCACCAGGTATCACTTTACATCTTGCAAATACTTCCTGTCTTTTGTCAAATTGTAGTCCACTTGAATCATAGCTGTCCCAGACTCACAGGTTACCAGATGGCTGTGCCTTTTCTTGAAAATAGTATTTGCCACCAACATGTCCATGGCAAGTCCAAACCCTAGAATTCTTTCACCCTCCTTATTTCTATCACCATATCCATTTCCTCATGTTTTTACACTGGATGTCCTTCCTGACACCAACCCATTAAGGTAATGGGGACCAGTGTTTTTTATTGAGACATTATCTCTAGATGATTGCCATCCAAGGCTGAAGAGTGCTTCACCTGCCCATGAGAGAAAGACTATACCCTGCCAGTCCTCAAACTGGTATTTCATGTTTGATTGAGACCAAGCATAGTCTTTGGGGAACCTGACAAGCATGGTGTTTGGGGAACCTGGAGTAGATGGATTAAATAGGTGTCTGTGCAAATGCATGACGTGTCTGTCCGGTATCTGTGGACTAGTGGTAGCAGGAACTCTGTGAGTTAATAGATACTGAAAGTATCTTTTGACAAGTCAGTGTGTTTGGGAGGACACTCAATAAAACATGCAACCAAATTGGCTACCAGTCATCTTGCATTAGCAAATCACTGGAAGCTAATCACCAAGGTTTAGAGCGTGATGTTGTGTTGTACAAGCCTACATCATGATTATCTGCTGATGTATAGATGTCTCATCAACTCATGTTGTTATCATTTCTTTTCTAATTCCCTTTGGTGATGGAGGAGTGGCAAAGTGGGTAGATTTAACAAGTTGGAGGCCTCTGGTCACAAATCTGCATAAAGGTGTCAGAAGCTTTACCTTAACATTGCTATTTTGCCTAACAGGTGGCAGAGGCATATCTCAGTGAAAGCTCCTGTGTCTGAGCAGCCCTTTTTAGGGACAGCACTGCTCACCTAGAATTATTGGGATGGTGCTAGAAAGGGTGTACCAAACATTGCCTGCCATCACTCAAGTTGGTCAGTTTACTGTGGGTGACAGCTGTTTGCTTAGGAGGAAAATCAAAAGAAGAAACATTAACTGTTATGATTTTAAGAGGCACATGTCTCTCAATATTAGATGTTGGAATGTCAGAACCTTGCTTGATCTCAAAACATCAATGAGACCAGAACATAGAACCATGTTACTTGCAAAAGAGCTTCAATGTCTCAATGGTGATATTGCGGCAATTTCAGAAATTAAACTTCCAAATGAGAATCACATAGTTGAAGTGAAGTCAGGATACTCTATTTTCTGGGTGGAAAATCCTCAAGGTGAAAAACTGGTGGGAGGAGTTGGTTTTTCCATCTGTACCACTCTGGCCAAGAAACTTGACTCCCCCTCTAGCATAAATGATTGGATCATGAAGCTGTATGTTTCACTGTCACATGGACACTATCTGTCAATACTATTGTTATATGGCCTGGCCATATGATCAACTTTATCATCACCAGAAGCCAAGACCTAAAAGACATCTGGAGTGCTTGTGTCTTATATAGTGCTGATTGTGACATCAACCACAACCTTGTCAGAGGAAAGTTGAAACTCCCAGTCCAGAAGAAAGTATGTATGAATAACAACAAAGTCCCTAAATGCATCAATGTGGAAAAGTTCAAGGCTCATGTTTTCTGCCCAAAACTTACTGGTGCACTTGATTGTGTTACTTTTGATGGCTCCTGGCAAAATTTTAAGGAATCAGTCTACTCTGTTGGTGCTAATACCCTGGGGTTGTCAGAGAAAAAGCACAGGAACTAGTTCAATGACTAGTTACTTGAAACAAAGAATACATTGTATCAGTCACTTCTTGGTTCAAATCTTGTCAACAGATTAAGGGTTGAAGCCTCTTTGAAGGCATCAGAAAGTAATCCATCAGAAATAGATGAATTAGTTATTGATGGTCCACCTCAAAGAACATCATGGAGGAGATGATGACAGATCCCAGTATTGATGAGACAAAAAAGACCATGAAAGAAGTTAACCCTGAGAAAGCACTAGGATTGCACTGGATACCCATCAAATTATTGCTGTTTGGAAAAGATAACCTTGCTAATGCAATTCTTATGTTCATCCTTGCTGTATGGCGTGGCAGGCCTGTTCTTCAAGATTGAGTGGACCTGATAATGCATTCTATTTTTAAAGATTATGTCAAATCAGTTGATGGTTTGGATCTGTCCTACTATCATTTCAGAGACTCAATGTGGCTTCAGAGCTGGATGTGGCACAATGGATATGATTTTCACTGCTTACCAACAAGTGCCATTATATCAAGTCTTTATTGATCTGACCAAAGCTTTTGATACTATCAATCGTAGTGCACTCTGTCCTGCGAGTTTTGTTGAGATGGTTAAACAGTTACAGTATAAAATGAAGGCCTGAGTAAGCTTTAATGGTTCACTGTCAGAACCAATATCAGTTGAGAATTGTGTAAAAGTGGATGACATACTGGCTCCTACTCTTTTCTCAATCTACTCTGCTGTAATGCTTTTTCATGCTTTTAAGGATTGTGATGTAGGGGTAGGCATAAGGTTTTGAACATCAGGCAAGCTTTTCAACCATTGACATCTCAATTTGAGCTGTAAAACTTTTCAGAATCTTGTTCATCAGCTTTGTATGCAGATGATCCTGATATTCTTGCACATTCAGAGGTAGCTGATTGTGAACATAGTCTTAAGTGGCTGCAAAGCTTTTGCTCTCATCAATCCAACAGTGCCAGGATTGTGATGTGGATCATGCAGAGTCAAATGTGCTGGGCTGGACACCTTGTTAGAATTGAAGATGAAAGACTCCCTAAAGAGGTGTATTATGGTGAGTTATCAAAAGGAAAAGGACCTCAATACAAACCAAGAAAAAAGACGTAAGCATGTACTGAAGAGCAATTTGAAACTAATGGAGATTAATGTGAATACCTGGGAAGTGATAAGTGCAGACCAACTTAATGAAGGAGACTGCTTTTTCTGGTATGCACAGGATCCTGGCCTCCAGTACTTTTCTGAATTATTTCTTGCTCTCCCTACACCCCTGCTATGGCATATTGCCCAATATTACATTAAGAATGCAAGGAGCCGTGGCTTAATGGTTAGAGCGCTTGCACATTAACCAAGAAGTTCCAGGTTTGATTCCCTGAGCAGGCCAAAGTAATTTGGAACTTAAAAAAAAATTACATTAAGGATGCACTGCTTGTCATTATACCTCCGCACATTGGTCTTCCAATCTGCAGACAGTATAAACTTTACTCTGTTCCTTCCTTTGGTTGTTCTGTGATAGAACTCATTCCTTGCTTCTTGGATCTCTGAAACATTGGCCTGTTACAAACATCACTGTTAATGCATCCCTAGTTTGCTTAGGAGGAATTCTTACAGGAATGGGAAGCTGGACAGTACTGGGCAGTAGCATATGGATGAAAATAAGTGAATCTGTACTGTTAAGGTACTCACAGATTGAAGGAGAGGAACTGAATGTGTTTTTTTTGCCTGCACTTTCACTTCTTTGGCCATGACAAGCTTGACACAGTTTCCACAGACCACAAGCCACTGCTAAAACTCCAACTTTATGAGTGAATTTGACTTGTTATGGAGGCAATACCAGTGGAGCATCTGAATACTACTTTTTTGCTTCAGTTAAGTACCACTCCCAGTATCCTATTATCACTGTGTTAAAAATGCATCAGTTCATCAAGTTGATGCCAGGCTTTATGAGAGATTCACACTCTTTGGATACCCTCAAGTGTTGGTCACTGCCAATGCACCACTTTTATACTTGAACATTTACAATTTCCCCAACAACATGGCACCAAATTCAGTGCATGACACCATACTGTCCACAGAGTAGTGGTGAGGTGGAATGGCTTTACCACACTTTTAAACATCATAGACAACTTACTTTGTCCAAAGGTTGGGGGCATAATTTCTAGCTTTTCTACTGAACAAGCCAATGCAATGCTATGGGGTAATTCGTTTAATATTAATTTTTAGTCATCCCATGAGAAACAATCTTCCTGATGCATTTTCTTTCACCACATTAAACCAAAAGCAGCTTTCAAAGATCATGAATACAAAATGAAAGTGAAGCAATGTAGTAATCATGAGTTGTGTGCCCACAATCTACCACCACTGCATCCTGGAAAGTCAGTTATTCAAAAAAACATGAACTGTGACAATTTATCAGCTCCATGGCTGCCTGCCCAACATATTATCATCTTCCAATGTAGTTTTTGTATTTACAATAAAAACCACAAAAGGTGCTTCCATTCCCAGTCACCTGTGAAACAATTATACAAGACAGATAAAGCAGAAATGAGAAGAGAAGTCCCTGATCATAACAGTGTTAGTTACAGTCAAAGCAACAATGACGAGGATTTTGACCTTGACCAGCTGACCCCATTAAATTCTACTAAGCCTACAGAACAGAGTGAATCAAACAAAAGAGTTTTTAAAGAATATTGTCTTCACAGTTGTCTCTACCATCATCTTCTGTGTTTGCATCATGTAACAGCCACCTTGTTACTTTAACTGTTTACATTGTTACTTAACAACTTTTGGAAAATACAACATAACATCACATTACATTGCATTTTATTACATTACATTACATTCTGTTACATTCCATTGCACTCCATTGCATTTTATTGCTTTATATTACATTTCAGTAGATTACATTGCATTTTATTACATTACATTTGATTACATTACATTTGATTACATTACATTAAATAATATTATATTATTATATTATATTATATTATATTATATTATATTATATTATATTATATTATATTATATTATATTATATTATATTATATTATATTATATTATATTATATTATATTATATTATATTATATTATATTATATTATATTATATTATATTATATTATATTATATTATAATGTAAGGGGAAAGCTAATATAGATAAATATTATATTATATTATATTATATNTACATTACATTTGATTACATTACATTAAATAATATTATATTATTATATTATATTATATTATATTATATTATATTATATTATATTATATTATATTATATTATATTATATTATATTATATTATATTATATTATATTATATTATATTATATTATATTATATTATATTATATTATATTATATTATATTATATTATATTATATTATAATGTAAGGGGAAAGCTAATATAGATAATTTAGCCACAGAGAAATACTTCCAAGCAGAGAAGTTCAAGTCGAGCATTTTATTTGCTTGTAATGGTTCAAAAATTAAAAAAAATGTATAACGCATTAGCATTGGATGCTCATAATGGTAGTATGAAATATGTTAACTTTATTGAAAAATGTACGATTAGGATAACATGAACCAAGGTTTCTAATGATTTTTGTGAAATTTGTTTTAAGGAACACAAATGATATTACTATTTTTGTATTTTTGTTTGTTATTTATCTTATTACAGGTTTACCAAATGCCTAAATATTAAATGTACTATTATTCTTACATGTTTTGGTCTTGGTTAACATTTTTTAAAACGAAAAAAAAAGAATATAACACTAAAATGTTAAATATTTAGGATTGATAATACGTTATTTGCTGTAAAAATTAATAACTTTTCTTAATTAAGTGCCTTTTATTTCACTCTTATTCTATGAAGTAATCAACCAACATTAATACACCACAAAGTTGTTATTTTTGTGTTTGTTTCCTCACTTTTGGAGGGATTTCATTGTATTTTTAATATGGTTATGAAAATCTTTTCACTATAGTATCAAATTCCATGTGCATATTTTGCCATCTTTGATGGTCATGCTGGTATTGGAACAGTGCTTACAGCTGCAAATCGATGTCACCATCACGTTAAACAGAAACTGACAGATGTTGCTCACATGCTAGTGTTAAGTGATGAAGAAATAACGGAGAAGTATTTGCAGTTAGGGATTATACAGAGTGTTACAGGGGAAAAGCTTATAATAGGAGCATTAGAAGAAGCATTCATGGCCATGGTAGGTGTGCATTGTTTTTGAGAAAAAGAAATGTAAAAAATTACATCACCTTTGCATTGTTTCATTGCATTTGTTGCGATTTTTATTTGCTGGATTCTTTATTAGAACTCAAATAAATAGTGTCATTCTCCTGTGTGTTTTTTTGAATTTAGAATTAGATATGCAATCCCGCTCACCTTGTTTGTTTATTTAGACCCAATAATGACCATTCAGGTTGCCAAAAGCGAAGTGAGGTAGTACTGGTCTGCGTTTATGCAGGTAACAGATGAATGAAATTTCCACACATGAAGTTAAGTATGCTGAGGGGTGAGGACAGCAGTGGTATCTGGTGGTCTTAACGACCTGCATCCTATCTTCCACTGGTGCCATTCAGTAAGTTTACAAGCAGTAGTACTTTATGTTGGGTAAAGAAGATAACCTGTATTCAACGTGTGTTCAACACAGGATTGCAACTTGCCTTGACAACATATTTTGAATTAATTTTTTGATTGAAGATCTCTATGGTAACAGGCCCAAGTACCTTCTTTTTTGGCACTAGTAGCTGCCCAATGGCCATCTCTATACATGACATAGTCAATATCCAGTGCAGGCTTTAAAGTAGCATGCTACCGTAATTCAGCTTTTTCCATTGCCTAACTAAGATTTTTTTTTGAATAGTAGTGCCTGTTCATGCTAACATGCCAATGTGACCTTTTTTATCGTAAAGGTTACTCAAAACAGTCATTTTGAAGAAAACAACATAGATGATGACCAGCACAGGATTTCAAAGTATCCCGACACCAGTTTTAAGCTATCAGGGTTGTCTGGTTAAATTCATTTTTCAAATGTTGGTCACTGTATTGAATAATGAGTCACATGCCTTTCTTTTTTAGTCCTTGGCAGCCGCTGCAGTGGTGATATAAAAAAGAGTCAGTGCACAGTACAGGGTTTTAAATTACCTTGTACAAAATTTGAGCTTTCTACATTGCCTGTTGTGTGGTGCTATTCATACTATGCATGCACTCTGTGTACATGCATGCACACTTCGAAATTTTAAAATAAAGTTTGAAAATTTACACCAAGTGTCCACACAAGTACATATGAACTTCAAATATAAAGTAAAAACTTGTTCCTTTGACCGAGGAAAAGGGAAAGAACCTTGCATATTTTAAAAGGGTTATCGTTTTCTTGTTTCCTATCTGTTTTGCATTAGAAGCTTTTGAAACATCTGTCATGTTTGAAATTCTAGTAATTTGGTAACACTTATGACTTGGAAGAGGATCTGTCTTCATGAATAGACAGAATTGAAGATAGAATAAGGCCCTGTATGAGTAGCATTGCATGAAGTGTGCATTTAAAGTCTTTTAATGCATTCCAAGATATAATAATAGAAAAATTGGAATTGTGAGGATAATTGCTAAGGCACCTCAGAGAAAAATAACTAATTCTATTTTTTTGTCAGATCGTACATTGTGTTGCTTGGGTACAGAATTTCTATTTAGAATAGTCGAATTGGATTTTGAACTGGTGTCAAAAAACATTTTAATACATTTGGTAAAAGTAAGAAAGTAACCCTATTTGGTTTCAACTTATCAACTTCAGGGGAAATGCAAAATGCTGCGAGTCTTCCCTCTGGTTCCTCCTATCATTTGCTCCTGTGGATACTACTTTTTTAGTGAATTAAAAACCGATAGCATTTAAGCTAATATTTCACTATTTTTTTTTTTTTTGTAATAAGCTCAGAAGGATATTTTTGCAACTAGCTTTTCACAGAGGAATGTTTTTTTTTGGTTACGTTTAGGTTATTGCTTTTGATCTAGCCGTCAACTGAAATGGCTTCAAGGCCAATTCCAATGGTATTCTTGTTTTGAATTTCAATGCTATTTTTAAAACTTTTATAATTTTAGCTGATGTGAGCCAACGACTTACATAGTAGTGGTAGCTTCTACCTTAAAAAATAAATCCATATCAAAAGAATTAGTAAGATTTAAAGGCAATCTCATACATACCGGTTTTGGCACAACAGCTCCATTAATTAAACTATGCCGAAGAAATCACACTGTTGCCGAGGACAGAGGGCAAAAACTCATACAAGAGTCAAGATGACTAGTCAGTAGTTCATCATAACTCAACTGATATTTCTCTTGCATCTCAGCTCAATTTATACAATCATATGTTTACAAGTGTCAACAAATTATCCCACACAAACACTCCCACATTGATCAAAACACTAAAATTGCCTTCACAATTTTAATTACATTTACTATATCACCCACTTCCAAAGCATCAAAATATTTACAAAGCAATCTATTCTTCCACACAGAGTATTAACTTAATTGGTTCACAGTTATGCAAGCATGCATGACTCAACTTGCAGCCTAATATCCACTGTGACCTTCAGAACATCCTTCCCCTTCACAATTGGGCAGTATCCCATTGTTCCGTTCGCCTGCTTGAAACACGATTGGACAAGTCTTCGTAATTGGACATACCAGTTCCTTTCCGTTTGCCATCAGCTTCACTGTTCGAACGTGTCCATCTTTCCCTGGGTATGTCGTCAACACGTGCCCCATTGGCCACTCTCCTCGAGGTGTGTCAGTGGAGACAATCAGCACAATGTCCTCTACTTGAATATCTTCACAGGTTCGCTGCCACTTCTTACGTTTGCCTAGTGTTGGAAGAAATTTCATTAGCCTCAATGTTGTGATTGTCGGATTCACCCACAGCTTTTTTGGCACGAACGGATGGACTTCTTATTACGGATGGAAGATTTGAACGCACAGATTGATTGTCATTGTCAGATCGATCGTCATCACCATCGCTAGTAGATGAAACATCTAGTTGCTTCAACACCCCTTGTAGTGCTTTTTGTTGCTGTAGATACTTGCTATCGAGCTGTCTTTGCTGCTCCTCTGTTTTGGCTACTTTTCGTCTTTTCTCCTTTGCTTTTCTCTCTTTAGCAAGCTCTTTTCTTCCTGGTTCTTCACTTGAGCGACACCACTGCTCCATGTGATCCATTCTTGATCGCTGGGTTGTTCTTGACCCACGACTGATTCTTGACCCACAACTGATTCTTTATCCTCGACTGATTCTTGATCCATGGCTTGCCAGCTCATCACACAGTGCATCAAGGTATTCCTGTGCTCTGTCATCAGTGGAGCGAAGTTCCTCACTGATCTTCTCAATTTCCTGAGTGATACGATCAACTCCGTCAAAGTCGCCCATCTCGGTGAATATCAGGGTAAGCTGCTGGAGATATTCTTGGACTTTCTCCTCAGCAGTCTGAAGCCTGCTTCGTGCTTCAGCGATATCATCTCGGTTGGTTGCATTACTTTCCAGGAGGCTGAGTAGCTTTAGTCTGGCTTTGGTGAAAAGAGCTTTCCCAGTGGCTTTCACCCACTATTCTTTGAATGACGTTCTCTTCTTGATCAACAGGCTGTGGTCCAGTCTTCCTTGTGGTTTTCTTCTTTCTTTCTCCCATGCTGCTAGGAGTAACCACTTTCTGCTACCAGTTTTGTTGCCGAGTACAGAGGGCAAAAACTAATATTCACTGCGTCCTTTAGAACACACATTGGTTTTCTGTGTACTAACTAGACTCAAGGCGAGTCATACATTTTCATTATTTACTTTTTTTCTTTAAATTATTCCTGATTTGTAAACAGAGATTTGTTTAGACCTTTTCAGACAGAAATGTTTATTGTTAACTTGGCTGTTATGACCCAGATGTACCAATGAAGTTTATGAAACGAGTGAGTCAGTTTAAGGTTACTAGTGGTTGAGGAAGCAGTACCTATTTGTATTACAATTGCATGGTATTTCTTGTAGGTTTTTTTTTGGTATAATGTACTCAATGCATTTATATCACTCTTCTGATAGGATGAACAAGTCAAACGTGAGCGATTTGATTATCGCTTAGATGGAGGGTGCACTGCACTTGTTGCATTATTTATTAAGGGGAGATTATATATTGCTAACGCTGGTGATTGCAGGTAAGTGCCTCTTTAGATGTTAATAATAACTAATTATGAGTATACCATGGATGCATGGACGCATCACTCGTTTATACCTGCTCCAATAAGTCCCATATAAGTTCAAAAGTTGGGGAGTTTCGACTGTATACTTTTGTTTGGGTGGGGGTATGATTGCGAAAGTTTGGATAACCAACTTTTTATTTCTGTGAAAGATGCGAGGAGAAAATTAATTGTCAAAAATCTCGTACTTTCTCACATAATCTCTTAATTGAGATCTGTTGGTTCATTCATGTGAACTCTCGCAAACCTCATCCCCAGTGAAAAGCGATTTATCACTCGGAAAAAACCAATGATTTCTTACCAAATAATTCACTGTATACAGCTCCGCATCTTCAGCAAATCATTCAAAAATCCACCGAGAAACACCGAAAAATAAGACATTTTTGGCACAACAGAATGTCCAGTCAAGGACCATATGGTGGGGGCACGCTCCTGAAACCAATACCTTAAAAGAGATTTACGTTCATTTTGCGACAAAAACACACTGCCATTATACCTTACCGGGTGAACGTTTGTCAGGCGAAAGTGACAAGCTTTTATTTGAGTGACGAAAATGTCACCCAATATTTATGACCAAAAATTTCACCAGGCGAAAGTGACAAAATTTTATGCTCAGTGATAAAAATTCTGCTCAATGAAAATTCCGGGGATAAGAAGGTACAGGAAAATCGCTTGATCAGAAGACGAGATTCTGAGTTTCGAGACTCGTGACGATTGCTTGCGAAATCACCCACTTACTCTGTTGTAGAGAAACGGAGAGTGTTGGCGCCCTCACGTTCGTTCGTATCGTTTGTGAAAATTTCACAATGAAAACAAAACACATTTTTTGTATTGTCAAGATCTTGTCAGATCCGACACATTGAACTGAATTGTACATAAAAAAGCAAACACAACATCACCACTTGGAAAGAAAAGAAATTTAACTTCAGATTATACAAAGTGGACGTTTGTGATGGTTTATATTTTGCGCAGGTCCTGGATCAGATCCGGATTATCTTTTCCTAGTGGCTGTGCTCAGGGGCAGAAATTTGGACTGGGCCCAGGGACCAAGCTATGATCTTAGTTGTGAAATTGCCGTGATCTAGAAAATGGCGCTGAGAGAGAAATAAAAGTTGTTGTTTTGCCAAGTTTTAATTGGAAGAGTTATTTATGACCTGGTGAGGGTCCATGCAGTTTATTCTCAAAATTCAACAACCGCTTCGCAAAATGAGAAGTGCGAAGCGTTAATTTGAACCCATTGCATTATGCCTTGTATGGCTCCTAACCAATATATATATATATATATATATATATATATATATATATATATATATATATATATATATATATATATATAGTATGAGTGCTAAGCTAATAGCCGCAGTTGTTAAACGGCAAAATTAAACAAAAACTACGAGGCACTAACACAAAAAGGACATGGACAAAATGATGACAATAACAGAAATGAATTGAGAAATAGGAAATTAGAGTGTACAGAAATGTAGAAAATATAGTGGAAAGATGAAATAGTTGACCAGATGTTGAATTGAAATCGTGGATCATCAGTCGTTGACTATATCAGTCATTTCGGGGAATTAACGTCGATATAACTTTTACAATATGGCTCCCCAGCAACGTTGGCCAAATGCCACCACCACGTTAGATCATGAGGTCATTAACAAAAGAAATATCTGTAGAAAATGTTATGGAAAAGTCGAGATATGAGCAAAGGTATCGAGTATGAGAAAAAGATAGAAAACACAATTACACCCGTCCTTGCCATCAGATGATTCTCACATACGCTATGTTACGAACCAAACTGGGTCGCTTCTCCTCGTAACCAACTATTTCATACCAATCCCAGAGGGAAAACATGAAAAGAAGAGAAAAAAATAAAAGGAGAAGAAACGGATAAGTTAGTTGGTCTGACCTAAGTCGTTTTTCAGGATGTCAGATCTTTTGTCGGAGGAAAAAAAAAGCGCCAGTATGGCTATGAAAAAGTTTGTCAAGATGTTTTAATATCTTTTTCACTGAAGCACCTTGATTTAGCATTCCAGAAAATAGATTTTAACCTTTAGGGAGAGAATTATCATAGTGAAGTGTGGCACGAGCGATACCCAAAAACTCAGAGGAGATAGAACAACAGAACACATGTTCTGGGATATTTCCAGACAGATTCGCTGTTCGAACAATTAAAAACAGGATGTTGTCTCTCTTGTCAAAAGGTTTGTACACGAAGACATTGTTCTGGAGGGCAATGCTTAACCCACGAAAGGTGGCATGGTGACCTTTATGCTTACATTTCAGCTGGAGTTCTTCGGGATAGATATCTCGGTTGCTAGCTTCGAATTCACCTTGATCATTAATGCAACAGGCATCATCGATGAATCGGAAAGTGTTCTTGAATTAAAATCCCCGGTAGCGATCGGTCCATGCAAGTGTTGAAATAAAAGCATTCTCGATTGTAACGATTGCAGTTCTTATAAAAAAGATTCCTCCTATGAAAATTTTTACATATATATTTAAGAGACAGAAAAGTCCTTGCAATGTAGTTTGTACAATATACTATTCCTATCTTGTGGTAAGACTGGGTCCTTTGCTTTTTTTTGATAGTAGCTCCTGTAAGATGGATGTTGGTAATGATCAAGTCCCAATATCTATTGGATTTATTTGTCAGATTTGGTTTTGAACCATTTTGTTTTGTTTTCTTCATGTACTTTTTCTAGGGCAGTCATTTACAAAGATTTTCTACCAACACAAATGTCAAGAGATCATTCACCAGAGAGTGAAAGGCAAAGGATTCAATGGCTGGTAAGATATTTATGGCCTTTTTACACGTTGGAACGTCATTTGCACTTAATTAGTACCTTGTTGAGGGGTGATTGAGATGAAAAAATGTATATAAAAATGACAAAACCCTTCCTATTTTCATGAAATCTTTTATTTTGTTAATAGAAGTAGACATGGCAGGTACATAAGGTGGAACTTTTATTGGCATTGACTTGCCTTGTAGGAGACTAATCAAGCTATAAAATACAAAATATCTACGCTAAGGTATTGTTGCTTGAAGTGTTGACAAGGAAGAAATTGAACTTGTTAACTTTTAAAATATTAGGTTGACCTTTACCAACTAACAATGGCAGAAAATACCCAGAGACAGTGTTTTTTTTATTGAAAATTAATATCATTTTAAGTATTATACAATATAGTGAAATTCTTTGCGCGATTATGAATACAGATGCAATAAACAGAAGATGAAATAAAATAAAATATGTCACAATCTCAAACAAAATATACCTCGTATTTTTTACCTCAGTTAAGGAAACTTGGGACAGGTTTTGGAAAAACAAGGGCAAGTGAAAGAGGGCTTTATCGCAGGAGTTATTTTTATTTTTACTGGGGATCAGAAATTCATCCATTTTTTGCCATACATTTTGTGTATAGCATAATTCGAATATCTCAAGCTAAAACATTTTAAATTTTGTTTGAAGCTTTTTCGTCGGCACTCGACAAAAATACAGGGTCGAGGTAGTCTGCTAAATTTTTTTCGATTTGCTGAGGAAAACAGACAGGAATAAAGACCACCTGCCACTTGTTGTGACTGGTTTCCTGATACAGTTTGAAGACGATACCAAATTTTATTCTTGTATGCAAAGGATATGTGATGGAAAATGAAAATAAATTGGCGCTAATAATCTTATATAAAAGGTAATTACAGCACTGCAATTCACTGTGAACTCAAAACTTTCACGGTTTACCTATAGATGTCGCACTACAGCTGAATCTCAGTTTGGCAAATACTCTTCCACAGCCCTTTTCTGTGTAAATGGTGGGCAT
>RDPX01000492.1:257461-259961 GCA_003991215.1 Morbakka virulenta | reverse complement strand
CCATGTCGCTTAGGCAGATTTTGGAGGGTGAGTCTTTTCCTGATGACACTCCTAGAGATGTTAGATGCTTTCATAATTTTTTTGGTTTTCCTGTATTTTCAGTACATTTACCAACAATAATTTTTCTTCTTCTGTTTTATCAAGTTTGGAATATGGTTACATACTTTACGAGAGTTTACAAAGCCAGAATGAATTTTGGTTGTCGTACGTTTTTTCTGTAGTTTATAAAGAATTGTAATTCCCGTAAACACTTCGTAGTAATTCCACTCCTGGGGATACATTCTAATCCGAATCGCCCTCTCAGGGCCATTTTATTTATAATTTTGTAGCTAATTCAACAAAATATGAATGTTGCAGTGTTAATGTTTTTTTGATTCCATACAGTCTGGAAACTTGCTTTGACAAAGTTTATCAAGAAAGACTTGCTTTGTACAATTCTTGAATGTACTGATCTTTATAAAACTTTGTTCGTGACTTGGTTCAGGTAGTCTTCCTAGTGCATGCAATAAATCAGCTGATGATCAGATAGATCTATACCAAGAACGTCATGTTAAGAAATTCTATATGAAGCATCTGTAAGAATGTGGTCAAATAGAGAGTTGGATTTATCAGTGACATGAGTAGGCGATTTAATTACTTGCTATAATCGATGCAGAGAGCAGAACTCTTTATATATTTTAATTCCTTTGGATGTAACATTTCAAATTAATGTTCATATCTCTAAGGATGGAACACTTTTGGTTGCCAAAGTTATTTCTTTTTGAAATTGCTAGTGTTAGTTTATCTTGAAAATCATTTGTTGTTTTAAGCCGGTAAAGAACGCCAACAAGAATTGGTTTTCATTTTGATAACTGATTATCACAAAAATAAATCCCAATATCTGGTGAAAAAATTTCTCATGGATTGAATACAAAGTCTTTCGTTATGTAACAAGCTACTTTCCCAACACGACTATTCCTATCAGAGCTTTTTGTGTGATGCCCATCTATTCTTATTTCACCACCCCGAGCAGTCTTATCTAGCTTGGTGTCTGACATCTCAATCACTGCAGCATTGATTTTTTAGACAAAGTTCATCAATTTTTGGTAAACGACTATTTATATTTAAATGGAGAAAATAAAGATATTTCATTAAAATTTCCCCGCATATGAGTCCATTAAATGCTTCACAATATTTCTATCTGGGATATGCAATTCTTCAGTATTAGATTCGTAAAATGAAAGATCAGCAAAAGGCAGATGTGCAAAGTGGTTTTCTGTTGATTCACCTCTACATGCTACAGACATATGTTGACTTCATTTTTAGGAACCATAGACTAATTATCATAAACTAAACGTGGGATATTTTACATGGTATTCCATTCACCTGTAAAGAACATTTGGAAGAGAATGATTGAGACAGCGTTATCGCAGTGTATGAAAATTCAGCAAGTACTAATATTTGATTCGCAGGAAAAGAAAGTGTAATGAGTCTATTTGAAAATGGATATAAACTGACTAGTAGACAATCATAGCCCACTTTCTACTTTACCATATAAGAGATAATTAAAAGGTGGACATAAGCACTGATCTGATTCCCTAATATTCTGGTCAATAGTCTGGTTCAATCGCTTGAAAATGTTGACAACAGCTAGAAAGAGTTGAGACAAAATCCATTTTCCCTTATGTTAATTAATGTTGTTTATTTGTATGTAGTAGATCTCCAAACACTGAGTAGTTTTTTTCAGTGGGGTCTACGATTAGTATGTTAATAGAGTTATATCAATATGGAAAAAGAGGTGTAAATTGTACATTGGAGCATGAAAATAGATGCATGAGAAGGTACGTATATAGCCATGTGAATAAGCAGATATACACGTGAATTGCAATTATGTGTGAATAGTCATATTTATATAGCACCTAATAACATGAGTTTACCAATATTTGGTTTACAAGTACATAAATGCGTTAATAACTCCTTAACTAGGTCTGTAGGCACCATTTAAGTGGTTAAATGACCCACGTTACTTCATAATCGTTTAATCCTCATTTTTGTGTGTGTGTCACAAATAGGCTTATTACAACCCCCATTTTCTTGGAGATGAATTTACAAGACTTCAGTTTCAACATCGACCAAGAAGAAAACACATTGGTACAAAGCAGCTTTACAGGGATCGGCACATGAATGGATGGTAAGTGATTTAAACAAGAAAAGAAAATGGCTAATTGATATTGCAAGATTTATGAAGCGCAGGAGCAAACTGACAGTCAAAACTTTATTTGTGTGTCCAGTCAGAGACCAATAACGTGATCAAAGTTATGTTAGAAATTAATATTCTTCATTTTTTTATTGAAGCGGTCTCTCTTAACACATGTTTCATCATATAGAAATGTGTGGGTTGGGGTTGGGGGATAATAGTGGTGAGTCATATCGAGATGAATCGGCATGGCAAAAACAGACCCCATGAATGGGAAATTGTTAGACAACGTAGGTAATTAGATAGATAAGCTCTAGTGTTCGT
>RDPX01000492.1:234961-254961 GCA_003991215.1 Morbakka virulenta | reverse complement strand
TCACTACACGTATTTATGGAGGTCAGAAACCTCAGATGAGACGGCTTTCAAGGTACCTGTAAAATATGTGTGCAAACAGGTGCAACCCTAAGCAGAGGGAGGCCGCTTGCGAATAATCTCATCCTTTCACTACACGTATTTATGGAGGTCAGAAATCTCAGATGAGACGGCTTTCAAGGTACCTGTAAAATATGTGTGCAAACAGGTGCAACCCTAGGCAGGTGGAGGCCGCTTGCGAATAATCTCATCCTTTCACTACACGTATTTATGGAGGTCAGAAACCTCAGATGAGACGGCTTTCAAGGTACCTGTAAAATATGTGTGCAAACAGGTGCAACCCTAAGCAGAGGGAGGCCGCTTGCGAATAATCTCATCCTTTCACTACACGTATTTATGGAGGTCAGAAATCTCAGATGAGACGGCTTTCAAGGTACCTGTAAAATATGTGTGCAAACAGGTGCAACCCTAGGCAGGTGGAGGCCGCTTGCGAATAATCTCATCCTTTCACTACACGTATTTATGGAGGTCAGAAACCTCAGATGAGACGGCTTTCAAGGTACCTGTAAAATATGTGTGCAAACAGGTGCAACCCTAAGCAGAGGGAGGCCGCTTGCGAATAATCTCATCCTTTCACTACACGTATTTATGGAGGTCAGAAATCTCAGATGAGACGGCTTTCAAGGTACCTGTAAAATATGTGTGCAAACAGGTGCAACCCTAGGCAGGTGGAGGCCGCTTGCGAATAATCTCATCCTTTCACTACACGTATTTATGGAGGTCAGAAACCTCAGATGAGACGGCTTTCAAGGTACCTGTAAAATATGTGTGCAAACAGGTGCAACCCTAAGCAGAGGGAGGCCGCTTGCGAATAATCTCATCCTTTCACTACACGTATTTATGGAGGTCAGAAATCTCAGATGAGACGGCTTTCAAGGTACCTGTAAAATATGTGTGCAAACAGGTGCAACCCTAGGCAGGTGGAGGCCGCTTGCGAATAATCTCATCCTTTCACTACACGTATTTATGGAGGTCAGAAACCTCAGATGAGACGGCTTTCAAGGTACCTGTAAAATATGTGTGCAAACAGGTGCAACCCTAAGCAGAGGGAGGCCGCTTGCGAATAATCTCATCCTTTCACTACACGTATTTATGGAGGTCAGAAATCTCAGATGAGACGGCTTTCAAGGTACCTGTAAAATATGTGTGCAAACAGGTGCAACCCTAGGCAGGTGGAGGCCGCTTGCGAATAATCTCATCCTTTCACTACACGTATTTATGGAGGTCAGAAACCTCAGATGAGACGGCTTTCAAGGTACCTGTAAAATATGTGTGCAAACAGGTGCAACCCTAAGCAGAGGGAGGCCGCTTGCGAATAATCTCATCCTTTCACTACACGTATTTATGGAGGTCAGAAATCTCAGATGAGACGGCTTTCAAGGTACCTGTAAAATATGTGTGCAAACAGGTGCAACCCTAGGCAGGTGGAGGCCGCTTGCGAATAATCTCATCCTTTCACTACACGTATTTATGGAGGTCAGAAACCTCAGATGAGACGGCTTTCAAGGTACCTGTAAAATATGTGTGCAAACAGGTGCAACCCTAAGCAGAGGGAGGCCGCTTGCGAATAATCTCATCCTTTCACTACACGTATTTATGGAGGTCAGAAATCTCAGATGAGACGGCTTTCAAGGTACCTGTAAAATATGTGTGCAAACAGGTGCAACCCTAGGCAGATGGAGGCCGCTTGCGAATAATCTCATCCTTTCACTACACGTATTTATGGAGGTCAGAAATCTCAGATGAGACGGCTTTCAAGGTACCTGTAAAATATGTGTACAAACAGGTGCAACCCTAAGCAGAGGGAGGCCGCTTGCGAATAATCTCATCCTTTCACTACACGTATTTATGGAGGTCAGAAATCTCAGATGAGACGGCTTTCAAGGTACCTGTAAAATATGTGTGCAAACAGGTGCAACCCTAGGCAGATGGAGGCCGCTTGCGAATAATCTCATCCTTTCACTACACGTATTTATGGAGGTCAGAAACCTCAGATGAGACGGCTTTCAAGGTACCTGTAAAATATGTGTACAAACAGGTGCAACCCTAGGCAGATGGAGGCCGCTTGCGAAAAATCTCATCCTTTCACTACACGTATTTATGGAGGTCAGAAATCTCAGATGAGACGGCTTTCAAGGTACCTGTAAAATATGTGTACAAACAGGTGCAACCCTAAGCAGATGGAGGCCGCTTGCGAAAAATCTCATCCTTTCACTACACGTATTTATGGAGGTCAGAAATCTCAGATGAGACGGCTTTCAAGGTACCTGTAAAATATGTGTACAAACAGGTGCAACCCTAAGCAGATGGAGGCCGCTTGCGAATAATCTCATCCTTTCACTACACGTATTTATGGAGGTCAGAAATCTCAGATGAGACGGCTTTCAAGGTACCTGTAAAATATGTGTACAAACAGGTGCAACCCTAAGCAGATGGAGGCCGCTTGCGAAAAATCTCATCCTTTCACTACACGTATTTATGGAGGTCAGAAATCTCAGATGAGACGGCTTTCAAGGTACCTGTAAAATATGTGTACAAACAGGTGCAACCCTAAGCAGATGGAGGCCGCTTGCGAATAATCTCATCCTTTCACTACACGTATTTATGGAGGTCAGAAATCTCAGATGAGACGGCTTTCAAGGTACCTGTAAAATATGTGTACAAACAGGTGCAACCCTAAGCAGATGGAGGCCGCTTGCGAAAAATCTCATCCTTTCACTACACGTATTTATGGAGGTCAGAAATCTCAGATGAGACGGCTTTCAAGGTACCTGTAAAATATGTGTACAAACAGGTGCAACCCTAAGCAGATGGAGGCCGCTTGCGAATAATCTCATCCTTTCACTACACGTATTTATGGAGGTCAGAAATCTCAGATGAGACGGCTTTCAAGGTACCTGTAAAATATGTGTACAAACAGGTGCAACCCTAAGCAGATGGAGGCCGCTTGCGAAAAATCTCATCCTTTCACTACACGTATTTATGGAGGTCAGAAATCTCAGATGAGACGGCTTTCAAGGTACCTGTAAAATATGTGTACAAACAGGTGCAACCCTAAGCAGATGGAGGCCGCTTGCGAATAATCTCATCCTTTCACTACACGTATTTATGGAGGTCAGAAATCTCAGATGAGACGGCTTTCAAGGTACCTGTAAAATATGTGTACAAACAGGTGCAACCCTAAGCAGATGGAGGCCGCTTGCGAAAAATCTCATCCTTTCACTACACGTATTTATGGAGGTCAGAAACCTCAGATGAGACGGCTTTCAAGGTACCTGTAAAATATGTGTACAAACAGGTGCAACCCTAGGCAGGTAGAGGCCACTTGCGAATAATCTCATCCTTTCACTACACGTATTGATGGAGGTCAGAAATCTCAGATGAGGCTTTATTGAAGCTCTTGTACATTGTTTTAGTAATTTTGTTTTATTTTATTAATGGTTAAGAACTATACAAGGGTTAAAGCCACCGCAAAAACTGAACTGAAAAAAAGAAACAAGGAAAAAAGACTAGGTCAGGAAATGAATTGGCCGTAGACCAAAGTGCATTCAAGTCGTATGATAGTAGAAAGCACACAGAACCCAAAGAGTCACACAAACTCTTTGACCGAGGAAAGAAACGAGACATTCGTAAAAAGTTGTTTTGCAATGAGAACCAGCAACAGGGTAAGAACGAAAATGTTGAGAGAAACGAGTTACACGAGATGCAACAAACTGAACTGCTACCAGTGAGGAAACTCATCAGAAGACTTCTTATGATTATAGCTATAGAAAAGACTAAGACAAACCCATTCCTTTGATGAGAAAAAGATTGAAAAGTAGAAGCAAGATCTGGACCCATACAGTTACAAAGACGTCTCTAAACAAGATTTAAAACATTAAGATGAGATGAGGGAGCTCCTGCCCTGATGTGAGAACTGTATTCCATGCATGAGGTTATAAGCAATGACGAACTGGAGAGCTGTAAATATTATTAAATGAAGAACTGTAAATATTGAACCATAGAGGAGAATAAGGTGTGACTTTGTAACCACGACTAGGTACAGATGTTTTAATACAGACCTTAATTTTTTTTGGAAACAATTTTAATTGTGAAATGCTCAGATATAACAGTAAAGAGTAAAAAAGGATATCTGAGAGAAAAGTAAAAGTTTCTCCTTATTTTCAATCAGAAATCGTCTTAGAAAGTCAACAACTTGTACAAGATAGTGGCTAGAACGAAGTTGTAAGAAACTTCTCCGTGCAAAGAAGAACTGTAAATATTGAACCATAGAGGAGAATAAGGTGTGACTTTGTAACCACGTGTATGTCAGTTCTTTTAGAATGACTTAACCAGGACATATGATGAGCATTGAAGTCATCAAAGGTGTTAGCAGTGTGATGCGTGGCCAAGGCATTACACATAGAGTCTGATCCTGTCTCGATGACTGAGCATGAATCAGGAAAAATGATTGAAATCAGAAAAATGGGCAAGTGACCTGAAGAAGAATCAATCCAAAGCACATGAAAGGCTCATCTTTGGATTCAAGTTCTTTTACTTTAACAGCTGGAAGATCCTGTCGAACATAGAAAGCAAGATCATGAAAATGAGTTGTAGTGTCTAATCGAAACAAAAGTAAGGAGCCAATAAGATGATGAAGATCCCGCTATTTCTGAGGCTTGCCTCACGAAGCACAAAAATATAAAGTAAGTCAGAATGAAGGAAAGCTTTTACAAAAGAAACGTTGGAACGAGGACCTCTGACATTACTGAAAGCTAATGAGAGAGAATGCTTTGAAGCCAAGATGTTGTTCTGTCTCTGTTTAGAGCCAACATACCCATATTACCACCTGTCTAGTATTCACTATAGAATATGGAGTCCACCTAATGACCATTGAAGGTCTGTTGGGTACTGAGGACTGTTGTTTCGATTGGAAATAGATGTCTGATGAGCATTTTAATGTTGGACAAGTAAAATATATTTAAATACAAGTTGTCGGAAATTCTGGCCTTTCATGGTAAAAATCTTCAAGTTAAGGTAGACTTTGATCTCAAGCCCCGATATTAATGCACATGAACACAATATGCGATGTAGAGCTGCAGCCTCCAGACAGATAAAGGCCACTTTACACCAATCCTAGGTCTTCTCTTGATAAATACCAGGACTTGCAATGATTTTTTTGTCTGCTATGAAAGTCTAGCTTGGGTAAAAGCTTAAGTCATTACAGACCAGTGCTGCCAACAATTTGTGTTCTAATGAGTGAGGAATAAACGCTGTAATAGACAATGATTGATGTATTTATTTGTGTGTGTGTGTGTGTGTGTGTTATAATATTTAAAAAATAGCGAAATCACATTGAGTTGAAGCTGACGCACCCAAAAGGCCCATTTCATTCTTCACAGCTGTTCTTGCCTGTTTTTTTCAATTGTAAGATTTATCAGCTTGAAATTAATTTGAAAATTTTTCACGTTTGAGTGTTTCTCAGGTAAAATATATTTGATTCTGTTTTGAGGGGCTTATATTAACAGTGTTCACAGGAGGCGCCACTTATTGCAAGTGGATGTGATATTTTATCGCGAGTCTCATATTGAGACAAATTGGGAAAAGGCTAAAAATTTAATTTGTTGGTGAATCTTTCATAAATGTTTGCCGTCATCTCTTTGGCAAGTTTTTTAATTCGATAATGCTAAGAACAGCAATGATATTTCTAGAATCCTGTATAGCAAGTAGTATGTAGGGATTTTTGCTGTTTTGAAACTTGCTAACGATACAACTTTCCATTTTGCAATGCGTGTACTTCATTAGATGACCTTCATTTAACCATGTCTAGTACGTTATTAAGGGAAAATAACAAAACTAAAATATTATTTTGAATAATACCTTGTTGATGCTGTACTTTGGTGCGGTTTTGAACATCCTGTCAGGCAAATACCCCTAAAAGTGACTTGTTTATAACAAAAACTATCCATGATGGGCCTTGTTTTGACTAATTTGAAAATCAATTTACCAGAGGAGTTGTCCAATATCTTTTGGCTGCTGGAAGCATATTCAAAAGTACGTTGTAGAAGACTCTTCATCATCTTCAAAGTATCTTTGAGGATCAGTTGCACGTTAGTTTTCGTTTAGTTTTGGGTATGAGGAGTCGGCCTGGACCCTTCAATACCATTATCAAGTTATTGTGGTAATTTTCCACTTTCTTGAGATAATATATATATATATATATAATATTAATAATGTATCAATATAGAATTATAATTAAATAATAAATATAATATATTACTATATTTTATCTACTAACAATGCCAAAACTAAATAAGATTAATTTTTGCTGACAGATTATTTGATGAATATATGTGTATATAATGAAATTTATTAATGTACGTATAGAGTAAACTCAGAGTCCAGTAAACGGGCTGGACAACATCAGCTGGAAAGGAAGGTTGTGGTTAGCTTGACGCTACTGCTGCATTTAGAATATTCTAATCGAGAAGATTTTTTTAGCTTTTTAATTACTTCATTATGGCAGTCTTTGTTGCGTTAGCTGGGATAAAATAGATTTGTTCTTTCCTTTTGCCATCAAGGTGTGGTTTTAAATGCCTTAAAAATCATGAGAATTTATTTTAATTCCAAGGGTTTCGTCTTTTTCTTTAATTAAACTACGCCAAAGAGTATTTTGTATATTGGAACGAACGGTTATACCTTTATGGATAGGTAACCTTTTTTTTAGTTGAGAGCAAATGGGCCTCTTAATGCAATCTCGAGTCCATACATAAGCAACTTACAATTTTTAACCATTTTTGCGTAAAACATTTTGTCTATAGTTCATTTTGATTTATGTGACTAGCTTTTTTTACCCAGGGGTCTGAAGATGATCGACAAGAACGACCTAAAGCCACAGATTGTCAGCGGGGAAGGGAAAAGAGCACGACTGCTAGACACAATTGGTACAACTCGCGGATTTGGTGATCACGACCTAGAAGTTCCTTATAATTGTGGTCTGAAAATCAAACCATTTATGTCTTGTCAGCCAGAGGTATTTTATTCCTGTTATTATGTTACAACGTTGCACTAGCATTCGGTGAACATTGATGTGAAAGTGTTGATATTCAACCTTTGAAGTTGTGAAGTTGTGGAGTTGTGGTCTCTATTAGTTGCTCAAGGATTTTAATTTAAGTAGACTTTGGATTTGCATTTATTTGGGTAGAACTCTTCTTTGGCATGGTCATCTTCTTCTTCTTTGTCATCATCATCATCATCATCAACATCATCTTCATCATCATCATCTTCATCATCATCATCATCATCATCATCATCATCATCATCATCATCATCATCATCATCATCATCATCATCATCATCATCATCATCATTATCATCATTATGATGATGATGATCATCATAATCATCATCATATCATCATATCATCTTCACTATCATCATCATCATCATGATCATCATCATCATCATCAACATCATCATCATCATCAACATCATCATCAAGATCATCATCTTCATCATCATCATAACCATCATCATCAGCATCATCATCATCATCATCATCATCATCATCATCATCATCATCATCATCATCATCATCATCATCATCTTCATCATCATCATCATCAATCATCATCATCANCATCATCAACATCATCTACATCATCATCATCATCAACATCATCATCATCATCATCATCATCATCATCATCAACATCATCATCATCACTATCATCATCATCATCGTGATCATCATCATGATCATCTTCATCATCATCATCATCAACATCATCTTCATCATCATCATCATCATCTTCTTCACTATCATCATCATCATCATCATCATCATCATTATTTTATAAAAATTAAAATCACAAGTTTTACCATTTTCTTTGGCGTCAGTTTCGTTGCCCTTAGGGAACTCGGATATCTAATTTTTCTATTTTGCAAGTATAGATGAAACAAAAAGACATAGCTTGAACGATGACAGGAAGATCCCATAAGAATAAAGCTTGTGGGTACTTAACCGGTTACCCACATAGAAAATGTAAGGAATGTAAGAAAGTTTAAGAAGACAGGACCACTCTGAGCACGAGAGTTTGGTTGTTTTCCATTGCTTTTAACCTTAATTTGACCAGAAGGCTCTTTGAAATAGGCACATGATATTGGAATTTCGTATAGAACTTTTCTCACTTTTAAATAAGTACTCCATTCTTCCACCCAATTCCAGTCCAAATATATGTACAAACGTAATATTCTTAAGGTTTTTCTGGAGAAACAGTGGACGAAGGTGATTTAGTTAACTAAACCTTAGATACCTAAGCTCCTGCTTTGAAATTTTAAGACGTTCACTTTAATTAAAATGGGCTGGATGGCAAACAAGTGATTTGAAAACTTAAGGCAAAAGGCACATTTTTCAAAACTAAACCAGTCATTTGTTGTATGATGCTATTGTGTCAAATTTGTTGATGGTTTCATCGATGCAGTCGCCTTGAACAGATACCACGGGGTGTGGCGAAACAGAGCAATCTTTGAGAATAGCATCATAATTTTACTAGAATCGCAGCTTTTCTTAACAGATTCATTTTATTCATTGAGGTCGTATATAGAATTAAAAGTTTAAATTAAATGTAGAATTAGTGTTAGGTTCAAAGCCAATTCATGCACTGTAATATCTTGACCAATGCTCGTTGTCCAAAAGACAAACATCATGTCAACTACTCCAATTGATGGTTTTATGATCGAGAATGAAAAGATGGCGTTGGTAGAATTTTTTGTATTCCGAAGAGCTGAGGTCGATTCAGCTGGGACTTGTGTAACTAAAATTATGTAGGATAAAGACATAAAACCAATAACAAAAGTCAAGTTGTTAATACCATGGTGTTTCCAGTTATTGTGAAAGAATGTGAATGCTGGACTATTTGGAAACACTGAAAGTAAAAAGACTGGACTTTTGAATGATGGTCGTAGCGAAAGCTCATGGGAAAGCTTGTATTAAATAATCAGGCCAATTAGAATTGATTGATTTTCATACCTATTATTATTTAAAGGAGATATCATATATAGAATTTCAGATCAGTATCCCAATTAGCTTTAGTTTTATAGGTATATAAAATTTTTGGAAAACCAGCTTCGAAAAGTGGGTGTGGTCAACACAGTTATAGTTGCAGCAAGAATTAACATCCTATGATATTTAAACGAAACCGGTGAAATCTGTGAAAATTCCTATAATAGACAATTTAAAGGTGTAAATTTGAAATACCACACAGAAATTGATATGGAATCAACAGAAAAATAAGAGGGAGCATTTTGGTTCCTGCAAAAATATTTTGGTGCCAAACCATTCACTTCAACGTACTTTCATGTAGCTATTGTTCGTATGGTTGAAATTCCTCTAAAGGAATTTCAACCAACCAAGCTATTGAAATTCCTCTAAAGGAATTTCAATAGCTCGCAATAATGCATGGAAACAAATATTGTTTGACTTTATGTTTCCTACGGCTACTATGTAGCTTTGACGTTAAAGAAGAAGAGGAAGCTGAAAATTTGAAATTTGAAAGCATACACTTTCAGCTATCTGAAATCATAGTAATGTTTTATAATTCATATCATTCCACAAAATGTACTATTTTTTATTACGATAAAAAAATAATCTACAATGTAATACAGAGGACATTTCAGAATACCTTTACATATAAGTTTGAAATGAATGGCAGACTTTTGGGGTTTTATTGGTTTAGTCGTTTCCTTTAAAATATATTACTGTTTTTTGGAGCACAACTCTAACTATTAAATGTACTGAACAACTTTCAGTTTCATCCCGACATGTAATTTTTTTATGTCAGCTTACTGTTTAATATCATGGTTGGTGTTATCTCCTCCAACAAGAATGGTCAACAAGAGATTAAGGTATGCAGTTACTGGCACGACGTGAATCTGGGAGCTGACTGTAATAGCGACCACTTACTGTCATCGGCACTTTCAGATTAAAGGAAGCTGCACTGTTGGATCGTGTAGAAAGCCGGTATGAAAAACTCGTGTTTTTCAAGTGAATGTTTGAAAGCAGAAGATGGAACGATAGTAAGTGAAAAGGAAGGTATTATTAGGCGTTGGGAAGAATAAATTAACAAAATATTTATTTGTTTTAAGAGGTATAAAGCAACCCAGTAAAGATGAGGATGATGGAGAAGATATATAAAAAGTCAAAGTAGAATTACATTAAGGAAAATGAAAAGAGGAAAGGCACCAAGTTCAAATTAACATGAAAATGCTAGACAGACAATGCAGGGAAAATAAATTTAGAAAAATTGACTGGGCATGTTAACATAGTTTATTACATAGGAAACACACCTGGACATCTTTTTTGAATTTGCTATTTATAGGAATTCAAAAAAAGCCAAAGGCAAGGAAATGTGATTTTCATCAAACAATCAGGTTGATAAGTTACACAACTGAAATGATTGCCAAAGTACTCATTAAAAGAGTAAGCTCTCACATTAAACCAGAAACCTGGAACAGCCAATGCGGATTTGTGCAAGGGAAAGGAGCTCGACATTCAATTTATATGATAAGAACATTGATTGAAGAAAGCATTGAAATGAAGGAGGATATTGATAGGTAATCATGATCGATTACACAAAAAGCATTCGATAAAGTACAACATAAACTATTTATTGATATCATAAAAGATACCAACATGGAAAGGCCAAGCTGAGGGTCGTTAAGGAATATTCATTGGGATCAAAGTACATGAATCAGATACAATAATGAATATGAATAATGAATAATATGAATAATAAAATATGAATAATGATACAATAATGAAGCGTGGAAAAAGATCGAGCGAGTCTAGAGACAGTGCTGCGGATATTCTCTACACTTCGACCATGTACAATTTGCAGACGATACAGCGGTCATGGCAAACCCAGGAAAGACCAAGTGTTAATTAACATGGTAAAGAAAGACTGTTAATTAAGTGGTCTTTCATTAAACATGACGAAAACGTATGCCATAGTATTCTCCAAAAAGAAAGAGATTTCAAAGTGTGGTGTCATGATAGATTCAGTGGAACAACCTTAGCGACTGATGCATAAAAAAAGCTTTTTCATGAAAATTGGCCCTTTAAACTTAATTTGATCATTTGACTTCCGAAGAGCAGAAAACATACCATCTGATGTTTACCTTCACTTTGTGTATGCCTTCAATTTTTCTTTTGACTGGATAAAAGTTTAGTTTAGCATAGCAGCAGTGTCTTGTCCTAACCAGGTGTTGTTCTCAAGTATTTTAAATGTTACAGTTTTTATGACACTTAATTTAGCAAGCTGCTGATTCCCTTATTTCTTACCAGGTCGAAGTTTATGATTTGGAGCAGCAGATATTTACTGACAATGACGTTCTTGTTATGGCATCAGATGGATTGTGGGAAAAATTCTCAAACTCTGATGTAAGTCTCCTCCCATTTTGTTCTTTTTGCCAGTAACCTATGACGTATAAGTAAGGTTCATTACCTTTTCTCGCAATAGGGAGATCACTGCATTGATGTTAACGACAACAAAAGCAATAATAACAACAACAATAATAATAATAATAATAATAATAATAATAATAATAATNCGTGTAGAAAGCCGGTATGAAAAACTCGTGTTTTTCAAGTGAATGTTTGAAAGCAGAAGATGGAACGATAGTAAGTGAAAAGGAAGGTATTATTAGGCGTTGGGAAGAATAAATTAACAAAATATTTATTTGTTTTAAGAGGTATAAAGCAACCCAGTAAAGATGAGGATGATGGAGAAGATATATAAAAAGTCAAAGTAGAATTACATTAAGGAAAATGAAAAGAGGAAAGGCACCAAGTTCAAATTAACATGAAAATGCTAGACAGACAATGCAGGGAAAATAAATTTAGAAAAATTGACTGGGCATGTTAACATAGTTTATTACATAGGAAACACACCTGGACATCTTTTTTGAATTTGCTATTTATAGGAATTCAAAAAAAGCCAAAGGCAAGGAAATGTGATTTTCATCAAACAATCAGGTTGATAAGTTACACAACTGAAATGATTGCCAAAGTACTCATTAAAAGAGTAAGCTCTCACATTAAACCAGAAACCTGGAACAGCCAATGCGGATTTGTGCAAGGGAAAGGAGCTCGACATTCAATTTATATGATAAGAACATTGATTGAAGAAAGCATTGAAATGAAGGAGGATATTGATAGGTAATCATGATCGATTACACAAAAAGCATTCGATAAAGTACAACATAAACTATTTATTGATATCATAAAAGATACCAACATGGAAAGGCCAAGCTGAGGGTCGTTAAGGAATATTCATTGGGATCAAAGTACATGAATCAGATACAATAATGAATATGAATAATGAATAATATGAATAATAAAATATGAATAATGATACAATAATGAAGCGTGGAAAAAGATCGAGCGAGTCTAGAGACAGTGCTGCGGATATTCTCTACACTTCGACCATGTACAATTTGCAGACGATACAGCGGTCATGGCAAACCCAGGAAAGACCAAGTGTTAATTAACATGGTAAAGAAAGACTGTTAATTAAGTGGTCTTTCATTAAACATGACGAAAACGTATGCCATAGTATTCTCCAAAAAGAAAGAGATTTCAAAGTGTGGTGTCATGATAGATTCAGTGGAACAACCTTAGCGACTGATGCATAAAAAAAGCTTTTTCATGAAAATTGGCCCTTTAAACTTAATTTGATCATTTGACTTCCGAAGAGCAGAAAACATACCATCTGATGTTTACCTTCACTTTGTGTATGCCTTCAATTTTTCTTTTGACTGGATAAAAGTTTAGTTTAGCATAGCAGCAGTGTCTTGTCCTAACCAGGTGTTTTTCTCAAGTATTTTAAATGTTACAGTTTTTATGACACTTAATTTAGCAAGCTGCTGATTCCCTTATTTCTTACCAGGTCGAAGTTTATGATTTGGAGCAGCAGATATTTACTGACAATGACGTTCTTGTTATGGCATCAGATGGATTGTGGGAAAAATTCTCAAACTCTGATGTAAGTCTCCTCCCATTTTGTTCTTTTTGCCAGTAACCTATGACGTATAAGTAAGGTTCATTACCTTTTCTCGCAATAGGGAGATCACTGCATTGATGTTAACGACAACAAAAGCAATAATAATAATAAATTAGTGAGCGTACTGTATTAGCAAGAAGAGAATATCTAAAGCGTCACAGTAATTTTTGCAGATATATACACTGGAAATTATGTAAAAAGTTTGAGCTGGAAGTGGCCACCAAATGGTGTGAAACGAACCCCAGGTAGTGATGGAAAATGACTCGTGTAAGATAATTTGGGGTTTTATGATAAATGATAATGAGCAGGCGTATCTTATTACATCTTTAGAAATAACTATGCATTTGGTTCCTCTGATTCTGGATAAGTCCTTTCTGATTACTTTCTATAATTACTTTATTTAGTAATGCTTGCAAGTCATTTTGAGGCCCTGCGATGAGAGTTGTATCATCGGCATATCTTATATTATTTACATTTTGGCCTCCAACGCTAAATCATTTGTGTTCTCTCAATTCGCTTAGGATAACTTCACTTTATAAGTTAAATTAATATGGTGAAAATACACACCCTTGTTTAACACCACTTTTGGTTTGACGTGTATTTGCTTAACTCTCCGTCATTTCTGATACATGCACTCTGTTCCCAATTGAGATTTGGAATGTCTAATGTCTTTCCCACCTGAATCTAACTTTTTGTAGCATGTACATCAATACTTCTTGTTTAACTTTATCAAACGCTTTTGTATAATCCAGAAAACATAGATAGATATAAGTTCAGTAAAAATAGTATCCGGACCTGGTGTTTACCATGCTTCATCCTTTTTAATGTTGTTTCAACTTTTGATTTCAGGATGAATGGGCCATCGAAAGGCTTCCTGATTAATGGTTTAACTTCTCTACAATTGTCAAATAGGCCTTTGATGTATTCACCCCATATTTTTGAAACCTTATCTTTCTCCAAGATAATATTCCCATCTTCGGGCTTGATACATCCTGAAGATAAACAGCGCTTCTTCCCTACAATTTTGTCAATGTGTTTTTAAATGTTGTGAGTGTTTTCATTAAAATCTGCTTGTGCCTTTCCACACAACCCATTAAGCCATTCTTCCTTGGCCAGTCTGCATCTCCGTTTTATTTTGCTATGTAGTCTTTGATATACGTGATAA
The DNA here is from genome assembly GCA_003991215.1 of Morbakka virulenta. Lineage (NCBI taxonomy): Eukaryota > Metazoa > Cnidaria > Cubozoa > Carybdeida > Carukiidae > Morbakka > Morbakka virulenta. Next base: position 240,699 of record RDPX01000492.1, on the reverse strand, counting down.
GTGCGATCTAACAGCTTTCGTCATTCTTCCGTAAGACCTAAAATCTCTTCCTTTATCCATTTTGTTTTCCTTTTTTGCTTACTTCTGGTGACTTATACTTCCTAAAAGTATCCTACTTGTGATCTCCCATATTTTGTTGTTCTTGGACCAATTTACTGACCGCGATTTCATAGGGATATTTCAATGCAAGTTTTGTGCTGAAGTCTGTCTGTAGGTTTGACTTCGCTATGCACTTGCACCTGAGTTTCAATATGCATAAAACTGGGATGTGGTCACTTCCATGATCGGCCCCTGGATATGCTTTGCAACGGCTTATTGCATTACAAATATCGTTGTTTGATAGTTACATAGTCTATTTGGGTTTTTACACCGTTACCTGGACTTCTCCATGCCCATAACCTGCCTGGATGTTGCTGAAATACTGTGTTTGCAATTATATGATGATTTACTTTACACCACCGAACTAATCTGTGACCTCTATCGTTCTGCTCGCAAAGTCCATATAAACCAACCGTCTTCCTGTCTCGTCGATCTCCAACTTTGGCTTTGAGATCGCCCATAATAATGTTCACCTCTTGTAAATTACACAGTTCTTTGGGGGTTTTTTGGTATCATAAAAGTCTTCAATCTGTTCTTCTGTACTGTCTGCTGTATGGGCATATGCTTGTATGATGGAAAGGTTGAATGGTTTTCCTTTCAGATTTATTAACAGGGCCAGACTAGAAAGTGTCTACCAACCTACTACCCTGGAAGCAATGGTCGAGTCCAGGATAACAGCTACCTCTTTTTTGTCTCCTCCTAAATATATGATTCCTGTACACACCTGAGTATGTCACCGCTTCCTGTCCATCTGGTTTCATATAATCCTAGTGCTTTTATCTTACAATGTTTTATTTCCTGTTTGATGTTATCTAACTGACCACACTGTGGCATCGTATTTACGTTCCATGTTGCTAGGACTTTCTTGTTTGTTGCTGACACCCATTGATGACAACCTGAGCTCAGCTATCGTACATGAGTGTTTGTGCCGCACATGAGTGTTCTTGAAGAATTATTATGGGCTGCAATCCTATTGAAGCTGTTTGCTGTGCGTAAATTAGATTGGATATTCATGATTTTATGGGCAAAGGGGATAAGACTGTGGTTTGTCGTTGGCTTCTGTCTTCGCAGTAGCGCCTCGACCATTTTTTTAATGGTCGAGGCGTTTAGCCGTTGTCTTTGTTTACAGGTCGTCTGCCTAACCGCTGTGTTTTCAAGCCGTTGATTGTATTTTTGATTCTTTCGCCTTAATGAACATCCGCCATCCTGTTGCCAATGACTTCACCGTGACCCTTGCAGGGGGGCTGAACAGGTGCTACACCTTGCCCAATGGTGACCTGAAACTATGTATTGACGGGTAAGGTCATTTACTTTCTAAGGCCTCCTGAGCCGCACACCCTGCGGTACGCATCATGCAGTCAAAAGCCTGACGTAGATTTATCAGACAGTTATAGGGGGGTTAGTAGTGCTGGTCTTTAAGCGTTGACAGAACGATTTATTATGGCTGCACAAGACCAGACTTTGACCAGAAACTATGAGGCAAATGTTTTACGGTATGGTACTGATCCGAAATGTAGATTTTGTGATAAAAGTGTTGAGACAATTGATTACCTTGTGTCAGGTTGTCAAATTCTGGCTCCAAACAAATATTCTCGAAGGCACGACCGTGTGGGCCAATATATTCATTTAAAACTCTTCAGCTATTATTGTATCGAAACTGCTAAAAAATGGTAGGGACACAAGCCCTTAGCAGTAATCGACATGCCACAGGTAAAGAATAAACTGAAAAAGCAATGTCAAATGATCGATATGAGCGTTCCAACCGACAATAACATCCAAAGAATTCAAAAAGCTTAGCAAATACAAAGATTTAGAAATCGAAGCAGCCCAAATTTGGAAGTTGAGAACGTAGACAGTTCCAGTAATCGTGAGAACCCTAGGTATAGTGAAAAAAGGGACGCATAACTATGTTAATCAAATAACAGGATATATCCAGTTGCCAGACATCCAGGAAATAGTCTTAAATACTACAGCACACATCCTCAAAAAGACACTTTCTTTATGAACTTTTTAAAACTCACTTCATTTTACCTTTTTGAAATTGTATATAGTTGTTTTAACTTTTATTAATTATTGTACACATAACAATATTTAGCTGCCTCCCCCCCCCAATCTACATAATGAATAATGAAATAAAAATCCAGCAAAATGTCAAGCATACATGAACAACCCAATACCTTGGGTTATGAGTAAAATTTCAGTGTTAGTAGTTCTCAAACCCTTCGCACTTTAGAGAAAAAGTTAACACATAATAATATTTAAAATAATAATAATATGTACTGGGTATGACGATAAACTGCACCCGGTTGTTGAGTTTCGACTTGGGCGAATGAGGTTACCCTTTGCCACAACTACCACCAGGTCACCCTTGGGCAAGGTGTAGCACCTGTTAGCCACACCGAGACTTTAAAGTGCCGGTTTGACATCCGGCGGAGTTTAGTCTGTCTTCATGGACATTATCCGCTTTCCCTAGAAATACCAGGTTGGTGTCTGGCGCGAGATAGTATTACCTCAGGGGAATCATGCAGCTCTCTTTAGCCGTGGTGAAGGCAACATGATAGTGGTGGTATCGCGATAAAAATACCAAGGAAGGAGATTGATGTTGGGTCAGGATATTTCGCCTCTGTAAGTGATGTACGGTACGGAATTTTCCATCTTCTCTTTTTCTTTGAGTATAGTTTATCACTTCAGTGCTGAGATATACTCATCCTCTCTTCCTATGGCCAGGATTGGGTCATCAGCCTTGGTCGGCAGCCATCCTAGGAGAAGGAAAAGCAAACCAACCGCAGTTGTAAATATCAGGTTGACGTCTGACGGGGTATAAATAGGTGAGTCTTATGGTTTGGGTTGGACCTTTAGCTTTGGTTGGCAAGTTCCCTAGAGATGGTGTCTCACTAAAAATACTGGTGGTTCTGACACCTTGTCACCACTACCCTCTTTTTGAGTGAAATGAATACAAATAATATTGAAAATAATGGCGTGAATGGCACCAGAACAGATCGTGAAGGTACCTCACCCGACAGGTGTCCCCTGGTTCGACAGAGGGGGCCCGGTCGTCATCCTATGACTGTCAGAACCAAGTGGTCAAATGAAGTAAATAAGATTGTTATGGAATACTTCTTCAGAAGCAAGCCTTTTGATGAGAATGGAAAACCAATAAGGGGTTACAGGCAATGAATGATGCATGAATGGAGAGAACGGGGAGTCTTTGATGTCACCGAACAACGCTTGTGTGATCAAGCAAGAGCCATTAGAAAAAAAGTTTGGTTCTCTGATTTGGATATGGAAAATATTCAAAGAAGGATAAATCTAGATAGTGAAGAAGTGAATGTGAATACAGAAGAGGTTGAGGACATACAAAAGGGAGATAACAGAGTGATAGGTGGGGAAGAAAGTGATCATATGTTTCATGAACCAAACGAGAATTTTGGCGATGTGATTCCTTATATTGAAACATTAGATGAAGATATGCAGCTAATTATTGCTCAATTAAATGATATCGTCATTGATGGCAGGAATACCGATGGAATTTAATTTAAGAATGTTAACATGAAAAGCCTAAATGTGGCTACTAGTGAAGTTAATAGAGTGTTGGATTTCATCGAAACGAAGAGTATACCACAGACAAATAATCTCATCCAAGCTGCAGGTGTCTGGGTAGCAGATCGACTAGGGCTTAAAAAATATAAAGGAGGAAAGAAGAAGGATCCGTGGTGGAAAAGACGTATTGAAGGGATATCAAGCAACTTATTAAGGATATTAACATTCTTGATAGGGTAAAGAAAAAACAGATTGGCTTTGCGAGAGAGGGTAAAGCAAAATTGGAAAAATACAGAGTAGAAAGGAAGGGTTTAACAACAGTAATTGAAGAATTAAAACAAAGGGTTCTTGCCAAAACTGCAAAAATTATTCGATACGAACAACAAATAGATCAGTACAGAATAAATAGATTGTTCTGAGTGGATCAAAAGAAGGTCTATCATGAGCTAAATGGAAATGCTAGAAAGTGTAATGGTTACATACCCAATGCAGAGGAAAGTAGAACTCTCTGGAGTGAAATTGGGATGGTAGGGAAAGAGCATAACAAGGTTGCTGATTGGTTGAATGGTCTGAAGGAGGAAATGGTGAATGGTAAACAGAAGAATATTATAATTGATAAAGATATGATTATGAAGCAATGCAGGAAAATGCCAAATTGGAAGGCACCTGGGCATGACGGAGTGCAAGGGTTCTGGATAAAGAAACTCAATAGAGTACATGAAAGGATAGCCAGTCAGTTAAACGATATTCTTGATGGGACTAAAGAAATACCAGCTTGGATGACTTATGGAAGAACAGTGTTGTGTCAGAAGGAACCAACAAAAGGAAATGCTGTCGAGAATTTCAGGCCAATGACCTGTCTTCCACTGATGTGGAAGCTGCTAACTGGTGTTATTTCGGAAGAGATGTATTGTTTTATGGAAAGCAAAAATTTGCTTCTGGAAGAGCAAAAAGGTTGTAAGAGAAAGAGCAGAGGGACAAAAGATCAGCTACTTATCGATAAAGCAATACTAAAGAACTGTAAGAAGAGGAAGACGAATCTAGCTATGGTGTGGATTGATTACAGGAAAGCTTATGATTTTGTCCAACATAGCTGGATTCTAGAATGTCTTAATATGTTTGGTATTGCTAACAACATTAGAAGCTTTATGGAGAAAAGTATGAAACGATGGAAACTCCTGTTATCTTCAAATGGGTCTGAACTATGTGAAGTAGATGTAAAAAGAGGTACCGAATTTATTCTAATTTAATGCGGATTCTAATTAACGCGGAATGGCCAAAAGTTTGTAATTAATCGCCTCTAATTATCAACGCGTATCACAAATTTCAAGCATCTTATTTGCCTCTAATTTAACGTGGATCTGAAAATTTTTAGAGAATAGACACTGGTTTCTATTTGCGAAAATAAAGTATTCATCTACGAAAAAGGATCGTCATCTTCTTCATCATCCTCAGCATTAAGGCTTTCCTGAGTCTTTTCCATACCTTTTTGGAAACATTCTCCGTTACGAACCTTTTCAGGGTCCAAAGAAGTTATTCCACAAACTTTTTAGGGTTTTTTCACCATTTCCTTGTCCTGGGCAAGTTAGTCGAATCCTTCTTTGACCAAGTCAACCATCTGCTGGGGAGTTGGCACCGGGATTTTGTTGTTACTGCTATTTCCATCAGGGAAGCTTTCAACAACACTTGAAACGTACTGGGCCCAACATTTTCTCAAAACGGCTTTGAAAAGCTTGTTTAGGCATATGAAATACCAATCATGATAGAAATAGAAAAGGAATTTTCCACTGAGTGCTGTGTTACAGGACATCATATATACCAGAGTGAATGGGAAGCAAACGTTTGTGGTGAGCTAACCGTCTACAAAGTAACACGACCTGGTGCACTTGTCGAGGATAAGTATGAAATGGCGTAAGAATAAATGGCAAGAGACTATTTTCTAAAGATATACTTCAAGGAGAGGTGGAACTGCCGGTCAATAAATGTGGAATTTCATGCAATGCCAGCATATCTCGTTTCCAATGCTCTAAATGATTACAATGAGTGCAAAAAGATACGAATTAATTAGAAGAAAAAGAACTAAAGAGCTTGTAAAATTT
>RDPX01000492.1:213438-229751 GCA_003991215.1 Morbakka virulenta | reverse complement strand
ATACTTGTACTTTTTTAATACTTGTACTTTATTTGTTACTTGTACTTTTTAATACTTGTACTTTTTTATACTTGTACTTTTTTAATACTTGTACTTTATTTGTTACTTGTACTTTTTAATATTTGTACTTTATTTGATACTTGTACTTTTTTAATACTTGTACTTTGTTTGATACTTGTACTTTTTTAATACTTGTACTTTATTTGTTACTTGTACTTTTTAATACTTGTACTTTTTTATACTTGTACTTTTTTAATACTTGTACTTTATTTGGTACTTGTACTTTTTTTATAATTGTACTTTTTTATACTTGTACTTTTTTAATACTTGTACTTTTTAAATACTTGTACTTTTCTTTATACAACTTCTGTTTTTTGCACTAGGTTTGTGTGATTCTTAAGGATAAACTTCAAACACAAAACGACACAAGAAGGTATGCCATTAAAAATCATAATAACAAAAGCAACATTTTGTAATATTTGACCAATGCTGCAAAAAGATCGGAAGGCAGAAGACGACAAAAGATAGTGGCTAAGAGAAAGGGTGGTATAGCCCACCAAAAAACCTCTGAGCCAGTTTCTTTTTACTGCATTCATTGTTTTTAAAATTATTAGCCTCTTGTGCTTATCTTCATTACCAAATAGGTTGCACAGTACCTTGTTCAATATTTTTCTCAGTGTTGCTACATTTTGTGCTTTAATATTGTTGAATTTTGGCCAGTAAAATTCTTACCCTTATGGACTCGATCCATAACATGATAAAACTTATATCTAATAAACACTGATTGTTTCTGAATGTGTAGTTGTTCATTTGGCGAATACGATCCTTGGTTGATGTAGGATATTTATCATGTTGTGAGCCATAAGGTTTTCCGAAGCTACGTTTTGAAAGATGTTTCTCCCATCGTCAGGCTACTGAAGTAATTAGGCATAACTCTTTTGTACTTTGATAGTGTTGTTTTAAGAAGTGGCACCATACCTATCTTGTATTTGTTGTGTTTCTATTCTGTAATGCTGAAAGCCATATTTCTGGAAGGGTGTAAGATATCCTGTTGATGTGATTGCTGTGCCGTAGAGAATGGAAGGTTTCTTTTATTTTTCTTGTTGTAGTATTTATTTCCCATTAAAAAATGTGATCGTTTGTCCACCAGTGCTCTGCTATTTCATGGTTTTCGGTGTTACCTTATTGAATAGTTCTCTTAAGTTTCTTTTTCTCTTTGACCTAAGGGACGCTTTTGATTCTCCAATTAAGAGGGCAGGACAGTCCTTACAATGTAGTGTGCCAACTATATTGTTTTCTCTTTAAGTGGAACTGGATCATTTGTCTTTGACAGTATCGTCCTAAGAATGAATGTTGTGAAAAATGAACACTTGATATTATGCTGTCCTAGGGTTCGTCTTAGCTGTTAACTAATCCCTTTGACAAAGTGAAGACATATTTGTTTTGCAGATTCTTTTTTTTTCTTCATGAATACGCCTGCTAGTGTTACGTAATGCACTCTGTACATCCCTAATGTGAATGGTGTAATGCTTTATTAAAACAGATCAAAGGAGATCACAGGAGATCATCTTGATAGTTGAAACAGTAGTAAAAGATCTCTGTTACCAAGCACGTCCCCACTAACAAAGTACAAAATAGCTATGCCTAATTACTTTAGTAGCCCGGTGTTGGGAAAAGTATATATAGAAACGTTGAATTTTTAGGATGTCTGTTGTTTCCTTATATATGACACTGAATCTTGCACACTACCCTGGACGTTCTTGCCGATTATGTTACTTGACGTTTTCTAGTGGATTTTTCAATGGCAGTCGATATGATTTTTAATATGTTGTTTGGTGTTGCTAAATTGTTGTTCAGTGTGGTACTTAAATGTTCCCAAGTACAGTCTTTAAAAGATAGTTATGCCTTCCTACGTTTTTTTTAAAATCCTAATTAAATAGTAAGACCGGCACCTGCCTTTTAAGGTATTTATTAGGAAGTATGAGGAAAAGAAATATATTCTGTTTACGTGCTAATAAGGGCCTCTATGCGCTGATTGGCACAAATATAGTTTCATATGAATATAGTTTACCTAAATAGACGTCGGGCAGTTTTTAGGGAGGAGGTGATTATTATATATAAATATATATATATATATAAGATAAGATAAAACACGAAAAATAAGAACTGTATACATAACTATATATATATATATATCTTTTTTAGTGTATGTATCAATACATATACTATTTATATCAATTACTTTTCTTCCTTCAGATATATAGTTGCTGCTCAAGCCATTGTTGATGAAGTAAAGGGAATTATGAGTGAGAGAGGCTGGAGGAGCCGCAATGGTGAACTAGCCTCGTATGATGACGTTTCGGTGTTTGTGATACCACTAAAAAAGTATCGTGATTTCCTTCATTCTTCAAGACTGCGTAGACAGGACCCCCCAGGTGATTCTTCTGAGAGTGCATCCATTGCAAGTAATGAATCACAACTTTTGTCTAATTCAGACGTAAATGGCTGTATGCGTGATATTGAGCACAATACTCAAACAGCACTTGCATCAGCAAATAGTGATAACAATACCGTTATAAACAACGAAGCTGTTATTAACAGTACAATCAACAGTAACATTGGCCCCACTGCTACTCAGAACAATGATAATGAAAAGACAGGCTTAGAAAACTAATTAAAGTAGATGATATCAGAAAAACTGATTTTTAAAACGAGACAAGGATGGGATCAAGCTTTTAGACATGAGGGGGTGTTTGAATAAGTGTCAGAAAGAACATATGATTGTCAAAGTCACCATCAAGAGCTTTTTGATGTACATGGAATGTAAATCTATTTATATTTGCTAGTTACACTATGGATTTACGAATGTCTATACTTAATACTGGCACTAAAGATTTCAGCATTTCATTTTCAGTTTTATTGCGTCGCTGATGAACGTTTGCGTCGCTGATGATGTTTTTTTGTGCGTTTATTTTTATTTTTCTGACACAGTTGACCTAACTTGATTGTCCCGCCCTTAAAGCATTAGTTAAATAGCTGCAAGTGGGGAAAACTTTGCTTTACTGTTCAAGTGAGGTACAAGCGTCGTAAATTTTGTACTTGTGAAATACTGTAAATGTATTGGATAATTTGATTGTCAAGTTTTCCATTGGAGTAAAGAGGTGTTAGACTTGAGTCTCATTTTGAACTCTGGCAATTCTGCATTCGAGGCACTCGCCAGTCCGCGAACATTGCAAGTTATGTTCTTTGCAGACAGCAGCATTATATGATATTTTCCACAGGCCAGTTGTACGTACTTATGGCGTCGGCCTTTAATTCCATAGATACTATTCGAGTCAACCTATATAGTAAACTAATTGGCCTTGTCTACTTTTGATATAGCATTCTTGGAGATTTGATTCCGCGGGCTTTGTTGGAGAGCACGGACATTTTTCGTTGGTAGTTGGATTTGATCCATTGCCGTGATATTTGAAGTGTAATTGATACTAGCAACTGATGAGCTTATCCCTTGTGTTAATATATCGCAAAGACACCTGAACATAAATAAGAAATTAAAGAGTTTGGTGAAGTTGGGTGTATAGGACTGATTGGTGTAATCAGAAACAAAAAAGCTTTGCTTAACTGGTGTCTTGGATATATCACATTACGGCATGGAAAACTGAAAACTGTCTTTTTATCTCGTACATCTACTTTTGGATATTTCACTTCTTTTCCTAGTCCGAATTGTAGGATAGATTAGTTATTTTGTGTACTGTAATAAACCACAGAGTTCATATATGATTTTTGTCACCCAGTTTACACAGTAGTTTTTATTTCAGTGTTACAAATTACTTTTCTATTTCTGTCACTTGGTCGGCCCATTAAGTCCTGCACACCAGCAATTAAAAAACACCTTGCAAAAGAAAACGAACTATATTTTCATCATTATTACGCTGTAAATATGCTAACCAGTTTTACTCAAATTGATTTTGTCGGTCTTAAATAGATTTTATCTAGAGGTATAATCAATACGTTATCCACCTTATATTAATTTATATTTATATTTATATCAAGCTGATGATTAACAGCTATCTTTGGCCTTGTTCAGTTGAAATAGCTCCTCATTACAACGAGTAACCCCAACACCACCATGACTACCGCTGCTTTTACTGTTACCACTACTCAAACTCCAATTTTAGCCAGAGCTACTGCAACTGCACCTACCAGGGCTACCATTAGTATAATATTTACCAAAAGTACCTTAAACTACAAGTACCTTGAAACTATTATTACCACATCGCTGTTTTCTTCATTTCTGGTAATACTATTACGACTATAACTACTGCTATTAGTACCACTATAACTACTATTATTACTACCACTACTACTATTACTTCAATTACTACTTCTGCTACTAGTACTACTGCTACCACCACCACCACTACTACTACTACTACTACTACTACTACTACTACTACTACTACTACTACTACTACTACTACTACTACTACTACTACTACTACTAANAAGTACCTTAAACTACAAGTACCTTGAAACTATTATTACCACATCGCTGTTTTCTTCATTTCTGGTAATACTATTACGACTATAACTACTGCTATTAGTACCACTATAACTACTATTATTACTACCACTACTACTATTACTTCAATTACTACTTCTGCTACTAGTACTACTGCTACCACCACCACCACTACTACTACTACTACTACTACTACTACTACTACTACTACTACTACTACTACTACTACTAATATTATTATTATAGTGTTTTTTGTGTATTAAATGTATAATATAACCTTCCATGCAGAGGGGTTGTAAGTAACGAACGAGCTTGTGTAATTGCTGCCGAAATGTGCTATGTACGTAGTGTCGTGCAAATTTTACTCCAACTTGATCCAATTTAAGAACGTTCGGTGGCAAAAGTCACATTGCCCATGACATGTGTGACCGCCTGGCCGGTGGCTGCCCAGTGTGGTCATTTATTCCTACGATAATTTTGGGAACTCTTTAAGAAATTCATTAATCGGAAGGCCCTGTGGCAACAGGAGTAGAAGAGTTGATCCTCCAAATTGTGGTAAATGTATGTCAAGGCATATTGTTCAGAGTTTCAGAGAGGTATCATTTTTCAATGAAACAACGTTCGTATGTTACCTTAAGTAGCATATCTATCTTTCTTTTTCCTGCTTAAATTGCTGATCTCCTAACATCTGTATTGACAGCAATCTTTTATTATAGTAAACGATATTTGGTCACCTGTAAATGTAATTCCTTGGATCTATTTCTTGGCAGAGACCAGGGTGACAAGGACATAATTAAATCCTCCAACACCCCAGACTGTCACTCTAGGAAACTGTTTAACCGAAATACCTGTAAGGACCAATAAAGTTACCTTTAATTTGTGGTTTTTGTTACATTACGTTCGCAAGGTGATTAAGAAGACTGCTGAAAAGCATTCGGATACATGCTGGGGAGATTAAAACCATTTGTCTTACGTGTGCACTAAATTCTTCAAACGATGGATGAAAACAGTCGCTACAGACTGGGCACCAGACCCTGCTAAGATCCCTCTTCTTAGGTTGTCATCGTGCGTCCCTAGAATGTTGGTGAATTTCATGGTCGCACCGCCACGCCACCTTAATGTCGGCGTTCCCCAGGAGACGTGCGTCAGGATGGACATTATTTAGTCGTGTGAACAAGGCACGGGCGCGAGTGACGAACGTTGTAGTAAAACTAGTCATCGGCTTCCTCAATCAAGAAGAGTCGCAGGCTAGACTGGTCAGGCTGAGGATCCGTAATACCTCCCAGGAGAAGGTAAACTCTTGATTCGAAGTCCGGGCAGATAGAGGTCGTAAAGGTTCGCAGCATTTTAATAGTCCATGGAGAAAAACCCCAACAGACAACCTCGTTTGGGTCTTAAAGGTTGGACATTGGGCCAATCACCCTAGCCCAGAAAAACCCTTTGATTACAGAAACTATGAACACTCAAACAAACTCACAACACTTCACAAAGGAAGTGGTTTCTAGCCTTGAAAGGAAAGAAGCCATGACGCGCCTGTATGAAAGCCGCAGGGAAGCTCAAGGGCCGATTTCATCTCCTGTCGAACAAAGGACCCAAATTTTTATCGGTGATTGGAGAAAAAGAACCATGAACCACCCTGAGAAAGCTTCTCAGGCTTGAGAAGCTTTTCCATTGAATCCCATTGAATCCGTTGAGACAGTAGGTCACAGAATCATTAATAGATTCTACTCCAACCATCTCAAGCTGATTGTTATTCAGGCATACTCAACAAACAATGAAGGTGACGAAACCAACAGACAACCTTTATGAAGTACACACTAAGACTGGAGCCAACCCAGACACTATGCTAGTCAGCGATTTAGATCCACACAATGAGGTGATGGGCAGCCACTGTGTAGGAGAACGGAATAAGAATGGTAAACGGTTCTGAATTTTGCACCACGAATGAGCTAGGTATGACAGGAACACTTCTCAGACAGGACCATAAGAAGTCATGGGTCGGCAACACAAGGAACCGGATCGGCCACATGCTCATCTGAAAAAAAATTACTTCGTTGGTCCCAGACACCAAAGTTTACAGAGGTACAGACGTAGGTAGCATCCATTGCCTAGTGAAAACCACTACCAGGCCAAAGCTGATAAGAACACCAAAGGTCGGGCAACGCCGACAAGCTGAAGAGGGATGAAATTAACTGACGGTTTTGCTTGAAAACATGTAACGGTTATCCAGCATTTGAAATGAAAGCACCAGAACCACAAGAAGGCAGCATTACTATGGAGGCACTGAATGCGCGGATGGAAAAAGCATACAGTGACACTGCCAAAGAGGTGGTAGGGCACAAAAAGAAATCCAATCCCTGGATCTACTATGAAGCCGGCAACTGATTGACCAGATAAAACTATTCCTCAAGCTTGATGGAAACAGGTAAGAAAGGCCGAAGAAGGGATACAGGAAAGAATACAGAAAGAAGGATAAAGAGGCGAAAAGACTAAAAGAGACAAGAGCAAGAAGCTTAAGAGTCACCTAGTTGTTACCACATAAAGATATTGTACGACCGATGGAAAGAGCATTTCAGTGAAACCCTGTATTACCTTACGTCGAGAATAAAATCCTGGGGAGGAGTTTGATTAAAAAAATTAAGAGCAGAGTAGACAGGCGATCGAGAAAGGAACAGGCTGACTACAAGACGGGGAGAGACACTTTTGAGTAAATATTCATACTAAGTCTTAAAATTACGCAGTCCAACGAATGACAGCGACATTTTTACGTGCGTTAAACGACAATGTTGAATGAGTAGTCATGGAGGTAATACCACAGACTGATTTTGAAGTAAGATTGGGGTGAAACAAGGATGTAATATGTCTAGGTTCCTGTTTTTACTTATAATTGACTAATCATGAGAGGGGTACTAGAGAATGGAGAGAACGGCATCAGGTCGAATTGGTTAGGGCACACATCTGAAGGTGATTACGAGGAAATGTGAAGTGCTCAAAAAGAATTCCAGAAACCAAGACTGTATCGTCTCGCAAGTGAAGAGCCATTGGAAGACGTTTATAGTTTTCAAGATCTGGGCGTTTTCATGTCGAATGTCGGCGAGACCACCATAGATTTGGAAACCAGAGTAACAAAAGCGTAAGCTGCGTTCCTATGTCTCCGAGACATCTGGAATTTACAGAGCATCAGCTACAACACTACTCTGAGGCTGTTCAGAACCCTAGTAGAGACTGCCCTGCTGCTTAAGCTAGTATGGAAAGCATGAGGAGCGAAGTAAGAAGAAAGAGGTGAAAGTATATTGACCACATCATGAGGAGCCCGTATCTGAAGGAATATCACCAATCTGACGAGAAAAGTTCACTGTGAGGAAGCATTTAAAAATGTGAGTATAAAAACGCTCGATTGAAAGTTTTACCTAATTCTATTAAAAGATGCAATAGAAACATGAAAGACAAATTAACATGGTTTAACCCACCCTTGAACACAAACATTGGGAAAAAATTGCTCTATTTACTAGCTTTACTATTTAAGATTTTAATTCGTAACATATCAAAATCCAGTTATAGCTCTCGCACAACAGCAAATGAGTATCTGGAAATAATAGTCAGCACCAGGAAGACCAGTGTCCTATCACAGGTAAAAGCAGGTATTGGGACACTTTTTTTTGAAACAAAATTACAGTTTTAAAAATATATATATAATTAATACCAGTTCGCCGAAAGGCCAGTGGAAACCTCGCTAGAGATTCATGTAAAATCGTTCAACCATAAAAAATATAGCGAGAAAATCAAATTGACGAGCTCTGTTTGGCATTACAAAAAGTGCGACTCAACATTGAATGGAACGTTTTTATTTCTATAGCTTGTTACTAAAACATCTTTAAGAGATGCATTTGTGCTTGCATAAAAATCTTAACATAAACAAGGGCGCCAATCGACAGGATTCTCAACAAAAAGGTTTTTAATGTTGTCATTGTCCCTAACAATGAATTTTGTTATGTGAGATCTAATCTGTTGCTTTAATAAGCTTACTTAGATACATACATCGTGTATTTCTGCTTTTCTTTCTTTGGTTATGTAGGATCTAATCCGTTGCTTTAATAAGCTTACTTAGATACATACATCGTGTATTTCTGCTTTTCTTTCTTTTTTAGCCACATACAGATACAATGATAACCATATGATGAGTATAAGAGTCGCTGGGAGTATTGAAGCTAATTTCGGTTGATTTTGTGTTTTTTGTTTGCCAACATTTAAAGCTGAAAAAAAGACTGTTTTCTAGTACACTTCTAATGAGCATAAAGTTGTAATTTTAATATCTCTGTGCCAGTTGTATGAAATGTGGTTCCTTATCTCTTAGAAAGTAATGATATTTTTAAGTACACTTCTAACAGCCATAGAGTTGTTGTGGTGGTCGAGCGAGTAAAGCATGCGAAACCACACACTATGTTTTCCCATTTTTGTGTACTTTGAAGCACCATAGAAGTATTATAAGGTGCAAAATGTTTGTGGCATAAATGTGGCTATTTAAATTTTCCTGCTCTTCAATAGATACTTCAGAATTGATGGCCAAAATTGTGGCTTCCAGTGTAATAAAAAAATGCGTGAGGAAAGTTGAAATCATCATGGAAAAAATGTAAAGAGCTTCATCTTCAGTAAGCTTAGTTTAAAATTTTTCCTCGCCTGGCAAAAGCTTTTTTGTATAACTTCTGAAAGTTACCATTGAGTGAGAGTGTGCTTTCTAGGTATGTTCCATGGCACTTATAGGATATCGTATTGGTTAAGCTAGTATTGTAATAAATATACAGCTTTCCGTCTTCTTTGGAGAAATCTTTGTTAGTTCCAAAAACCACATTTTCAGTTTTTCTTTCCTGTAAATTTATTTTAGGTCATCATCATTAAAATATTTGGTAACTTGTGCAAAATCTTTATTTGGCACTTTTTCAATGGTTTATACATCTATGTTGGCGCTGTATACTACGATATCATCAGTATATATCAGCACCTTAAATCCTTTTCGGCAATTGAAGAAATCTTTAATTTATAGAAAAAAGAGTCCAGGTCCAATGACCGACCCTTGTGGAACTCCACAAACAACAGACTGGTAATTAGAAAGTACTCCTTTCTAGAATACTTGTTGTTTATAATTGAATAAATAGCTCGTTAGCCGTTTTCATCAAGCAACCAGGATTCCACATTATCCCAATTTTGAAATAAAATTTTGACAGTATTCCCAAGAGATACGGAATAAGGACTAGGTTTTCCACTGAACAACATCGGTAGCTATTTTACCGCATTGAAACAAACTAGCCACTTCCTTTCCCATTCCTTGACAACATTAAGATCAAACCCTTTCCAAATCTTCTCTAGATTTGATGTATTAAGATCTCTTTTATTTCATCTTGATATTCTTGGTTGAGTTCAGATTAATTTGTAAGTTCGTAGGTTCAAATATTTTCTTCGACCTTTTTCTCATCCATCAAGTGTAGTCAGTCTTAATATTTTCTATCGCCATTATTAAGGGAACTGTTGTGATAGTCTACCTTACCTATAACCTTTGGATTTCTGATGGCAGAAATCAAAATCAAATCAGTTTACGAGGGAAGCCCCGGCAACTAAATACCAATGTTATATATGAAAAAACACCTGCAAAAAGATAAGCCTTTCCTCTAAAGGGCATAGAAAGCAAAAAAAAAACACCATCAAAGACTGGAGGAATAATCGACTGGGCAGAACACAAAACAGTTCTTCCCTCTTAGCTTTTGGGAAGACATCGATTCACAAATTCACTCAGCTAATAAAATTTAGCATCAGAAATCACCCTTTTACACGCATTACAAGCCCTTCTGAAAGGGTTCTGAGGTTCATCATTTCCATCACGTTGAAATTGAACTTAGAAATAATTGTGATTAAAAATGTATTAAGAGGAACTTGCGTCCATTCAATGAGTTCAGTTACAGCAACAGAGGGCTGTTTGCTAAAGACATACTGCCAAGGAATATCACAAAAAAAATTGATGAAATCCATCCGTGATAGCCTGACCAAGTTTGAATTTATCACGATTATGTGCCTTGTCAACAAGAATTGGAGGAGTTGTCTTAACCTGTACAGTGATAACAGCAAAATAATTGAAAGATCCAAAAGGAGGTAAAGATAAAGCTGGACAATAATAAGAATTATATAGAGAGAGGTTAAAAATATATTGAAAGGGGCGGGTTTTCCTGATTTAGTGTCAGGAATATATTGTGAGAAAACCAACAAACTGTGCAACGTCATGACCAGGTTTGAAATTACTTTTTGACGTTTTTTGTTTTGTTTTTCAGCCTACAAAATATTTGCCAAAGCCAAGTCCCTTGACCAACTCTTTCGGTACACTGGCAATCTGTTTGTACGGAATATTTGAAAGGTAACTTGAACTGATTTAGTCGTTAGATACTTTAATTCTAAAAAAATCGAACGCGCGACGACTCGTTTTAGTGCAATTTTAACACCCTTACTTACAGAAAGGTTTTGTATATATTTCTGGTACTACACAACTACAAAATTTGGTAACTGTTCTAGGGGAGAGTTAATTACTAATCAAAAGACCTCTTTTAGACAGACACTCACAAAAGCTGGTAGGTTGTTTTGAATCCTGTTTTTTGACTTTACTTAATCACTAAAAAATTCCAAATTAGCTCGAATCTTTTATTTTTTCTTATCGATAAAAACCCATGTGACTTGTGTTTTCTCGCACCTTGGTCCAATTGAGAACCAGCCAAACCATTTTGGACATAAATGAAAGGAATTTGAGTTACGACATCCAAAAATAGAGAAATAAACAGATAAATGAATTTATAAAGAGATGTTGAATGAATAATATCACATAAAAAGCAGTATTTCAACAGAAACAATTTTTCCATAGCTAATACAACTTTGGAATCATGGCCTTCTCTTCGAGTCTTCTAATTGACATTTCAAGCTGTATATACAGGAGAGAACTAAATAATTGGTAATATATTGACGTAAATTTAATTTTCTGAAAACAAGTAACAAAAAGGGGATAGTGAATGAGGGTATTCAAACTAAACGTAATCATGAAAAAAAAAGAGTAACCTATGAAGCACCACCGAGGGTACCACAAGTGTATTATACAAATTGTGACTCGCCATGATGCATATAGAACCGGTATGGTTACAGTAATAAAACGCAAAGTTCAGACTGAAAAAATTCCAATAAACGAAATGGATTAGCAGTACCTACCTAAAATACGAATTGTGACAATTAATAAATAGATAGCTGGAATGACCAATAACTACTCAGAAGGCAGGGGTACACGGAGGGAAAGTTAGATAGAAATATTAAAACAATTATACAGTGTATAAAATGGTATACTACATATAATGCATAAGTACTAAAATAGTAATATTAAATATATAAATATACATATGTATAAATATACATACAATTAGCTTTCGTCAATAGAAAAATTTAAGAATTTAAGGGAGCTGAGGAAAATGGAAGAACAGAACAAGAAACTGACAGCTCCTACAGCATGAGGAGTGCTGACTCCAATAAGATGAGGATAGAACAATTAGATATGTACCCATGCAACACAGCTGTTATGACAGCAAAACAACTCGTTCAGCACTGCCCACTGCATGACGCCTTGAGGAACTCTAAGTAACCTGAGGCAGAGACCCTGGATGAAACTACTCGGCGAAGAAGACAGCAGCAGTTATGGAGCACACTGGTCATATTACCTGAAGTGGTTATTGACGAAGACAAAGTAGGGGAATGGATACGAAAAAATAATTACTGTTAAGGGTGCAAAGTAGAAAAGTTGGAAAAATTTAGAAGTGCAAAGTTGTAGGAAGGGATGAAGTTCATATAATTGGTTTACGACTTTTATTACTGATTATCTTTTTTACTATCATCATTCGACTTATTATGCAGAAAACACATGTAATCTGAATGATAATGACATGTAAATAACGATATAAACATAAGCAGATTGTAAAGTGAGAAGTGAGAGCATATAGCCTTTACCATTGTTTACTGGTAATTAAAAAACCCTTGCAGGAAATCTATATATTTACTACGTACGATTTTTCCACTATTAAAACAACAAAGGTTTTGTATAGCTGTGAAAAAACAACAGCAATTTTCTTCCCATTAGAAACCATTGTACTTCCAACTAGCAAAGCCATCAATGATCTTCTTTAATCCTAAATCTAATATGCTCCCGCTGATCTCATTAGGATATTTACAAAAGTCAAAACAAACCATGATTGTCTTTTCAAACATAGAATGTAAAAATTAAATTTGCTTGAATAAAATTAGAGGATTATCGCTGTTAGTTAAGAAAATAAACACAAACAACATCTAATCCGAAAAACCCAATAGTCACCTCCTCTTACTTTTGTAGCACTAACAAAGGGAATTGAAGGAAAGAGAGATCTGTGAAGAAAAATAGATGGATAGATAAAAAGATAGAGAAATAGGGAATAGACAGATGGATGAATAGATGGATAAATCTAACCATCTATCTATCTATCTCTGTATATATATATATATATATAGTTATATATATATATATTTATAGATAGATAGATAGATAGATCGATGGACAAATTGGTCCATCTATCTATAGTCAAATCGATAGTCCTAAAATGTGTTAATATTGTCGGCTGTATTCTGCACCAATATGAATGACGTCAAAAAATAGCATTTAGAATTTGCCGTCAGATATCTTTGTAATAGTTTTTTGTATCCTTTGTTAATACAACAGGCTATTCACTATTAAATGTTTGGATTAACAAAAAGTAATTTAAAAATATAAAGCTCTGCTGATCTAATATTTAAAAAATTAAATAATTGAGCTGGACAATCTAAGTGGTAAGGCATCATTTCTGGTTGTTGCTAAATTCAGCTTGTAACACAAGGTTGTATCTGCAAACAAGAAGAATTTGTATTTGACATGAAAACATGTGAAAACATAAATAACCTTCTTTAATAAGTGTATTTCGTTAGTCTATACTAACATTTCTTTTTGAGCCTCTTATTTTTTATCTCATCGGATAAGTATCTCTTAAACTAGAGCTGAGTAAAAGATTATGACTTATGACATGATAAAGCATCCATATCAATGTTTGATTCATTTTCTGAAAACACTTAGGACATTGGTTATAAATGAAATATCAAGTAAATAGTATGTTTACGGGCCACACTACATTGCACTTCCCCTGAAACCTGTATTCTACTTACTAGCGATAAAATGTCAACTTATCAAGGTACATTTATCTTTTACTTTTCTTAATGATATTTGGACTCAAATAACAAGAACAATGTATACAAGTAAAACGTCAGTACACTCAAAATATTATTGTTTACTCTCTGTTACAGCATACCCGCATACCACCTTGTAGACGTATTAGGTATCAAAAGATTCATACTAGTTATAAACAGTGAAGCCCCTTTCCAACCAGTATGACAAATAGTATCATAGTTGAACCTTATCGACATCATTTATTTTAATTGCATTTTTGCCTACGTTTTTTTTGCTTTTCTTGCAGATATCATTTCTCGATTTTTTCTAGAGGGTACTATTTTCCGTGTAGTTTCATCTCTATCTAAACGACTCGGTTCTTGTAGAAGAAGGTCAAAACTTTTCGACCTGGGCCTTCCTCTTTGACAAAAATTATAATTCTCTGTGGTAAAAAGATATCGTTGGATGCTATCCTTACTTGAACTATTAAAAATTTTATTCGTTTTCCTTTGCGTTCCTCCTTTTGGCATACAGTTGTCGTTTTCATCATAGCCATTTTTCGAATTTATAGAAATATCAAACGATACCTTACGTTCTTTTTGGTCGAAGCTTGGTTTTCTATAGTGCGTCTGAGTTTCAATACGTGGTAGACTGCTGACAGATTGATGGTATAATGACATCGACCTGGCTTTATTCCTTAAAGGGCCAGCACTTTTCATTTCCTGACTGCTTGGTAAAATCGATCCTGATAGTTCAGTTATAGGTGATTTTCTGTAATTTCGGTACGTTCCGTTATCCTCACATGAGGGATCCAAAGTAAGTCGTTTAAGTTCAGGTAGTCTTCGGGTCATATTATTCATGAAAATCCTCGATCTTGCATCACATTCACCTCTTAGCCTCAAACAATCGTTAGCAAGCGATTTTCGCTTATTTTTAAGAACTTTAGCTTCTACACGATTCTTGCTGTTAGCATATTTCCAAGCATTAGTTTGTAATATATCAAGTTCGTCCTCTGCCATTTTTCTTGGTGAAAGAATATCCCACATAGCTTTTTAAGTTACTTTACTTACTGTGAAAACATTTTGTAGTAGGCCCTTGTTACACCTCAAATACATTTCTCTCCTTAATTAGTCTTTTTGACTAGTTGCTGCAATTGTCCATCAGAAATAATGGGTCATTAAAAATCTAAAAAGAAATATTAAAAGTGAGCATGATGGCTATGTGATATGCTTTCAAATCTGACATCCCAATCGACGTATCAGTAGCTGTAGTAACTATACAATATCTAAACCCCTCGTAAGAATTAATTTGCTCAGTCAACAGTTACAAAAATAAATGTAATTGTTTTCCAGAGTTTAAACGAGCCATTTGTTACTGTCTATTGTTTAATAATTGATAGCAAATTATTAATTAGTATGAAAACAATAGGCCTTTCATTGTAATTCTTTCAGTCGCGAATCTGAATTGTTGTAAACGAAATAATTGTCCACAATCAAATTCAAATTCAACAAACACCTGACTGTTAAACTGGAAAATTTTTGGAAAAATACTTCTGTTCTTTGATTTTCAGGTTCCTGAAAGGGCAGAATTTCGGTAACATAGCTAGCATAAACAATACAACAGCATCATGACAGCATGATTTTTCAAAGGATCAAACAAACAGAGAAAAATGGCTATTGGGTGGTAATAAATGAATATATTTGATAAAGGGAATCACCAGTTGGGTAAATAAACAGGGTGATAAAAAACTAAAACGATAAGTAGACACAAAAGGACTAAATAGACAAAATTTGGAGTATAGAAAGACAAAAAACTAAAAAGATAAGTAGACAAAATAGGACTAAATAGACAAAATTTGGAGTATAGAACGACAAAAAACTAAAAAGATAAGTAGACACAAAAGCACCAAATAGACAAAATTTGGAGTATAGAGAGATAAGTAACTGAAAAGATAAGTAGAGACAAAAGCACCAAATAGACAAGATTCGGAGTATAGAGAGATAAAAAACTCAAAAGATAAGTAGACACAATAGGACCAAATAGACAAAATTTGGAGTATAGAGAGATAAAAAACTCAAAAGATAAGTAGACACAATAGGACCAAACAGACAAAATTTGGAGTATAGAGAGATAAATAAGCAATAAGATAAGTAGACACAAAAAGACTAAATAGACAAAATTTGGAGTATAGAAAGACAAAAAACTAAAAAGATAAGTAGACACAATAGGACCAAATAGACAAAATTTGGAGTATAGAAATACAAAAAACTAAAAAGATAAGTAGACACAATAGGACCAAATAGACAATATTTGGAGTATAGAGAGATAAAAAACTCAAAAGATAAGTAGACACAAAAAGACAAAATAGACAATATTTCGAGTATAGAGAGATAAAAAACTAAAAAGATAACTAGACACAAAAAGACTAAATAGACAAAATTTGGAGTATAGAAAGACAAAAAACAAAAAAGATAACTAGAGACAATAGGACCAAATAGACAAAATTTGGAGTATAGAAAGACAAAAAACTAAAAAGATAAGTAGACACAA
>RDPX01000492.1:188946-210030 GCA_003991215.1 Morbakka virulenta | reverse complement strand
ATATCGTCAGCATATATGTATTTTTTACTGATAGTTGTGGGTATATCATGTGTGTACAGGTTGAAAAGAAGTGGAGCAATGACTGAACCTTGTGGTACACCATTAGTTAGGGTTCGGCAGCGTGATTTCTTTGCACCCACATGTACATGAAATCGCCGCTGTGATATCATGGTCATAATGACACGAACCATTTCTTTGGATGGTATTGTTCTCAACAGTTTCAGTGTAAGCCCACGGTGCCACACAGTGTCATAGGCTGCAGA
This sequence comes from Morbakka virulenta, assembly GCA_003991215.1. NCBI lineage: Eukaryota > Metazoa > Cnidaria > Cubozoa > Carybdeida > Carukiidae > Morbakka > Morbakka virulenta. The sequence goes on along the minus strand of RDPX01000492.1, from coordinate 209,767 downwards.
AAGGTCAACAAATACAACTCCTGCCTTAAGTTTCTTGTCAAAAGCATATTCAATATCCTCTGTAAGTAATACAACTTGATCCTGGGAAGATCGACCTGGCCGGAAACCTGCTACCTGTAGTATACAAATAGTACATCTTAGGATGCTAATCGCTTTTTCCCCTGGAAGTTGTTTCTGCACACTCGCACAGTTGAAATAGAAAACAACTCCATTGGTAAAAAAAGCTGTCTTTATACTCTATACTGTCAGCCACAATCACTTACATCGGATACCTCACCAACTACCTCAACAGTGACTGAAGAAGAAATCGTATTTTATATCGAAGCCACTTTCTGGGCATTTGAAAAATTCTTTCACTCAAATGTCTGCTAATATATGATAATGAAAATATCTCTACAGTATGGTAGCGTCTGCAGTAACTAGAGCATATTTGTCGCTTGGTTGACACACGACATTAAAATAACTTTTGAAATGTAAATTGGTTCGTCGATCTCGCCTGCTAAGGTAAAAGATATCCCTTCATTCAGTGGCTACGTTTTCAAAATCTAATTATCGGTTGTGAGTAGCAGGCTTGTGTAGCTAAATATACATGTAACAGAAGCTACAATACGAAGAGAATAAATGGAGAAGAAAACAAATGACTAAGAGAATGAATGAAGAAGAGAATAAACGACTAAGAGAATAAATGACTAAGAGAACAACAACAAAAAATGACTAAGAGAATAAATGAAGAGGATAAATAAAGAAGAGAATAAATGAAGGGAATAAATGACTAAGAGAATAAACGAAGGAGAGAATAAATGAAGAAGAGAATATATGACTAAGAGTAAAAATGAAGAAGATAACAAATGACCAAGAGAATAACTGAACAAGAGAATAAATGACGAAGATAACGAATGATAAAGAGAATAAATGACTATGAGAATAAATGAAGAGAATAAATGAAGAAGAGAATAAATGATTATGAGAATAAATGACGAAGATAACAAATGACTAAGAGAATAAATGACTAAGAAAATNACCAAATAGACAAAATTTGGAGTATGGAAAGACAAAAAACTAAAAAGATAAGTAGACACAATAGGACCAAATAGACAATATTTGGAGTATAGAGAGATAAAAAAGTTAAAAGATAAGTAGACACAATAGGACTAAATAGACAATATTTGGAGTATAGAGAGATAAAAAACTAAAAAGATAAGTAGACACAAAAGGACCAAATAGACAAAATGTGGAGTATAGAACGACAAAAAACTAAAAGGATAAGTAGACATAATAGGGGCAAATAGGGAAAATTTGGAGTATAGAGAAATAAAAAACTAAAAAGATAAGTAGACACAATAGGATCAAATACACGTGATTTAGAGTATAGTTAATCGCTGCTGAGAAGGCCAGGAGGCACTTGTTTACTGAACATCAAAGTTTTGAAATGTCTATTTTCTTTCTTTTTTGGTTTGATCGCCATTCTTAATTTTCTTTATTACCTTGAAAGCGTCTACTGCTTTGGAGGTCGAGAAATGGGATCTTATGTGGTCACTGAGGCAAGCATACACCTCGGCACTTTTTAAAACATGTCACTTGATACAATACCTTCTATAGATGTAAGAGCTTTATCATGTCATGAGTCGTAAGCTTTTTCCGAGCTCGGAAATGCCCGGAAAAAGCTTATGACTCATGACATGATAAAGCTCTTACATCTATGGCTTCCTCTGAGTCCATAAAGTTCAGAACTTTCAAGATTATTAGGGAATACCTCACTATATTAATGATACGGAATAGGGGTCTACTAAGCAATGTACTGATGGATAGAACCAGTACAGCGCAAACCACACGGGACACCATTGGCTGACCTTCTTTTATCACTTATATCATGTTTCTTAAACAAAATGTAGACCATTTCTCTGATTTCGTCTAGAAACTTGTCATTTTGCAACCTGTATTCAGAGAGATAGCTGTTTCATAGGGTATTACAATTCCCCTTTTCATTTTGATGCCAACATACAAACAAAAAGGAAGTCAAAGTTCGCCAATACTGAATGAATTTGCATTCCTTTATGTGCTTCACTTTTTAACAACATCAATGCACAGTCGACTCTTGTAAGGAGATAAATGTGTCGCTGATATCAAAGAGTTGATGAGAGGTATGTCATGATTGGAAAACCCTCTGTGGTCCAATTATGTACTTTTACAGGACATGATACTAAAGAGTGGACTGTTGATGAAGGCGATATGCTTTCACAATTGCTGGCATCGTACAGGCAAGCAGAAGATATACCTAATGCCACCATACCTCTTCATGACCAGGGTGTTGAAAGAAGAATGGCGGTTCTTGAACCACAAGTGAGAACATAAAACGAGGTAACGTCACAAATATAGAATCTTACAATGCACAATGCTTACGGACAGTTATGGAAGTGAAACGAAAGGTGAACATGTCACATATTCGAGCTTTAAGGACTCAGCAAAATGCTTCAGCCTTTGTAAAAGCAGCAGAGACATTTAAATGAGACAGATATCTTGCTGAACAAAGTCCAAAATTCATCAATTGCTGTTTACAGAGTTCAAAACGATCATAGGTATTTCAAAAAATGTAGCAATCATATTTGTAAATGTGACAAGATACTAGTTAATATAGATATGAGAAAATAATAGAATGACTGGCTTAACTCGTGGGTAACATATGGCTAAAGATCTGAAAGCTGCCATCCACTTCAATGTAAAATAGGAGGCTCTTGTAAAAAAGAACACAGGGGTCTTATATTTCAATAATCTTTTAAACCAATTAGCTGGTGACGAGTTGTGCATTGTGGAGAACATAGAACAACTTATAGTCATAAAATCCATGGAAATTCCAAATAAAGAACAAATATTTTAAACATGACAATGGCGCTAAGAAGGGTTGTAATCTAATACAAATACTCCCTGACACTACTAAGTCAGTCTTACTCTGACTTTCTTTTAATAACAACAAGCTCATTCGTAGTATACAATATATATATGCGTATGATCAACAAAAAATGCTAAATATCTAAGACATTGTCATTGAGCCACAAACTGAAGTCCTCATCAACAGTTTTGATATCACCTCGAATACCTATCAGTTGGCAAATCAATACGTGTTGATGGGATTGAATTTCACCACAACGACAAAATGGATTCTCCCTAAGACCAATTCTATGCATGAAATGGGCATATCGTCCATATCCAGATCGTAATCGATTTAAGAGCACCCATTGTTCACGCTTCAGGTCATGTCCTGGAGGTTTCACCGTAGGTTCAGGAATAAATTGGGAAAGCTGGTTGTCTGTATTACTCCATCGCTGTTTCCACACATTAGCAGCCCAAGATTTGACAGATGCTGTATCGTTTATGGTGGAAGCTAAAAGGTGCATGCGATTCGAAAGTGGAACTCTGCTCTTCAACCTATTGTTTGTAAGTGGATATTCAACCAATTTTTCAAGAATGTGCCTTTCCTCTGATAGCACACGATTATATAAATTCAATATATTTTTATCTCTTCTTAAGTCGGCAGGCTCAATACCACAAAGAATAGGAAGAACATCAGTTGAAGTCGATTTTATACAACCACTCACTAGTCTCAAGCATTCATTAAGTGCAACATCAACTTTATTGCAGTGATGGCTTTGGCTCCAAACAGGAGAACAATATTCCGCAGCAGAGTAACACAAGGCTAAAGCAGATGATTTCAAAGTCGAGAAATCAGCACCCCACCGACAGCCAGCAATACGCCTTAGTAGGTTACATCGCTTGGTAACTTTAGAAGAGACTTCAATCAAATGATGTTTGTATGAGAGAGTACGGTCTAGTGTGACACCAAGGTACTTGGGAGTTTTCTCAAAAGGTAACCTCATGCCAGATATTGAGACATTGAGTTCATAATCAGCTCTTCCATTAACAAGATGAAACACGCTGGAAACAGTTTTGGTGATATTCAGTTTGAGTCTCCAATTTTTGAAGTATTTGCTGATATCCATCGTGATAATGTTCTTTCAATTACATCAAACTTCTTATCACAAGTCCTAAGGGCTATATCGTTAGCATATATGTATTTTTTACTGATAGTTGTGGGTATATCATGTGTGTACAGGTTGAAAAGAAGTGGAGCAATGACTGAACCTTGTGGTACACCATTAGTTAGGGTTCGGCAGCGTGATTTCTTTGCACCCACATGTACATGAAACCGCCGCTGTGATATCATGGTCATAATGACACGAACCACTTCCTTGGATGGTATTGGTCTCAACAGTTTCAGTGTAAGCCCACGGTGCCACACAGTGTCATAGGCTGCAGAAAGGTCAACAAATACAACTCCTGCCTTTCTTAAGTTTCTTGTCAAAAGCATATTCAATATCCTCTGTAAGTAATACAACTTGATCCTGGGAAGATCGACCTGGCCGGAAACCTGCTACCTGTAGTATACAAATAGTACATCTTAGGATGCTAATCGCTTTTTCCCCTGGAAGTTGTTTCTGCACACTCGCACAGTTGAAATAGAAAACAACTCCATTGGTAAAAAAAGCTGTCTTTATACTCTATACTGTCAGCCACAATCACTTACATCGGATACCTCACCAACTACCTCAACAGTGACTGAAGAAGAAATCGTATTTTATATCGAAGCCACTTTCTGGGCATTTGAAAAATTCTTTCACTCAAATGTCTGCTAATATATGATAATGAAAATATCTCTACAGTATGGTAGCGTCTGCAGTAACTAGAGCATATTTGTCGCTTGGTTGACACACGACATTAAAATAACTTTTGAAATGTAAATTGGTTCGTCGATCTCGCCTGCTAAGGTAAAAGATATCCCTTCATTCAGTGGCTACGTTTTCAAAATCTAATTATCGGTTGTGAGTAGCAGGCTTGTGTAGCTAAATATACATGTAACAGAAGCTACAATACGAAGAGAATAAATGGAGAAGAAAACAAATGACTAAGAGAATGAATGAAGAAGAGAATAAACGACTAAGAGAATAAATGACTAAGAGAACAACAACAAAAAATGACTAAGAGAATAAATGAAGAGGATAAATAAAGAAGAGAATAAATGAAGGGAATAAATGACTAAGAGAATAAACGAAGGAGAGAATAAATGAAGAAGAGAATATATGACTAAGAGTAAAAATGAAGAAGATAACAAATGACCAAGAGAATAACTGAACAAGAGAATAAATGACGAAGATAACGAATGATAAAGAGAATAAATGACTATGAGAATAAATGAAGAGAATAAATGAAGAAGAGAATAAATGATTATGAGAATAAATGACGAAGATAACAAATGACTAAGAGAATAAATGACTAAGAAAATAAATGACGAAGATAACAAATGACGAAGACAGCAAATGACGAAGATAATAAATGACTAAGAGAAGAAATGACTATGAGAAATGGGACAAAGCCAAATAAGACTAAAACGTTCTGAAAGTTCTAAAATTGAAAAAAATTGTCATCAAAGTAATAAAGGGATTCTTGTTGATAAAAGCTACGTATACCTCGCAGGATGTAGGCACTCAGCCGTCCCTTAAAAGAATGGGAAAGCAAGTCTAGTTAATGCATGTGCCTGTTACTTTGAACTATGGTTATCACTCTGTGTATGTCTTTGATAGGTTTATACTTCTACTGAGGTCTTTGGGGTGCTCGGACGGAGTACTATCCAGTAGCAACCATCAGCTGGCCTCCGGACGATGGACCTACCAATCTCCAAAAGATAGCCAACTCTCATGTTTGGCTCCAAGTAGCTGCTTGTACACTGCAGCGGCCACGCCCCGGAAAACCGCTTCAGCTGGCGGGCTAAACGACATGAGGGTAACCAGTAATTCATTATTGGGAATAGGTGCATGTCTCACACCAGCACATGAAGTCAGGGAAAAGCGGAGTTGGCGGAGGGGTCTCTGGTCAGACCAACGGCAATTAAGGCGCAACCTGCAAACGCATCGTGGTATGCTGAAGGCACGAGTGAGACGAGAGTAAAAGTGGCCATCCACCATTGGAAGGCAATGGCAAACCACCACTGTATCTCGCCAAGAATAATCACGAATATACACTGGAAAGGCCAAGAACGAACTACCTAGGAAGCATAGCGGCATGGTCAGGAAAGAGCGAGCTGCAATTGCTAAGAACCGCGAAGGATAGAAGTCTGTGGAGAACCATGATGGCCAACATTTTGGGAGAGCATGGCACCTGAGGAGGAGGATGATACTTCTACTCAAAGGTAATCAATCATCTTTTATTCAGGTTCCATGAAATTTCTAAAAAAAATACTTATAACCCATCAGGCAATAAACATTTCATCAAACGCTTTCTTTAACAAATGCCTGCGCAAGAACTTGTTTAAAGGGCATCCTCTGTGGGTACTTTTGGCTATGTTACAAAAATGGGAAAACTACGAGGTGTTTACAAGACATCGGATGGAGTTCTTTTTCTACCATAGAAAATCTTTTTGACGTGATAAGAAAGAAAATGGAGATGGGATTAATGGAAAGCAAATTTTTCCATACAAGCTTTTTAGTGCAGATTTTTTTTAAAAAACAACTATTTTAAACCCATCCCTCCTCTTCTTAATAAGAAGGCCAATGTTGATGTGTGGTATGTGCATGTGTATGTGTATGTGCAGTACAAGAAAATTGGGAGTGCAGAAAATCCTAACGGACTGACAAGAAACATTGCTTTTCCATCATTTCCGACACAGACACGGTAGATGAAATATTGGTTGCCTAAAAATACCTGACTAGTAGATACATTGAAATGTCGTAACGAACGGGGTTTTTTGTGCCTTAAATGGGAACAGTTGAGCTGTTAGAAAGGCAAAGTGTTCCAGGTTTACACCGTTGCATCGGCAGACGGTTAAAAAGAACATGTGAAAGCCCAAAACTTTAAAGCTTTCATATCTTGAAAAAAAACATTCCAGAAAAGCCGATACCTCTTTACACACTGAAAGAACAAAATACCAGCTGAGAAAAACCTAAAAAAAAAGTAGTTGGTCATGTCAACCGTAACCCAAGATATATACGGTCTTCATAACTGACAAAACTCTATCATCATCGGGAGTTACTGGAGCCGTGTAGGTCAGATAATGCCCACAAAAGGCACTAAATGTTTAAACTAAAAACGTCAGCTTTGGTTTAGTTCAAATGCTATGGTCCTTCAGCTTCATAGAACAATTTCTTAAGTTTTCGGTGTTGACGTATCAAGTTATCGGCATTTGCAAAGAGCATATTCAGTAATTATTGACACTCAATATACGTAAGGAGTGTAGCTAAGCTTTCAGATAGTGACCAATATCTGGGACTTTAACTTTTCAAGGATTGAGTGTCCTCAGAAATAAAACCCCGAAAATAATTAAAAGTAGTCGTGTTTGTTTTGAATTCCGGTTATTTTTCTGCCCATCGATATGGTCCTGTCTTCTACAATGTCAGTTGAAGAGGGGAAATTCCTGTCAAAATCATCGTTGTGACGTTTGCTGGCACATTTCCGGAAGCACTGTGAATCTCAAACGATTTCCTGAATAACGGGATTCATTGTCAAGGTCTGGGGTGTAGGTTGGGGAGTATACAGCATAATGAACACAGCATTTAGTTGTTAACCAAATTACCGGCTAATTTGTACCATTTTGGGGGGAACAAAAGATCGAATTCAATTAATTCCGAAAATCGTTTTCATTGAAATTCGAGCTAAAGGCCCTCCCAGGATAACTCACCGTGACAGAAGTAATTTTTACCTTATTCAAACGTGAGTTAGCAAACTTGAACTGGCCGATACTTGCTTATTTTTTTGGCTACAGATGTTAAGGCAGCCATAACATTAACATTAACGTTAACCAAGTCTAAGAAAAATTGTGATGTATTTTAAGTAAATGAGGATAAATCTGATTAAAGGCAGGATCTTATTTTTTTACTGATCATTAGTGTGAATACATATGCCGAAAAACCAGCCAATGCAAAATAAAATGTTTGTTTCAATGACTGTTGATTAGTTCAAAATTGATCTTCTGTGTGTATTTGTAAGCAAAGATCCGTTCTATTAGGCACGAGTCAGTTTTACTGAAGAGCTCCTAGAAATGTACATGTTACAACATTACTGCAGCTGGACAAGTCATATTAGCTGCCTTTTTCTCTTACAGATCTTTGTTCTGACAAGTGTTTGACCTTGATAGCAATGCATAAACCATGTCATTTCACTTAAACCCATTATAATGTAAAATCCGGACATCATTTGTGTCGAGGTCAATCTTCTGCCACAAAGCATGGGCAAACATTTTGACCAGTGAGGACGTTATCTGCGACTATGACTCGTATTTCTGTTTTTGTCACTCGAAACTAAACGTTAATGATTCACATCCCTCAGTTATGCAGGGCCTTGTGTTCTGTCAGGTCAACATCTACAACCTTTAGCCTTTACCAAAGTTACTTTCTATCAGGTTGAAAGAAATCTGCTGCATACAGTCTCGTTTTTCTTGTTAAGAAACACTTTCTCCGCATGTTCTCACTAACAGGAGCTGTATTTGCATTGGATACTATATTACCCGACACGTTTTAACCATGTTATTTTGAGCATATAAACACCATACCATTTTTTATCACAGATCGTGTCCATTGACAGATAACAGCAGACACAAAGATACCAGCTAGTCCATCTGAAATGTGCGCTTTTTAAGAAGCCTCTTCGCTTACGAATATTGTACGTTGTTAAAAATTATTGCTTGGTTTAAGTAAGTAATAACACACATTTTTAATGCCTGCAAGAAAGTGGCTTTAATAAAAGGGCCACCTTCACCGGCACTTTTCCCAAATGGAACAACCAGTTTAGATTTTTTTGGTTTTACCTTTTCAGCACATCCACTGCATCACTCGTTAGAAATTTTGAACACCTTTAACTATCCTGAATAGGCCTGCTTTTCAATTAATGTAAAAAAATATATATCTGGTCAATTGTCAAACGTTCTCGTGTTCCAGAAAGTAATTTTTACACCACGGAAATCAATTTTCATGAACAAACATGTTTCACCTCGTACAAATATGTATAACTGTCTACAAACCAGAGTGCTGCTGTGATATCAGGTACATGCCTAATCATTTAAGAAAGCATCCTGTGTTAATCTAGTCCAGCCAAAATTGCATTTAAGGCTCTTTACCGAGCAAATAATTAAGAGTCGGTTATAACTACGTATCTATTCCTCAACTGCAAAAATGTACCATACGCCGGACTATGTTATCGGACTATGTACACCTACTAACACGACTGCACAAAAAAATGAAAGAGAAATTCCATTTCACTCATTCATGTTTTCACTCTACTTCGTGGCTTTACTGCAAAACAAAGAAATTGTTACTCACCATACATAACGCAATAATACATAAAAATTAAATATCACATCGTTCCCACTAATTTTTTAAAAAGGTGCACTAATAAAATGTCTATCAAAAGTTTCGTCCAGTCTGACGTCAAATTCTTTCACGTCAAACAAGAACTCGGGCGGATAAATTAACCTACACTTAAGAAATGCATGAAAACATGCAAATGTAAACTTGACCTTAAATAATGGAATGGAATGTAGTGCATGAAACTGTATTATAAATTTCTAGTCAACTTAAAATTCGCCATATTACAAGTTACACAGTAGTGATGGTTTTTACGTAAAACAGAAACTTGTATCATTTCAAAGAAAGCGTAAAATGTGAAATGACTTCTTTTCAAATTAAACGGGTGCAATTTGATTGTCACGTATTTGAACAAGCGTAACCAGTTCTTAACTCGTTTTAAACAAGTGTAACAAGTCTCACATATCCTGGACAAGTGAAATAGGCTCTATACAGATTTTAAACAGATGCAATGAGATTGTCAAGTATCTTGAACGGGTTCGATGGTTCTTTACTTATTTCAGACAAGCGAGGTGACCTACTTACACATTTTGATCAGTAAATTTGAGTTCCTCAACGAAGTCAACAAATAAATAACACAAGAATAAGAGTATAATTCTGTCTCAAACACCTCAATACTGTTTGATAAATATTACTCAGTTACCCAAGAAATTATCTACGTGTGTAAATTCCTGCCATTGGTACTTGGACAGTCCTCCTGTTTCTTTTCAAATAAAGTTTCAGGAGGAAATGTCGGCACTAGTGTGGCAATTTAATGCACCCCTAAATATATCTAGTTTGTTGCTGACAGTACGATCATTAACAAGGGCATTGTAAATTCTCGATCTCATACTTCACTTCCCAGGAATTCTGAGATACCTTCAGATATTACAGTATGCATTTTTGGCATTTAATGACTTATCGGGATCACCTAATGTAACCAGGGTCAGTCACTTATCAAAATAAAATTCGGCCACTGTCTACCCAAGTTTAGCAGACAATGAAAGATGATAAGAATCCACTTTAAAAACTCAGAATATTGGAATAATTCGGACCTCTTTACACTGTATTAAAGAATTTCTACTTATTATGGGTGTATAAAAGTTATATGAAAAGGCATTAACCTTTAAAAAAATGTTATATTTAGATCAATGTGAGAAACTTTCTTGATCTCTTCTCCCTTTCTCTGTCATTCACTGTATTGACATTGACCAACACCAAGTGAATTAATCTACATGTCATTTTAAAACGCCTTTTTATTCTTAAATCGGCATCTTTGAGAGCTTCCTAATAATCCGTAACCTGTTCACCATTTCCTCAAATTGAATTTTAAAAAAACCAGGTCAAAAAACATTGCGTTTAAACAAGAAATATCATTGCCGTAATATTAAGGATTAAAATTAAATATTATATTGCACTCAGGTCAGCAATGTCCACACTATGCTGTTCAAAATATAATTATAAGTAGAGTAGTTGTTGCGTTTTATATTGGAATTTGAATACTGATGGACTATAAGTGGACTATCTATATACAGTAATATGTTGTAAAGGTAAGGCTTGTGCAAGATACTGGAGCCAGATGACAGTCCACTATCAGTTTTGTGGAATTATACACATATATGATGGCTCCTTTATGCTCTACATCTGTTTAATGATCTATTAAAATATTACCCCAACATTCAGTGCGCGACAGGAAGTGAGGGGTAATCCAGGATCCATTATGTTTAATTGTCCTGGTTTCATTTAACATAGCAGTGTAGATATCAACGGTTTTCCCAAACCTGCAAAAGAAATTCAAAAAAGGGAATTTGTATAAGAAATAAGCAATTTGTATCTGGTACCATAAAACTTTCTTCGAGAAATTAAAAGTAGAGATAGAATAATACACAGAAGAAAAAAAAAGCATGAACAGTAACATAAAAAATGCCAGCATGAGGAGCACACCGGTCTCCAAAGTATTTGCTAACAATAGATATTGTAATTTATTGCGTGAATTCATTTATTTTCCCCTAATCCGATGGTATAACCGCCACTTTTACTACCCGCTGTTAGTATTTTTTTTAATGGTTAATAACCATACAAGGCATTAATAAGGCATAATGTCATTAACAGTAAGGTGCTGTGAAGAAATAACAGAAGAAAAACAACAAACAACAAAAAAAAGAACAAGGTTGAGGCAAGAGATAAAGAGTTAACCTTAGACTTAAAAACATTCAAGTCATATGATGTAGGAAAGCACTCAAAAACTAAAGAGGTCCAAAATCTTGCAGTCTGAAAAAAACAACAACAAAACAAAACAATCAAAGATTTATTACAACGAATTACCTGTCAGGGGAGGGGTTTGTGTACCTCAATGACCTTGAGAGCTATACCGGCGGGAACGTCGGCTCCTGGCAGGGGCAGCAAAGCCGGCCAGGTCAATGGTTAGAGGTCAGACTAAAATCACTCACCCTTTTCCATGGGGTTAATGGGTAGGGGTTCAGCTCGAACTCGTGACATTTGTACACAACACGGCTAAGGAGCGAATTAGCTCCGTTGCCTTGCCGATGGCAGTAGGTCCTATCAATGGGTAAGGGCCATCCTCTGTCATGTGACTCGGTTAGCGACAAGGTCACGCGGTTGTAAAAAACCCTGTTCCAGGTAAAATGGCATTGATTCGTTCAACTCTGCAACATCAGGTTAGGGCATAAGCCCTAGAGTTTGTCTGTGTGAAATCCCTGTTCAAGAATAGAAGCAAGATTTGATCACGTACAGTAGTGGAGGTAGGCATTTACAAATTGACTACTTGTTGGTTAGACAAAGATACAACCTGCGAGCAATTAATTGTACAATAATAAATGGTTAAGTTAAAGCTCCCCAACACCAACTTTGGTAGTAGACATGAAGTGGAAACTGGGTGGAAAGAAGTAGTTTCAAGCGGCTTTACGTGAGAAATGAGCGGCGGGGAGGAGGTTTGAGAAGTTGAGCATGAATGGAACCACCTGAAGGTGGAGAAAGTAGCACAGGAAGTATGTAGTAGGAGTAATGAAGGGCGAGCGTTCTAAAGGGTCTGCTGCTGGTGGCAGGGCAAAGTTCAAGCAGCCGTCGCAAGAAAGAAAGCTGCCGTCAAAGAGTGGGAAAAAATCACAGACAAGGGTCGCAGAGGCAGAATCTTCTTCTTTCTTTTTTTTCCTTCAGAATACGCCTCCCCCTCCTATTTAACCCAAAAGCAGCATATAGAGCAGCAAATAAGGAGGCAAAGCGCTGTGTAGAAGAAGCAAAATGGCAGGCATATCAGCAAAGGTATGATAAGTGGGATACAAAGGAAGGGAAGAGCATGATTTACAAAGTTGTGAAAGCGAGGGCGAGAATATTAAAGGATGTCGACCAAGTTAGTACAATCAGGGATAAGAATGGAGCAATCTAGATTGTTGCAACTACAGAGAAATTAAACTGATGTAACATGTGATGAAGATCTTGGAGAGAGTAGGGCACGAAAGGCGAGGAGAATCACAGATTTAGATTAAAGACGATATGGATTGATAGGGGGCAAAGAAACAACAGACGAGATCAATATCCTTAGACAGCTACAGGAAAAGAGGTTGGAAGGCAACCGGTCACTTTACCTAACTTTTGTTGATCTGGAAAAGAATTTTAATAAGTCATTCTATACAAGGGCATCAGATAGAAATTCAGTAAAGAATAAACAACGAAGATAGTTTGATTAACATCAGGTAGTTGCAACGGTCAGTCAAGCAGATAACAAAGCCTGATACCGTTGCCCAGGCTAAGTCTATCTCAATGCCTATTGCCAAGACTATTGTAGGGCAAATTCGAGGTAAGTAATAACATTTGATGTCGAAATTATTACTCTTAAGTTGTTTTTATGTATCCAATCTTTAAATAAACGTTCATATTTTAATCTGTATTCTATATCTTAATTGCTTTGTAGTGAATTACTGATCCATCAGTGGAACAAAAATACCAATCCAACCCCACAGTAGAGGTTTGTTCCTCGCATCCTCAACAGAGCATGCAGCAGACAGAGCAACGTGGAGAAGGAAAATTAGTGCCGCTGACCCCTGACGTTAGGGGCACTGCTAATGAAGAAGAGCGTCTTAAATTTATGTTAAAGACTTTCGTGGTAACAACTTGGCTCCAATCAGGTGTTGCATACGTTGATTCAAAAATAATCTTTACAGGTAGCTTTTAAGGCAGGCTATTGGTAGCATAGATTAGATATCAGCTCTCCTGAACTCTGGGATCATTCACTTTTCCAAGAGCCATCACCAATTCACCCAGCTTATCTTTGTTTGACTAACTGGCTCTGCAACGGCAGGCAGGGTTCCCTTCCTGGCGAATGGGGTTAAGAAAATACATTGTGACAAAATGGCACAAAGCGCCTTTTCTGACCATCTTGTCCTACCTTTTGTTGTCTTTGTTTGGAACTTTCATATACTTTTTTTTAGGTATAAAAAAATAGTATCTAATGAAAGATTACTGTTCCGTCTATCTCCCTATTTTTATTTTTCTACATTGTCTCCCAACGTAAATGTGCTGCCTTGTATGGAAATTCAATTTAGTAATTGTTTCTAGAAAACCGCCTTGAAAAACATACACAATTTACCTTTGATGCAGCTCTATGAATAATTGTATGTCGTTTTCCAAGAATATCAACATCATCGCAATATCCACCTCCAATAACTGTACAACAAGGAATTCCACGGCGGTTGGCCATTTTCAACACCATTAAATCTCGTTTAAAGAGCCCTGAGTATATAATGAAATATATAAATTAATACGGGCAAAATATTCCAAGTTAATATAAACAAAACGTATCAAATGCCATTTTCGGTCTCTGAAGCTCTTCTGCATCTACCTTTATTCATCTCCAAGACTACTTCCTATCCAGCACTGTATCGATAACACCATTAAATTGTAACTATCGATATCAGTTTACTTATGGGTGAAAGCAAATGGGCATTTAGGGCTGATAACCAAACAACCAACAAATCACCAGATCATCAAAAAGCAATTTTATATAACAGTGGTCAACAAACAAAATATACTATTTTGTGTTTGTAATATTTCACTCAACTTTCAACATTGGTTGTATTAAATCAGAATACCATTCTCATTTTCCCCCAAAATAGCTCTTATTTTCTTGGGATGAGTGATGTGTGTGACGTCTGTGTAAAAATGAACTATAAAGGTTAAGGTCAAAACAAACACATATTGTTCAACAAATGTATAAATGCAATTAAAAAAATAAATTAAAAATAATCTTGATATGGATTCTCTTGACTTTTTGTGGCACAGCAGAAATGCTTATTTTTGTCAAATATGTCGGCGAAAAGAACTCTGGATTAAAAAACCAAAAAATGCACAGCATTATAACAACGCATTACAAGGAAAATAAGACAAAAGATATTAATGTCAAGATAATGGTGACAATTGTCGCATATTTGATTCCCGCGAGTTACCCATAAACCTTTCCTTGTCAGATTCCTGCAAAAGCCCGTCATTCTTCTTTTTTCTCTCTCTTTTTTTTCCTTGTTGCCCTGCTGCCCACGACTCGCTCGGCCCAATGACCGTGGAGAAAATCTAGTTTAATGTTCATCTCATCCAACAAACTGTTCAAATTTTCCCATAATAATCTGATTTTTCATCATCCAGAGATTTTTTTTGGTACGGTGACAAGAGGTTCAAGCAATTGATTTTACAGCATTCAGAAACTTTACAAAATTGTCATACTTGATATTTTTTTAAATGTCATGTCCATCGAAGGGGACCTGTTTTGATTTTTCTATTTCAAGAGATATACAGAATATTTCTATTTCTATTTCAAGAAATATACAGAATATTTCTATTTCTATTTCAAGAAATATACAGAATATTTCTATTTCTATTTCAGGAAATATACAGAAAATGTGCTACAAATGAAAAAATGAAACAATCTCCATTTTCTGTCAAGTACTTTCACAAACTGTTTCATGAACCAAACTTGATAAGGAGTGAAAATATTAGTTTGCTTCTGGGTGCTAGGGAAGCAGTTTTTACATTTTCCTCCCATATTTTCATTTCTAGCCCGACTGTCCAGCCTCTTCCATATCACTGTTGATCACTTGGTCCACTGTCCCATAAAAGCAAGAAGCAAGGAAGCTTTATGTTGCACGACGGTTAACCAAGTAAAATGTTAACCATTTCAATGGGAACACAAATCAGACCAGTTATGGTAATTGCTTCTTCTTTGGTTCATTTCTATTGGTTCATGTTTTCCCTTTATTGTTGTAGGTACCAAAGCATTGATTCGTGTTGGGCAACTTAACACGTTTTACACACATTTGGAGCTATCAATAAAGAGTTTCCACGAGTCTAGATCTTAGTCCGGAATATAGCAAAATAGAGAAAAATACTTTCAGATCATTTTAGTATATAAAATCGTCATTTTGATTAAAGCACGAAGTAAATTCACCATATTTATGTTACCTGTGCCAAAGGAGGCCAAACTCGATGTTCTCGGTGATTTCAATGCACGAATTGGGGCTGATTACCAGTTTTGGGAGGGAATCATCAGGTTGAATGGGGCTGGGAAATGCAACAGTAATGACCTTCTTCTAAAAACGTGTGCAGTTCAGAATATGCTGATAACCAACACAGTCTACCGTCTTCCAGCTGGATGCATCCTCGCAGTAAGCACTGGCACTTAATCGACTACGTCATTGTCAGGAAAAGCGATCGTCAGGACGTTCGAGCAACGAAATCCATGTGCAGTGCAGACTGCTGGACTGATAACAGACTGATCCTCTCAAAACTCAACCTACACATTTAGCCCAAAAGGCGTCCACAAGGAAAAAAGGCAAACAAACGGCTCAGTTGATATATAATCAAGCCAACAATGTCACTCCATTAATTTTGCAATATATTTCGAAGTTAATACTTCATCTTCAGGCTACAAGGTAAAAATAGAAAAACAGTAAAACTGCTGAATACAATATTTCCTATCTCATGTCAACATCTCTCTGCAGTATACACAGTTCTAACGAAATTCTAAGGAAGTTCTAACATTGTTGGCTTGATTATATATCAATTGTACAAAATTGCACAATGTTTTTACCAAACAAACGGCTCAGTGTAAGGAAACTCGAACAGCATTCCGTGGGTCCGAACCTCGGTGCCAACCTGGGCAGCAAGCTAAGTCAGCTCAACCCAAGAGCAGGTGGAGTCGAAGATGACTGGGCAGATTTCAGAGACCTGGTGTACAACATTGTTTTTACTAATGTGGGCCAGAACACACAAACATCAAGACTGGTTTGAAGAAAAGGACAAAGAAATTCAGAAACTGCTAAATGAGAAGCGTGACGCGCACAGANTTGATATATAATCAAGCCAACAATGTCACTCCATTAATTTTGCAATATATTTCGAAGTTAATACTTCATCTTCAGGCTACAAGGTAAAAATAGAAAAACAGTAAAACTGCTGAATACAATATTTCCTATCTCATGTCAACATCTCTCTGCAGTATACACAGTTCTAACGAAATTCTAAGGAAGTTCTAACATTGTTGGCTTGATTATATATCAATTGTACAAAATTGCACAATGTTTTTACCAAACAAACGGCTCAGTGTCAGGAAACTCGAACAGCATTCCGTGGGTCCGAACCTCGGTGCCAACCTGGGCAGCAAGCTAAGTCAGCTCAACCCAAGAGCAGGTGGAGTCGAAGATGACTGGGCAGATTTCAGAGACCTGGTGTACAACATTGTTTTTACTAATGTGGGCCAGAACACACAAACATCAAGACTGGTTTGAAGAAAAGGACAAAGAAATTCAGAAACTGCTAAATGAGAAGCGTGACGCGCACAGACCATTTCAGCAAGATTTCGGCAAAGTTTAAACAAAACTAAGAGAAATGCAGTACTCGTGGCTCAGTAACAAGGCATATAAGATAAAGCAGTACGCAGACAGCAACAACTCAAAGAGTTTCTAAAAAGCAATTAAAGTCATCTATGGGCCTCAGACTCCAGGATCGTCACCCTTACTCAGCGCTGATGGAACCAACTTCTCACTGACAAGTGGGCGGAACATTTCAAAAATGTCCTCAACAGGCCTTCATCTATAAACACTTAAGCCATCGGCTGTATCCCCAAGTGGAGATGACCAAGTCCCTTACGGAGCTTCCAACAGAATCTGTGGTTCAGAGAGCAATCAAGCTACACTCAAATATAAGGCACCAGGATCTGACGCCATCCCGGCTGACATTTTCAAGACAGGAAGCAAAGCCCTACGACAAAAGCTAATAGAGCTTTTCCAGGCCATGTGGCAGCGGAGGTTATTCCTCAGGAGCTGAAAGACGCCTCCATTGTCCATCTCTACAAGAGAAAAGTAAACAGGCAGTCTTGCGACAAACACAGAGGAATATCTCTCCAGTCATTACCGGCAAAATCTTGAAAAGAGTCCTCCTTTACTGCCTTACTCAGCAACTGGAAAATGGCCATCTACCAGAGAGGCAGTGTGGCTCCAAAGGAGGGACGTCGAACTGTTGACATGATCTTTGCCGGTCCTCAGCCTCAAGAAAAGTGCCAAGAACAACACGGAGCTCTCTACACAACATTTGTTGACCTAACTAAGGGAATTGACACTCTCAGTCGGGAGGAACTGTGGAAGATCATGAGAAAGTTTGGCTTTTCGGGCAAATTCATCAATATGGTGCGCCAGTTGAACGACGGAATGCTTGCTCAAGTACCAGACGATGGGGATTCCTCCAAGGTTTTCTCAGTCACAAATGGAGTCAAGGAAGGCTGTGTACTCGCCCCAACTCTGTTCAGTATGATGTTCACAGCTATGCTGTCTGATGCATTCTGTGGTGATGATGCAGATGACATCAAGATCAGGTGCAGGACAGAAAATACTTCAACCGGAGGCTTCAGGTTAGGGCTAAGGTGAAAGGGGATTCAGTGCGTGATTTTCTGTTTGAGGATGACTGCACACCCAATGCTGCAACTGAGGCCCAGATGCAGCAGAGTATAAACTATTTTTTTAGATGCGTGCGACTTCAGCCTCACAATATGTACCAAGAAATCATAGGCCCTGCATCAACCCGCGCCACAGCAGGCATATGTGGAGCCTGCCATCACTGTCAAAGGGGAAACTTACTCAGCATCCTCCATATCACAAGAATATGATCTAGAAGGTTGCCAAATGTCTGCTAGGTTTTAATTCCTTATACTTCCTTGTCACCCTACCTCTGAAGAACTGCTAAGACCTGGGTTCTCCTTTCACCTGAAAGTGGTTGCAACTGCAACTGCAACTGCAACTGCCGGGACTAATCAATATTTCTCCACTGCAGCAAGATGAGTTTTGTCCTGTGGGCATCAGATTCAAGTGGTCTGGGTTGCTCCCCTCTCCTTCTTTAAAGGATTCATCATCAGTATTTCATAAATTTTCCAGTTTCTTGAACGCCTTTTCTACAATTCATATTTCTTTTGTTGTTCAGCTATTTTTTCTGCCTTCCATCGTTTCTCCTCTGCTTCCTTTCTTCTGACGAATTACTTTTTTATCTCATCGCCAAAGGATCATCAACGAGCTATCTCCGGGGAACTACTTCTCAGTGTGGTATTCCTGGACCATAACATCAGTGACACAGAGATTTTCACCGATTTTCTATATTTCATTAGTGATGCTTCACTGCAATTGTCGATTACGGGTAAGACCAAACTAAGCTGCTGCAAATATTTTTGCCCCCTTTTCTTAGCAAGTACAAGTGTGCTTTGTAACTAACCAATCTATTTTCGGCTCGATGAATTTCTTTCCAGAACATACAGAAGCCTGAGTCGGGCTTTGGTAAAAATAGTTTTGCCAGTTGCTTTCTTTCTGTTAACTGCCACTACCCTTCAAAGCCTATCTTTCTCGTCAGCCTCTGGTTGGGGTTTGGTCTTTTGTCTTTGTCTTTCTTCTTTCCATAATTTTCTATCTAACCATTCCTTGCAATCAAAATAATTGCGGAGGATAGCGGCAGTATTCAAAAGCTAAATAAAGGTGACTTGTCACTAGTTCATTAAAACCCAAACTTTAATTTCTTTTGCTTATCAGCAAACCTTTTACTACAACATGATTACTGTTGTCAACAAACCATTACACATGAAACACTACATAAAATGTTTATAAGTATTTACAAAAATTCCAGTCAAAGATTATAATATTTATGTACACAGGACCCCACCCACGCAAATAATGAAGCCACTTATTAAAGAATGTGCACGTGTATCACAAAGCGGTTGACCTCGGGAACATACGTTTTTCCAGATGGTATTTACATCTGGATGCTGCGCTTAACTTTTCAACATCCTGCCATAGCGTCTCTCAAATATTCCCCGAGTAACAAATTACATGAGAAGAAAATGACTGATTTTCGTTGCTAACTAGTATTATCATTGGCACGGCCATTACATGATAAATGACTTAGATTTCAATTTTAGAAATGATTTATTTAATAAATGTTAGTTCTTCAGGGGGAATGGAGCGCATTTTGCAACTTTCTCCACCTTTTTCCTTTGTGTCCTCCGTCCACGTACGTCAATGGCTTCCTTTCTCTATTTTTCCAGTGCTTGTCTTTGTCTTGTTCATGAATATACTAACTTACAAACAACAGCTGCTGTGACAGAGGAAAAGTTCCCCTTAATGGCCTCTTTTACTTCTCTTTCATTGGCCCTGCATCCTAGGTACTTACCTAGTGTCTTTCAAAGTTCCTGTATATAATATTATATACTATTATAAAGTAATAATCTCACACTATTATTCTACTTAATCAAGTATGCATGTGTATGGTTAGTGCAAGAGCTACTTACCGGTATCAGTCAATGCCAGTCGCCCAAGGGTATCATCTTTATGGGGGTCAACACCTGCATTGTATAATATCAGGTCTGGTCGAAATGTATCCATGCACCATGGCAAGTACGTCTCCATGGTAACAAGATAATCATGATCTTCTACTCCGTCTTTCAAATTGACGTCAAGATCACTTTTTCGTTTTCGAAGTGGAAAATTAGATTTACAATGAACAGAAAAAGTGAATACATTCGGTTCTGTGTGAAATATAAATGCAGTACCATCTCCCTTGGTATAAAATAAACAAAATAAAATACGAATCACTAAAAATGTCCAACAAAATTACAAAAGTAATAGCACAACAAACACCCTTTGATACAGATTATTTGCTTATATTAAATGCTTTCTGACAGTTTTATGCGCTCATACTCAATGCTTGCCGGCAGATTATGTGCTCATACTCAATGCTTTCTGGCAGATTATGTGCTCATACTCAATGCTTGCTGGCAGATTATGTGCTCATACTCAATGCTTTCTGGCAGATTATGTGCTCATACTCAATGCTTGTTGGCAGATTATGTGCTCATACTCAATGCTTGCTGGCAGATTATGTGCTCATACTAATGCTTG